>CM062815.1:784257807-784717316 GCA_031772625.1 Pinus tabuliformis
ATACCTAAGGATTGTCTGCTAAGGATTCGAAATTTCTTCCGGAGGCTGGCTGACTAGCATCCACAACTATACAAAAGGAAGTGCGCTGTCTAGGGAGGCTGGTTATGTTATAATTTTGTAATAACATCCAAGCTAGTTGACAGGCTGTTGGAATTGCGCAATGCGCAATTTCAGCTGACAGTGGTTGCAGGCTCATGACTGCATTGCACAATTTTCTAGGCCAGCAGTCACTGTCCCTTAGAATTATGCAAAGCAAGCCTGGAGGATAGTCACTAGGAAGAAATGCGCATTTCCTGAGGGGAAGACAGAGCCTTCCCTCTCAAGATTGCGCAATGTTGTCTTGGTGAGGCAGAGTCTGGGCCAAGGCTGCCTAACCCACCGATGGGAAACTGAAAGAAAAATTGAAAGTGAATGCATGGTGATACTCAGTGTAAGCAGAGTGATTGATCATGCATGCAAACAGTGAATGAAAGATTCAGAAAATGGAACAACATGCATGTGGGTGAAGCGAGTCGTTGAATCGACGATCGTTCATGCAAAATAGTTTCATGCATGTGACAACAGTGAGATGCTAACGAAAACTGAAACGGTGCTAGTACAAGCTAGTATGCATGTAAACGACAGCAAGCGTTCACAAAAATCAAGCAAACAACACTCACATAAGTGAAAACATAAAAAGAAACAGAAATGCTGCAAAAGACAAGTTAAGACCACTTACCTATGAATAGCTGAGCTGGATGTGTCGAAGAGTCCTGGATGTGTTATGGGATGTCAGAGCTCCAAGATCAATGTGAAGAAATGAGATTTGAAGCATCGAATAAATAAGTTTGAAGCTCATGACGCACATGCCACAAATCTAGGAAAAAGCGACACTTGGAGGAAAGATTCTAAAATGATCTTTGCATGTAACCTCTAGCTGCTAAAAATAGATCCCTAAAATCTAGGGATGCTTTTTGCATGTAGCTTTTTCTCTTCCGGGAAAAAGCAGGCCATGCATGCAAGTCAAGTTTTCTTGGTCCCAGGTGGAACCGATCAACTCAACTCAACATGCAACAGTTTGCTCAGCTCGAAGGAAAAAATGTGCATTTCTGGGAGGGAGATGGGCTGCCTGCCCAGGAGATTTGCATAATTTCTGGGTAGAGTAGCTGATTGTTGCCCAAGATTGTGCAATTCCTGGGTTGAACAGTGTTGCTAGGAGGAATGTGTGAAATTTTCCTAGTGTAGCTTGACTGGTATATTTGCGTAATTCTAGAGCCCAACAGGATACCAGACATAATTGTGCAATTTCTAAAGGGAAGGCTGGTTCCCCTCCGTAATTGTGTAATTTTTTTAGGAACTTCTCAGCATGCATCTAGACCAAGTCCTGAGAGACAGCTTGTGAGGGGAATGCAACAAGCTTTCATGGACAAGTTGTCATTGTGCAATAAAAAACACTGAATCTTGTGTACTTGACAAGGCAAGACATGCTGCTGTGAAAGGTGGTAGGGAGGCTCCAAAATGAAGCTAAGGCAAAATTTTGAGGGTGGTTGTAGCCGCTACAACATAAGCACAATCAAAATCCTATAGACGCTATAAAATATTTTCGTAGTGCCCAAAAACTCTGTGTTTTCATATTCCAAGAAGCCAAAACGACTCGCCCTATGCAAGGTTGGTTCTCCATAATCATGATATCGCTCCTTAACCCAATAAATTATTTACTTACACCCTTCCCCATGAGGATTGCAGAGCTAACATATACGCCAATCAAAACCAATCACAAAAATGTTTGACAACGTTCCCAAAATAGGATACTTAGGTTTTCTATAAAAATGCTCTATTCACAATAAATACTACACCTTCATACTCCAAACCATAGAGAGCATTACTCCATGGGTGTGGAGACAATTACACACGGCCCATGAACATCCACACAATGGTTAGGTCAAAATATTCAAATTTCTAATGTAAATCAGTTGAACAGTGTACAACATAAACCATAGGCTATAGAATTCTCACACTCAACTCTCAAACGCACTATTTCTAACCTTATGGGAACCCACAAACAAATACAACATATCACATTCCACTCTCAATGATCAAGACCCATGTATTGTGTTATCTATGCATTTTAATCTCAACGCTCAAGACCCATCTATTTCATTATCTATTAAACTATCAAGTGTGCATTGAGTTATTACAGCCTCTCAATCGCATTGGAGTTTCCCTTACAAACTTTGCTACATGAATCACACACAAATGAAAAAACACAACGATGGAATATCCCATGCCCAAATTCTTAATTAAAATCAAATTTACAAGAACAAACAAAGGAATAAATATTATTGCAATAGTGTACAAACATAAATATATTTTCTCCAAAGTCACACACTTCATTAACCACATACAGATAGAGAAGTAAACAAATGTATAGGCATCTAAATGAAGTGTTCATTAATCAATTAAACATACATTAGCCTGAACAAATATAACAAGGTGGGCATGTGCAACACAGGCCTATCGACCTCTGCCTCTTCTCCTAGAGATGGACTTTCACCTCTCTTCTTCCACTGCATTTCTCCTATGTTGCACACACTACTCTTCTCAAACACTATTCCTCTTTAAAAAGAAAGCTACATGGGATAACCAAGAGTCACAAGTGATGGCTCATTTCCCCTTCTCAAAAAATAAGGGAAACTGAAATTACATT
The DNA here is from genome assembly GCA_031772625.1 of Pinus tabuliformis. NCBI lineage: Eukaryota > Viridiplantae > Streptophyta > Pinopsida > Pinales > Pinaceae > Pinus > Pinus tabuliformis. The sequence continues at coordinate 784,260,494 of CM062815.1, forward strand.
TACATTAGGAAATAATTCCTCTAAATAACATAACTCATTTCCAAATGTGAATATTTAAAAAACATTTAAAATATTTCCCACATCATCTTGTGACAATCCCATCACATTGGCAAGTTCTGGTAGAGTCTTCATCAAACTTTATGCCCCATCTATGCATCTGCATCACGAAGAATGACGAAGAGGTTTGGACACTCATTCAAAAGTTACAGCAAGATCCCTGTACATTTGATACATTTACCTGGAAAAATGATTCATTGTGGTACAAATATTGCTTATATCTATGTAATAATTCCCAACTCAAACAAAAGATTCCTTTGGAACTGCACACCTCCCACTTAGGAGGGCACTTGGGATTTTTAAAACTTACCACAGGGTCAAGAAGGATATTTTTTTTTGGATGGCCTTAAATATGATATTCAGAAGTTTGTGGAAAAATGTTTAGATTTCCAACAAAATAAAGTTGAGACAATTAAGACCCCAGGTCTGTTACAACCTTTAGCCATTCCAAGTCAGCGTTGGGAGGAGGTCTCAATGGATTTTATCACAATCTAAAGGAAAGAGTGTCATCAATATACTTACCAAGTATGCACACTTTTGTGCATTATTTCATCCTTTTAAAGCCAGTACAATTGCTATTGCATTTATGGAAATAAACAAAAAGCTACATGGAAATCCAAAACTTATTGTAAGTGACAAAGATCATATTTTCAGTGGAATTTTTTTCATGGAATTATTTTCTTGCCTTGGTACTCAATTAACTCATATCTCATATTATCATCGTCAATTTGACAAGAAAACTGAGATAATGAAGAAATGTTTGGGATGATATCTTCATTGCTTTGTATCTGATAAAAAACACAATTGGTCAAGTGGTTACTTCTATTTGAATGGTGGTATAACACTTCCTCCCATATTGCAGCAAAAAACACCCCATTTATGGCACTTTATGCATATCATCCATCGTCCATCACATCATATTTAAGAGGAAATTCTAAGGTTCAAGTAATGGAATATCACATCCAGAATCAACAACTTCTCCAACCCTTAAAGGATAACATTACTCTGGTGCATAATCGAATGAAATAATAAGCAAACTAGAAATGCAGTGAAAGAATGATGTATGCAACTGGGTATTCTTACGGCTACAACCATACAAACAAATGTCCCTCAAGCAAGCTAATAAGGATAATAAATTATCACCCAAGTACTATGGTCTTTACAAGGTGTTGTGAAATATTATTACTATGGCATACAAATTGGAGCTTCCTATGTCTTCCAAAGTACGCCCAGTTTTCCATGTTTCATGATTAAATAAGGTTATTGGACACAAGCTCTAAGTTCAAATAATGTTACCAGAACTTGACAAAGAAAGAACAATCATGTTGGAGCCTAAAGCAGTCATGGAAACAAGAACCCGAAATCTATGAAATCGATTAATTTCATGGTATCTCATTAAGCGGAAGAACTTACCTATTGAAGATTCCACATGAGAGGATGAAACTCTTATACAAAAGTACCATAACTACTCAAGTGTTAAGGACCACTTTTTTTGAAGGAGAGGGGCAAAGTTAGGTCCCTATAATACTAGTGTAGAGTCCTTATTGTTATTATTAGTGTATCCCCCTTATTGTTATTTTTGTGCCCATGTAGCCCCCATATTCTATTTTTTTGTGCCCATAGAAGCCGACTATTGTTATTGTTGTGCCCTTACAATATTAGTTTTATATAGGATTTTATTATTTTATGACCCCTTAGACTCCTATATATACCGAGTTATTATCATTTGTATCATTCAAGAATTATTTATTTATGTAACGTAAAGGAGTTTCCCCCCTCGAAGAGGCTAATTTTCAAGTCGTTGATCTATGTTTTCTTCTGTTTTTTATCTAGTTGCATAACAACAAGTATAACCTTACCATTATTTGGGAATGTTGCTCCATAAGACCACTCAAGCCAATTTTTTATCATACCATGGTATGTAAAAATACTAACATAGAATTTTTTAAAAGAGTTTGTTGATGAAAAAGGTTCCTTATGAGAATTGTAATAGAAAAAATCTTGTAAAATAATATTGGTGTTATTAATAGGATTTATTTCAGAGATTACATCAAGGCAATGAAATTTTTTTATAATTTTAAAATAAATAAGGAAGTTTCCCAATTTCTTGATGATTCTTATTGAAATCACATATTAAAAAATTAAAAATTTGAGATGAAGAACTTGTATTAACCAATATTTTTGAACCATCATCAATTTATTTTTAAATTTTATACTTAATATCATGATGAACATTAGTAAAAAAAATTTATTGATTATAATCTTCAATCTCAAATAAGTTATCAAGATAAAAACAATATTCATCTTCAAACACAAATTGAGGTAAATCAATAAAAGATGCAATATGAGACACTTTTAAATAATTTCTTAATCCCATAATGGATAATTGATCAACAGGACAAGTAATGGGTTCATAGGAAGAATATAGTTTCTCCTATAACTTCCATACGAAAATTATTATTAATTTTTACATGATAGAAATTAGCAATGAAAAATTAAGTGCAAAATAATATGAAATCCATGGTTGCATAACATTATCAAATACGTCAAGATAAAATGAATAATATGTATAAGAATAAACAATATGAAATGCATCTCTTGAAATTGTAGACTTATACGATTCCACTTGTGGTTTGTTTCCTCTCCTTGCATAAATTGACCAACCACCATTGTATGTTCCTTTGAAAAATCTTAATATGAAATATTGTTATGAAACCAGCTCAAGAAAAGATAGAAAAGATAGATCAACGCCTTAGAATTCAGCCTCTTCGAGGGGGCAACCTCCTTTACATTACATAAATGAACAATTCTTGGATGATTCAAATGACAAAACCTCCTTTCTATATATAGGAGTCTAAGGAGTCACAATATAATCCAGCCGACCTAACAATAATAATATAAAGCCACAAAAATAACAATAGAGGGATTCTATGGGGCACAGTAATAACAATATGGGGGCAATAGGGGCACAACAATATTAATAAGGGGTATAACTACAATAGTAATGGGGTAATCACTAGTATTATAGGGACCCAACATGCCCCTCTCCTTCAAAAAAGTGTTGTCCTCAACGCTTGAGTAGTTCTGGATACTTCTGCATAAAATTCTCATCCTCCCATGTGGAATCTTCAGCGAATAAGTTCTTCCACTTGATAAGATACTCTGAAATTGAACGATTTCGTAGCTGTCGAGTTCTTGTTTCTGTGATTGCTTCCGTTTCCAATATAATTTTTCCTTCCTCGTCAAGTTCTGGCAATATTGTTTGAACTGGGAGCTTGTCGCCTATAACCTTCTTTAAACATGAAACATGGAAAACTGGGTGCAATCGAGAAGCTGCAGGAAGCTCCAATTTGTATGCCATAGTACCAATCTTTTGCAACACCTTGTACGGACCATAATAATTTGGTGATAATTTGTTATCCTTCTTAGCTTGCTTGAGGGACATTTGCTTATATGGTTGTAGCTGTAGGAATACCCAATCACCTACATCAAAACTTCTTTCACTGCGATGTTGATCTGCCTGTTGTTTCATTCTATTCTGTGCCAACACGAGGTTATCCTTTAAGAGTTGGAGGACTTGTTGTTGATGTTCGATGTGATGTTCCACTGCCTGAACCTTAGAATTTTCTCTTAAATATGATGTGATGGATGGTGGTTGATACCCATAAAGTGCCATAAATGGGGTCATTTTTGTTGTTGTATGGAAGGAAGTGTTATACCACCATTCAGCCAGAGGCAACCATTTGACCCATTGTGTCTGTTTATCAGATACAAAGCAACGAAGATATCCTTCCAAACATTTGTTTACTATCTCAGTTTGCCCATCAGATTGAGGATGATAAGATGAGCTATGAGCTAACTGAGTACCAAGACAAGAAAATAATTCTGTCCAAAAATTTCCAGTGAAAATGGGATCTCTGTCACTTACAATAATCTTTGGGTTTCCATGTAGCTTTTGAATTGTTTCCATAAATGCAGTAGAAACTGTACTGGCTTTAAATGGATGTGATAATCCACAAAAGTGTGCATACTTGGTAAGTCTGTCAACTACCACCATGATGACACTCTTTCCCTCAGACTTGGGTAAACCTATGATAAAATCCATTGAAACCTCCTCCCAACGTTGGCTTGGAATGGATAAAGGTTGTAATAGACCTGGTGTCCTAATTGTTTCAACTTTATTTTGTTGGCAAACCAAACATTCAGCCACAAACTTTTGAATATCTGATTTAAGGCCATCCCAAAAAAATTCCTTCTTAACCCTGTGGTAAGTTTTAAAAATCCTGAGTGCCCTCCTAAGGGAGAAGTGTGCAATTCCATAAGAATCTTTTGTTTTAGCTGGGAATTCTTACAGAGGTATAAGCGATCTTTGTACCATAACGAATCATTTTGCCAGCTAAATGTACCAGACGTACTGGAATCTTGTTGTAACTTTCGAATAAGTGCCCACACTTCTTCGTCATTCTTCCATTCCTCCCTTGCTTCATTTATCCAATCTGGTTGGATAATAGAAATGGCGCACAACAATGCTTCCACATCCTCATCCTTTCTTGAGAGTGCATCTGCCACCACATTTTGCTTCCCTTTTTTGTAGATGATTTCAAAGTCATAACCCAACATCTTTGTGACCCACTTTTGTTGCTCTTCAGAGGATAATCTTTGTTGTAAAAAGTATTTAAGGCTATCATGATCCGTTTTTACCTTGAAGTGTCTACCCATTAGGTAGGGTCGCCATTTCTTAAGTGCATGGAGTATTGCCAACATTTCCTTCTCATAAATAGCTTTGCTTAAAAACTTTCCCTTGATTGGACGACTTTCAAAAGCAATGGTCTTTCATCTTGCATTAGAACAGCACCAATTCCATTTCCTGAAGCATCACATTCCACAATAAAGGTTTTTGTGAAGTCCGGTGTAGCTAAGACCGGTGCTTGGCACATTGCCTCTTTAAGATGTTCAAAGGCCTTTGTTGCTTCCGGAGTCCATGAAAATGCATCTTTCTTCAATAATGTTGTTAGAGGTGCTGCTATTCTCCCATAATTCTTAACAAACTTGCGATAATACCCTGTCAACCCGAGAAATCCTCGCAGATGCTTTATGGATGTGGGGATTTTCCATTCCTTAATGGCTTTAATTTTGCTAGGGTCTACCTTAACTCCTTCATGAGATACAATATGACCCAAATATTCCACCTCCTGGACTCCAAAGAAACATTTGGATCTTTTTGCATATAATTGTTTCTCCTTCAATAGTTGTAGCACCTTGTCAACATGTTCAACATGATCCTTCCAAGACTTGCTGTAGATTAGTATATCATCAAAAAATACTAACACAAATTTTCTAAGGAATGGTTGAAAATTGAATTCATCAAACCTTGAAATGTTGAAGGTGCATTGGTAAGGCCAAAAGGCATGACCAAAAATTCATAATGACCCTCATGAGTTCTAAATGCTGTTTTCGGAATGTCTTCAGTCTTCATTCTGATTTGATGATATCCTGAATGAAGATCCAACTTGGTGAAGTAAATTGATCCATGCAATTCATCCAGTAATTCATCAATGACAGGAATGGGGAACTTATCTTTAATAGTGAGCTTGTTGAGCTCCCTATAATCCGGACACATGCGCCATGATCCATCCTTCTTGTTCACCAATACTACTGGAGCAGAGAAAGAACTTTGACTCGTTGAATTATACCACCTCTAGCATTTCTGCAACCATACGTTCAATTTCACTCTTTTGGACATAGGGATATCTGTACGGCCTGATGTTTGGAGGAACACTTCCTGGAATCAGATGAAATGCATGATCATGATCAGGCATAGGTGGAGACCTTTGGGAGTCTCAAATACCTTGGAATGATTGTCCAAGACTTTTTGGAGATCTGGAGAAATAGATGATTCCGATGTGGAAACATCTAGCGAGCATAATTGTGCAATTACACCTCTTTGCTCCTTTTTTAGAAGCTTTGTCATACTATTAGAGCTGATTATCTTTCCTGGTTTCCCTGCAATACCCCTTAATTCAACTTCCTTTCCTTCCGTAGAAAATTTGATGAAAAGTTCTTGAAAATTAAAAGCTATTGTACCCAGGATTGTAGCCATTGGACTCCTAGTACAACATCAGCACCTCCCATTGGAATGGAAAGCATTGGGCTAGTCAATACATATTCTCCCATGGATAGCTTGATATTATGGCACTTTCCAGAGCAATATATTGTTCCTCCATTTGCAATCATCACTTGACACTCTGGTGCTGGATATAGGAAGCAATTCAATTCTTTTGCTACCTTACAATGAATAAAATTGTGGGTGCTTCCTGAATCAATCAACACTATTACCTTTTTCTTCTTGATTTGTCCTTCTATCTTGATGGTTTGAGGAGTGGTAATTCCCGCCAATGCATTACAAGATATGGTCGGATTTATTTTTTCTTCATCTAGGCTTTGTTCCTGGAGTATATCCTCTTCTTTTGACCTTTCTTGCTCTTTTTCTTCTTCCTCTTCACAATCTATGTAGAATAATTTCTTCTCAGCACACTTATGACCTTTAGTGTATTTGCTATCACAACTGTAACAAAGCCCTTTTGCTCTTTTTTCTTCCAATTGTTGTGGTGTCAACCTTATAGGTTGTGGAAGACTAGGGGCAACAACACTTCCGTCTTTATAGTTGTGAGTGGTATGCTTCCTGGTTGCCATAATTTTGCTTTCCATTTTTCTTGCTAACCTGAATGCCTTCTCTAATGAATCAGGTTCCCAAAGGCGAACATCATGTTGGATATTATCCTTTAAAGACCCTATGAACACATCAATCCTATGCTCCTCTGGAATATCTTTTACCCTTATGTTCAATTTTTGGAACTCCTCAATGTGCTCCATTATTGAACCCTTTTGTTTGAGACTTATCAATTGGCTAAAAAAAGTGTTTCTTTTTGTATCCTCATAATGTGCTATCAATTCTTCCGTAAAAATTGCCCAAGTGATAAATGGTTTACGAGAGCAAAGCCATTGATACCATACAAACTGATTTGGTTCCAAATATAAAGTTGCCATACGTACCTTTTGTGTGTTTTGCACATTATTGAGATCGAAGAATTGCTCCATCTGTAATATCCATGTGGCAGGATCCTTGCCATCAAACTTCCTCATATCGATTTTTGGAATATGGTGAGTCTTCGATCCAACATTAGCGTCTATGGAATCATGATTAACATTTCTTTTGTTCTCATCATGAGTTTCCTTTAGTACCCTTTCACCCTTAGGGACCATTTCTTGTAGCAACTTATTCATATTTATCTTCAATTCGTCCATGTCTGTCTTCAAATCTATCTTCAAATCATCCATCTTAGCTTCCACGTCAATCATCTTAGCTTCTACGCCTTTCTTTAAACAGTCCATCTTAGCTTCTACACCTTTCTTTAAACCATCCATCTTAGCTTCTACAACTTTCTTTAAACCATCCATCTTAGATTCTGTTCCTTTTTGTGCAAGGGACAGTTGTTGCACTTGGTCTTGTAATTTTGATATATCATGTTGCATTTCTTCCTCTTCTTCATGAGTCATGCTAGAGCTTTCAGGTTCATTACTAGGTGTTTGCATTTTCTTTCCTCGGGGCATCAGTTACCGATAATAATGCTCTACTATTCCCTTTGAATTCCTTCAAAATAAATTTTCAAACCAAGCTTAAGCAAAAATTTAAGAAAATCTACACACCTTTTTTCACTTTGTAGGAGCTCGATATTGTCTCTGATGTATCTCTGTACTTTCCAATCATCTAGTTCTGAATTTTTGAGCTGTAGTAGCCCTCTGTGTCCTCTTTCCAATGCCACAATTCTGACCCAAATTGGATTCTCCAAGGAAGAGTTATGTGAAATCTCCCACAGTGACTTGCTTATAGACTAGTTCAGTAGAGCGAACTTGTACGACGTGCCACGAGTCACTGTTTCAACCTTTGGATCTGAAACATGCACACAAAAAACTACAGTCCGTCCTCTTTCTGTACCTTCTTACGAAATTTCAATCCGATCCCCAGAGAGAAAGTTATGACGATTTTTCCCAGGTCACCTGTTTTGAATGTAATTCAGGAGTCTGCAAAAAGACCAACTTCCTCAGATCATATCTCCGCAAATATCGCGCGAAAAGCTCTGAAATTTGGACCCAAGGTTCAGCACGATTTCTTCTCAAATGGGTTTTTTTTGTGACTTCTGAAACGTCAAAGAAAAAAAGTTATAGTGAAAATGCCACGATGACCTGTTTGGAGCAGCGAAACCCTAGAATCCAAAGCTCTGATACCAAATGTTATGAAACCAGCTCAAGAAAAGATAGAAAAGATAGATCAACGCCTTAGAATTCAGCCTCTTCGAGGGGAAACCTCCTTTACATTACATAAATGAATAATTCTTGGATGATTCAAATGACAAAACCTCCTTTCTATATATAGGAGTCTAAGGAGTCACAATATAATCCAGCCGACCTAACAATAATAATATAAAGCCACAAAAATAACAATAGAGGGATTCTATGGGGCACAGTAATAACAATATGGGGGCAATAGGGGCACAACAATATTAATAAGGGGTATAACTACAATAGTAATGGGGTAATCACTAGTATTATAGGGACCCAACAAATATTATCTAAGAAAAAGACATGTTCATTATGACAAGATGATTCAGTTAATAATGGGGAATAAATGTTTTAACTAATAAGGGAATATCTTCATAGTTGATCTTGAACTTGTCCAAGTAAACTAAGAGAATATCTATCAATAACATGATTATAAAATTCAAATTCAATCTCTTTTACTCCTAAAATAGTTATAACGTGTTGGAGGTAATAACGACTATCTTTATTTAAATTTTCTTCCTCATTAGAGGAATATATCGATGAAGATGAACATCAGGAGAGATAATTGAATCTTCTAAAATATTGTGTTGCTCCTTATCTAACAAAATGAAAGAAGTTGATTGTGGTTATCAATTAATTGATCTTGTTTATCTAAAAGAGAAACGAGATACCAAAACCATTCATCTGTAGGAGGCATTTCCTTCAAGGGAAATCTAGTACAAAAATGTATGAGCCTAGTTGTTAAATATTCTAATGATTCGCCATATTCTTTCCTAAAACAATTAAATTCTTCACCTAATTCATCATAATCAAAATCATTAAAATAAGCTAAAACCTCAATTACAAACTCATACTAGAAATTAATAGAATTAATCGGAAAATATTCAAAGAAACACTTAACCAGACCTCTAAAAGTAAGAGAACATAATCTTCATACAACATTAATATCAATCATATTATGTTTTAAGTACTTAAAACAAAATTTAAAAATATGCTTTTTGCAGATGTGCTCCCTTCACCATCAAAGGTGAGTCTATACAAGAGAGAGATTGTCTTGTTGGGAATTTTGGGTAAATGAAAGTTGAAAGCATGTTCCGATATAATGACGTGGCAAGGAACCATGATTTAGATTTGATGACACAAATAAGGTAGAATAAATAAATCTATAAATATTAGAGGATGAGGGATTAATGGTTTAATAATTTCTTTTACCTTAGGGCCTGCATCTAGCATCATTTGTTAATAGGCCTTTTGGACTATATGTCAACAAGGGGATGTGGCACAGAACGAAGTTCTTCAAACAACCTAAGCCTTTGAAATAGCCACTCCTGGTGGGTTTAGAGGCTATGTTAGCCTATGTCAATCTCCTCCTCTTACGAGAACGAAATAAAGTTAAGGGAATCCTAATGTAATCTTAAAGTTATATGTACATAGACCTAAGAGTCAATGTTTTATGTTAATACATATAAAACTACAAGTTAACTAATTAATATGATATAATACAATAATGGAGTTAGTAATTAACTATTAATGTACAATTACTAAAATAAAATAAATGATATACAAATTATACAAGAAATATAATACAAAAGGAGTAGCAAGAAAATTATGTAACTGGAAAAACAATATAAAATAATGATTTGTATTCTATTTGTGTAATATTGTATATTGGAAATGCAATCTAAATAAAACAAAATTAGAAAAGTACAAACTTGTTTTCGTATTTCACATCAAGAGTAAATGGAAATGAACATATATTATTGTCTAATACTATCTCAATCGAGGAAAATTAAATGACTATAATAATTCAATTTCTAAAAATAAATATTTCAGTATTTGATAGCTTAAAATCGTTCAACAAGAAAACAATAAAATACTATACATAAAACACAAGAATTATTATAGTGACAACATAAATTGTTTTTAGGAAAACCACATACTTGGCTCACCTAAATTCCTAAAAGTCATTCTAAGAATTCAAATCTAAGTAATGCATAGATCAAAATTAGCTTTTAATACAATGGTCTTAAAATTTTTTATATGATTAGAGGATTTTAAGAACACAATTATTACTATAAGAAAAGATCAAAATATATCACTGTTGATTTCCAAATCATGATAAGAAAATAACAGTATTAGATCTTCAGAATTCTCCAAAACATAGTTGAAAATTTCATAAAATACTTAACAATAACTATGGATTTAAAATAACATATATGATTACGTTTTAATATGTTCAAATCGATCAAACAAGCCAACACATACACCAACCAAAGTTTATAAAAGGTTCCACATTCACCAAAATCTAAACATCATCCTTCCTCATGCCTGCTAGAGCCTTCAGTTGCACCTCCTACTCTTCATCCTCTCCTTTCCCTTTTATCATCAAAGATTTTATGTTATGAAACCAACTCACAAAAAGATAGAAGAGATAGATCAACAACCTAGAAATCAGCCTCTTCGAGGGGGCAACCTCCTTTACATTACACAAATGAATAATTCTTGGATGATACAAACAAAAATACCTCCTTTCTATATATAGGAGTCTAAGTGGTCCCAATATAATCAAAGCATACATAAAAAAAATATTGTAGGGGCACAACAATAACAATAGTGGGATTCTATGGGGCACAATAATAACAACTTGGGGACTACATGGGAACAACAATACCATAAGGGGGTTGCACTAATAACAATAAGGGGCTACACTAGTAGTATAGGGACGCAACATGCCCCTCTCTTTCAAAAAGTGGTGTCCTCAAGTCTTGAGTAGTTCTGGATGCTCCTATATAAAATTCTTGTCCTCCCATGTGGAATCTTCAGCGAGTAAGTTCTTCCACTTGATGAGATACTCTGAAATTGATCAATTTCGTAGCTGTCAGGTTCTTGTTTCTGTGACTACTTCAAGTTCAAATATTATTTTTTTTCCTTCTTGTCAAGTTCTGACAATATTGTTTGAACTGGGACCTTGTCACCTATAACCTTCTTTAAGCATGAAACATGGAAAACTAGGGGCAGTCGGGAAGATGCAGGAAGCTCCAATTTATATGCCATAGTACCAATATTTTGCAGCACCTTGTAAGGACCATATTACTTTGGTGATAATTTATTATCCTTCTTAACTTGCTTGAGGGACATTTTTTTGTATGGTTGTATTCATAAAAGTACCCAATCACCTACATCAAAACTTCTTTCATTGCGATGTTGATATGCTGTTGCTTCATTCGATTATGCACCAAAGCGATGTTATCCTTTAAGAGTTGGAGAAATTGTTGTTGATGCTCGATGTGATCTTTCACTGCTTGAACCTTTTTCTTCATAATATGTCCTTCTATCTTGAGAGTTTGAGGAGTAGTAATTCTTTCCAATGCATTATAATATATGGTCAGATTCATTTCTTGATGCTCGACGTGATCTTTCAGTTCTTGAACCTATTTCTTCTTGATATGTCCTTCTATCTTGAGAGTTTGAGGAGTGGTAATTATTGCCAATGCTTTACAAGATATGGTAGAATTCATTTCTTCTTGCTCTAGGGTTGGTTCCTGGTGTATATCCTCTTCTTTTGACGTTTCTTGATCCTTTTCTTCCTCCTTTTCACAATCTATGTAAAATAATTTCTTCTCAGCACACTTATGACCTTTAGTGTATTTTCTATCACAATTGTAACAAAGCCCTTTTACTCTTTTTTCTTCCAATTGTTGTGGTCTGAGCCGGGTAGGTGGTGAAACTCTAGGAGCAAGAACACTTCCCTCTTCATAGTTATGAGTGGTAGCCTTGCTTGTTGCAATAATTTTTCTTTCCAACCTGTATGCCTTCTCCAATGAATCAAGTTCCCAAAGGCGAACCTCATGTTGAATGTTATCCTTTAAAGTCCCTATGAAGACATCAATATTCTGCTTCTCTGGAATATCATTTAACCTTATGTTCATTTTTTGGAAGTCCTCAATGTGCTCTGCCATTGAACCCTTTTGTTTGAGATTTATCAATTGGCTAAAGAAGGTGTTGCTCTGTGAATCCTCATAATGTGAATAATTTCCTCCGTGAAAATTGACCAGGTGACAAGTGGTTTATGACAAAAAAACCCTTTATACCATAAAAATTAATTCGGTTACAAATATAAAGATGCAATATGCACCTTTTGTAACAGTTTCACATCATGTAGATAAAAATATTTCTCCATCTGTAGTATCCATGTTATGGGATCCCTGCCATCAAACTTCCTCATATCGATCTTTGGAATAGGGTGGGTCTTCAATCCAATGTTAGATTCTATGAAATCATGATTAACATTTATTTTTTTCTCATCATGAGTTTCCTCTACTACCTTTTCCTCATTAGGAGGCCTTTCTTGTAGCAGCTTTGTCCCACCTTCCTTCAAACCTTCCATGTCTTTCCTCAAATCCTCCATGCCTTTCTTCAAATATGCTTCCCTACCATCGATATTAGCTTCCATGGCACATATAAATCTATTTATCTTAGCTTCGATCGCATTCAACAAATCCTCCATCCAATTTTGCTTATTAGGTGTTTCTATTTTCTTGATTTGAGTCATTCTTTGTCTTGCTTTTAGCAGCTCAATCTTGAATCTATTATACCTCTGAAATTTCCGATCTCCAAGGTCTAAAATTACAACCTGCAGTAGCCCTTTTCATCCTCTTTCCAATTACACTAGTCTGATCGAAATTGGATTCTCTAAGAAAGAGTTATGCCCAATCTCCCAAGATGACCTGCTTATATACTTTTTCAATAGAGAGAACTTGTACGTAGTGCCACGTGTTACTGTTTCAACCTTCTGCCCTGAAAACAATACACTAAAAATTATAATCCGTCCTATTTCTGTAACTTCTTACGAAATTTAGTCTGATGCTCAGAGAGAAAGTTATGACGATTTTCCCCAGGTCACTTGTTTGGGATGTAATTCGGGAGCCTGCAAAAACCCTAAATGTCTTGGACTGTATATCTGAAAATATAGCAAAACAAGATCTGCAATCCAGGCACGAGCTCAACCACGATTTCAGATCAAATGGGCTTTAATTTCAAAGTCTAAACCTTCGTAGAAAAATAATTATAGAGAAAATTCCACAATGGACTGTTTGAGATGGAATTCTGGAGCTTACAAAAACCCTAACTTCCTCAGATCATATCTTTGAAAATATAGCGTGACAAGATATAAAATTTGGAGCCTAGGTTCAGAACGATTTCGGTTCAAATGGGCTTTTGTTTTAGCTTCTGAAACATTGTAGAAAAAATGTTATAACGAAACTTCCACAATGACTTGTTTGGAGCAGCGAAACCCTAGAATCCAAAGCTCTGATACCAAATGTTATGAAACCAGCTCACAAAAAGATATAGAAGATAGATCAACGACTTAGAAATCAGCCTCTTCGAGAGGGAAACCTACTTTAAATTACACAAATGAATAAATCTTGTATGATAAAAATGACAATACCTCCTTTATATATATAGGAGCCTAAGTGGTCCCAATATAATCAGAGTCTACAGAACGATAATATTGTAGGGGCGCAACAATAACAATAGTGGGCTTCTATGGGGCACAATAATAACAACATGGGGACTATATGGGCACAACAATACCATAAGGGGGTTGCACTAATAACAATAAGGGGTTACACTAGTAGTATAGGGACCTAACATTTTATCTCTCACAAAATATGAGTGCTTACCAATGATAAATTGTATCTCCTTCAAACTTGTGAGGCATCCATATGTAGTGTTAATGAATTGATTTCCTATATAATATCTATGAATACTCCAAAAAATTCCTAAAACTCGATGACTTTTGTAATATAAAAGTATAATTATCCTCCACAAACTCAAACAACCCATAGGCTTATAACAATCAAAACAAACTAGCTGCCAAAATATATTTGAATTAATCACTTCCAAGTATTTGGAGATATGCGATAATCCTATTACAAATCTCCTCGAATCACATCGCATTGGTGAACTTTTATGAGACAGATTTACAAGAGTTGATCTTGCAGACATGACAACATGATGACATGTAACGACAACTAAAGCACATGTTGCAGCAGTAGAGTAAAGTTGATAGGGATGAGGAATATCATCTCACAGCAAATGGCTTGGTCTAATTTAGGAACAAGATTTATGTGTCAGATGACACTGAGCTCAAGAAGCTTATCTTGAGGGAGTTTCATGCCAAGTCGTATTCAGGTCACCTAAGATATCAGAAGAAATTGACAGTAGTTAAGAATTTATACCATTGGCTGAACTTGAAGAAAGAGGTGGTTAAGTTTGTTGCTAGATTTTTGGATTTTTAGCAGGTAAATTCAGAGTGTAAGCATCCAGGTGATTTATTATAGCCAATTATGATTCCAAAGTGGAAATGGGAGGTCATTTCCATGGACTTCATTACTTTTTTCCAAGGACATCGAAGTAGCATGATTCCATCATGGTTGTGGTTGACAGGTTAAGTAAGGTATCTCACTTCATTGGAGTTAAGTCTACTAATTCAGCCAGCGAGGTAGCTCAGGTTTTCATCACAAAGATAGTGAGATTACATGGTGTTCCGAAGGAGATCATATCATACAAAGATGCCAATTTCACTTCCATATTTTTGAAAGAGTTGTTTTCAAGTTTGGGGATAAAGTCGACTTTCTGTACAACCTATCATCCGCATACATGTGGACAGACATAGAGGGTCAACATGATTCTTGAGGACATGTTGAGGACGTATGTCACGCATCAACAACAAAAGTGGGAAGAGTATCTTCCACTGCTAGAGTTTACATATAATAATGGGTTTCAGGAATCCTTGAAGATGAGTCTTTTTTAGGTTCTTTACGGGCGGAGTTGTAATACTCTCATCAGTTGGAGTGATCCACGGAACAAGTTATTGATTGAACCGGATATGTTGGCAAAGATGGAGTAGGAAATGCAGGTTATTAAGAGGAATTTTAAGCTAGCACAGGATAGGCAGAAGAGTTATGTAGATCAACACATGGAATTTAAGGAGTTTCAGGTTGGGGAGCATGTGTACTTTCTCATCAATCCCAAGAGGATCTCCTTGAGGATTGGGACATGTGCCAAGATGGAACCTCGGTATTGCATACCTTTCGAGATCCTTGAGAGGATTGGACCAGTAACCTACTGACATGCACTACCTCTGACAGTGAAATTCCATGATGTATTCCATGTTTCATTGCTTAAGAGATATGTGCAGGATGATGATCATGCTATTGACTCATCTGTATTGCAGGTGGAATGAAAGGGAGAATTCCAATTAGAACCGTAATGCATATTGCCTTGGAAACATCTCATGCTCTGAAACCAATGAATAGAGAAAGTTAAAGTGTAGTGGAAGCACTTTGGGCCTGATGAAGCTACATGGGAGATGGATGATCAAGTGCGGGCTTTACATCCTTCATTATTTTCTTGGCCAAGAAAATGAGTTTGGGTATATGTATGTATATATGGGTAGGGTTGTAGATACCCAATGGGTTATGTTATAAATCTCCATTAAGCTGTATTATTGTCATATTTGTCATGTTGGTCATCATTTGCAGTACTTGTCAGTGTAAATATTGTATCGAGATATGTTATAAAGCTTCAGAGGCATTATACTTTATTTCAGTGTTTTGTTGGCCATAGGTGTCATAGAACACTGAGGCAGTGTTCCCCCAAGGGGGAGGGTTTTGTAACATCCCCAACTTAAATGTTCATGTAATAAAGGTTAATAAAGGAAAAATAAGAATAAGGACATGGCACACATATTCTAAAATGAATGTTGGGAAAAGCATTATAGTTGGCATCACTTTCGGTTTATTAATGGCTATAGAAATTGGTAAAGACATTGGCAAAGGAAAATAAGCATTAATTGTCATTTATTTGTGAGAAATAAAGGAAAATAAGTGAAAAGGAGGGTGAAGAGACACAGATTTGCATGCTAAGGAAATTAGGAGGAAAATTAAGGAAATGAAGAAAAATAGAGACATCAATAATAAAAAGGATTCAGAGAACCAGTTCACAACTTTTGTTGGTTTAACTTTTGTCAGTTAGGTTTTGCAATTAGTTGAGAGAGAGAGAGAACCAAGAGGATAAAGTAGGAAAGCAAGAAAAGGAAGGGAAAATGAAAGAAAAGTACAAGCAAGGAATGCAAGGAGACAGTTGGATCAACAACTTCAGCACGAAGAATTTGTAGGTAATAGGTTGCATGTGTCATTTGTAAGTTTTAACCCCGTACAAAAATTACCTGCATACTTATTCTAAAATACAGAAAATAAACAATGCGAGAACATAACACATAAAACACATATACACAAAGATTTTCCCCTGGATCCCAAAACTGGGACTACCAGCTTGATTTTTCATTATATTCCTTTCAATGTTACAATACATATTTATACATGTCGAAGCATCCAATACCATGGACCAAAAAACCATCGCGTCCAAAACCATGGATTGAAAACCATACGTAGGTCCGCCCAACCTAATATAGGGTCCAAAAAAAATTCTCCCGGGGTGCTGTCCCGGACCCCGTAGAGGGGGGCTACTCGCCCCCCTTAAACCCCCCGAACAGGGGGGATGCCGCCCCCCCTGTCACCCCCCCACTACGCAAAAAGGGGGGGCCCTCCCCCCCTCTAACCCACCAGTTCACTATGTAGGTTAGTCGTGGAAAGAATATAACACAACCCAACATTCTAGCACTTGTTGTTTTCTTTCCACAGGGGGCCACAGGAGAGCTTAGTCATTTTTCCAGCCCTGAAACGCCCATTGTTTCTCTACACCAAGAGAACTTCTCAGAGCTCATAGATTTTGTCAATGCATCTACAGTATTCTTCAAAGTGTCCACCTTTACCAGCGA
The DNA here is from genome assembly GCA_031772625.1 of Pinus tabuliformis. Taxonomy (NCBI): domain Eukaryota; kingdom Viridiplantae; phylum Streptophyta; class Pinopsida; order Pinales; family Pinaceae; genus Pinus; species Pinus tabuliformis. The sequence goes on from CM062815.1 coordinate 784,277,736, forward strand.
CACCCTTTTGTCTTCTATCATATCCCTCACAAAGTGATACTGAACATGAATGCGCTTTGTCTTTGAATGATAAGCAAGGTTCTTTGCCAAGAAAATTGCACTTTGGCTGTCACAGTCTATCGTTATAGCTCCTTGTACGAACCCCATACTTGAACACAATCTCTGCAACCAAACTGCTTCCTTGCTTGCATGAGTGGCTGCCATGTATTCTGCCTCTGTAGTTGATAGTGCCACTACAGATTGTTTCTTACTCATCCAACTGACTGCACCTCCAAATAGGTTAAACATATACCCACTTGTATACCTTCTCTGATCCAAATCTCCAGCTCAGTCTGCATCGACAAAGCCATGGATATCCAAAACTCTGTCCAATCCTGGTCTTCCTTGGTAGCACAAACCATAATCACTAGTGCCACACAAATACCTGAAAACCCTCTTCACTGTTGTCCAATGCTCCTTCCCTGGTTTTGACATAAACCTGCTCAATACTTGCACTGCATGTGCAATGTCTGGTCTAGTACAGACCATTGCATACATCAGGCTACCGACTGCACTTACATATGGAACACGGGACATATCCTCTTCCTCTTCTTGTGTCTTGGGACACTGTTCAGCAGATAGCTTTACACCTACAGGAATAGGAACCTTCATCGGTTTACTATCCTACATATTAAACCTCTGCAGTATTGTCTCGACATACTTCCTCTGGTTTAACCAGAGCTTCCTCTTTGCCCAATCTCTTTTAATTTCCATGCCCAAAATATAGTTTGCAGCACCAAGATCTTTCATGTCAAATTTGGAGGACAATTGGGTCTTCAAATCTTGGATAATTTCTTTGTCATTTCCAACCAGCAACATATCATCCACATACAAGACCAGATAAATAACACGGTTACCAATTAATTTAAAATACACACAGTGATCTGCTTTGCTTCTGGGGAAGCCAAGTCCCCGTATAAATGTATCAAATTTCTAATGCCACATCCTTGGTGACTGTTTTAACCCATACAGAGACTTCTTTAACTTGCATACCAGTTCTTTCTTACCCTTCACCGCAAAGCCTTCAGGTTGCTTCATGTAGATCTCCTCTTCCAGATCCCCGTGAAGAAATGCTATCTTCACATCCATCTGTTCTACCTCAAAATCCAAAGCAGCAGCAACAGATAAAAGTAATCTAATAGAAGCTACCTTGGCAACAGGAGAAAAATTATCACCAAAATCAATTCCCGGCACCTAGGAATAACCTTTTTCTACCAACCGAGCATTGTATTTCTCCACCTTTCTTTCTGCATTTGTCTTCTTCATGAACACCCATTTGCTGCCAATGGGTTTCCTTCCAGCCGGAAACTCCACCAGATCCCAAGCCTCATTTTTGTTCAAAGATGCCATTTCATCAACCATGGCCTCTTTCCAGAGTTTTCCATCCTCTGAATCTACTGCTTCCTTCACAATTTTGGGATCATCATCAGTAATAGATAAAGCAAAATTTGAACAGAAAGCAGATGGACTATACCTTTCTAGCTGCCTTCTTTCTCGAACTGATCTTCTTACACGTGGGGTTTGTGGCTCTTCATCTTCTGATTCCTCCTCTGTTGTAGAGTCTGATTCTTCCTCCTTTAGCTCAAACTCTATCTTCTCAGGTTCCTTTGGTTCGACTTCATGTTTAATAACATCTTTCACCTCTCTGAACACCACATCTCGGTTGTACACAACCTTCCTTGTTGCTGGGTTCCAAAGCTTATAACCATTTAAACCATCCTTATACCTAATAAAGATGCACTTTTCAGATTTACTATCCAACTTGGTTCGTTTCTCCTTTGGAACATGTACATATGCATGACATCCAAATACCCTCAGATGTGAAAGAGAGGGTTTCTTACCAGTCCATACCTCTTGTGGAGTCTTATCCTCCAACGCTGATGAAGGTGATATGTTGACCAGGTAACATACTGTCTCCACCGCCTCTGCCCAAAATTCTTGTCCTAACCCAACACCACTGAGCATGCTTCTTGCCCTTTCCATCAACGTCTCGTTCATTCTTTCTGCAACTCCATTTTGCTGAGGTGTATATGGAGTAGTCTTCTGTCGTGCTATACCACACTTCTTACATAATTCTTCAAATTCCTTACTGCGAAACTCTCCTCCGTTATCTATCCTCAACACCTTTATCTTCTTCTCTGTCTGGTTTTCCACCAGAGCCTTAAATTCTTTAAACCTGTCAAAGACTTCAAATTTCTTCTTAAGGAAATATATCCATGTATTCCTTGAGAAGTCATCTATAAATGATACATAGTACACAGACTTATCCAGTGATGGAACCTTCACAGGTCCAAACACATCACTCGTGCACAAGCTCTAAAATCTGTTTCGCCCTCTTACCACCAGAGGGGAAACTCACCCGATTCTGCTTCCCATATACACAATTTTCACAGAAATAAAAATCTAGAGAGCTATTACTCATACCTTCTACCATACCTTTACCATGAAGTATTCGAAGGCCCTTCTCTCCAATATGTCCAAGCCTTTGATGCCACAGCATGGTCTTCCCTCCAGAGACCACTAGATTTTCTGCTCCACTTTCAGGAACCATAGAACTGTTGCACCCATCAACAACAATGCTACCTTGCAGCTTGTACAGAGTTCCAGTCTGAACACCCCGCATGAATACCAGTGCTCCTCGAACCATCTTGCAGGTATCCTTCTCGAACACTGTTTTTACAACTGCATCATCCAACTTGCTTACAGAAATCAGATTTCTAGCTATTGTAGGAATATACAGAACACCCGGAAGTGTTCTAATCCTTCCACCTTGCAATTTCAACTTTACTTTTCCCTGACCAACGATTCTAGCCTTCCTATCATCCCCTAAGAAAACATCACCACCATCGTATTTATCATACTCGTAAAACTACTCTCTATGGGGAGTGAAGTGAAAGGATGCACCTGAGTCAATCAACCATGCCTCATGATCTACATGTCTACTTGAAGAAGCCAACTACACATCCCCACCTTCATCTGAGGTGGTTTTCGCCTCTGCAGAAGAAGCATCGTCAGATCCCTTTCCTTTGTCAGGAACTTTAGATTTACAGTCCCTTTTGTAGTGCCCTTCCTTTCCACATTTCCAGCACACCACCTTTACAGGTTTTCGTGGAGATTTAGATCTCCCTCTAGATTTATATCTCCCACTCGATGACTTATTTTTGTTTCTGTTCTGGGACCGTCCTCGTACAGACAAGGCATCACCATTCTGGCTCTCCATATTTTTCCGTCTCATCTCCTCTGTCAACAAGGATGAGACTATTTCATCAAACTGTAAGGTAGTTGCATTGCTACCTATTGCAATAACCAGACTATCCCACAAATTTGGTAGAGAACACAACAAACTGATGCACTTATCTTCATCTAAAATTTTAATATCAACAGATAATAACTGACTTACCATAGTATTAAATGCGTTCAGATGCTCTGTCACCGAGTCTCCATCTTTCATCCTCAGGTTATACAGCTTTTTTCGTAGGAACAGTTTATTCACCAGAGACTCAGATTGGTACAAAGTCCCTAACTTGACCCACAAAGCCTTCATCATAGCTTCCCCTGATACATTTAGCAATATTGAATCTGAGACACACAATCGTATTGTGCTCTTTGCCTTCCAATCCAACTTCTTCCATTCTTCATCGGACACTCCCGTTGGTCTAGTACCTGGATCTACCACGATCCACTGATCTTTATCCACCAACAGATCCTCCATTTTGAGTTTCCATAATTCAAAACTCTAACCATTAAATTTATCGATCTCTATCTTTCCACTGCTCGCCATCTTCTTTCACCACCAGAATCGATCCCGCAGATCTCCCACTGAACATGGTCTACCATAGGCTCGAGAGAAACCCCTTAGCAACAAAGGCGTCCCCTTGAAGCCAAAACAGCTCTGATACCAAATGTAGGTTTTAACCCCATACAGAAATTACCTGCATACGAATTCTAAAACACAGAAAATAAACAATGCAAGAACATAACACATAAAACACGTATACACAGAGATTTTCCCCTGGATCCCAAAACTGGGACTACCATCTTTATTTTTCATTATATTCCTTTCAATGTTACAATACATATTTATACATGCCGAAGCATCCAATACCATGGATTGAAAAGCCATCGCGTCCAAAACCATGGACCGAAAACCATAGGTAGGTCCTAGTTGATGTGTGAATGCATGGTACATGAATTTTTTTATTTGGTTCATTTGTTGTTATTGGCATGTGTTTTCCTGGGTTTGATAGTGGTTCCAGTTTCCTTTCCATTTCCTATATAGCCATGGTGTGATGGTATTCATTCTTGGTTGAACTTTGGATTGCCGGAAAGTTTTGGAAGTGGGTGAGGTGGGCTCAAGAAAATTCCCAAGGGTTGGGGGTGGAGATGGTTTTCTGTAGGAAACCCTCAACAGGTGGGTGGAGACTGGAAAATTCATCAAGGTACGGTGAAGAAATTCTGAGGCATTTAAGCTTGTTTTGGTTTTGTGATATCTTGACCGGTTTTGGTGAGATCAATGTAGTTTGAGGGTGGAGGTGGTTTAACCTATGGATACCCTTAGTTTTTTATATCTTGGTTTATCCCATGAGATCACACATTCATGCTTGGAATATGGCACCGAGGTGATTGGATGAATGAAAGATTTGGTTCAACTCAACCTATGGTCAGCTGGTACATGGAAATCCCTAACTTGGTTGTCTTTTACATAAGTTGATAATAGATTTTTTCTATTGTACTCTATGAGAATTTGTACCTATTATTATGTTTCTTTGATGGTTATTTTCTCATGGTTAATATTCTGGTTATATATTAGTTATAAGCTTGATTTAAGATGTTCTCTAGCTATGGGTCTTATTATGATTTGATAATTTAATGAATGGTTGTTGAATGCATGGGTTACTAAGTGTTTTTACAGTTACTTGAGAGGGCATTAGACCTTCTCGGTGATGTTCGGCTAAAGAACATAGATTTACACTCATATATGCATTCATGAACTGTAACTCACATGTTTACCATATGTTTAATGAAATGCCTAGTATGTTCTAGTGAGTCTATGTCAAGTTATGACTTCATGTTTGAATTATTAGGATTTTCATTATGAGAAATATGATTCTGGAAAGTTACAGAATTTTTTGGGAGGTGTTCTGGAAACTAGCCTAGAAAATTTGCTCAGATCTTAAGACCACAAGCACAAAAATAAGGATTTGAGGTCATAACTACATGGAGAAAGCCCTGTGAGTATGGTTAGAGGCTCACAATTGTATGCAAGTAGTGTCAAGGGTGCGGTTATAGGTCTAGGTCAAAGAAAAATGGTTCTAGCTTCAGGATTGGTAACCTGGGGTGGTTGTTCAACCTATGAGTGATTTACGATTCCTAAGGAAGGTTATTAAGTCTCAGTGGTAGGCCCCACTTCCTTAATGAGAACTAGGAGGTTAGTTCATGTCATAGTGGCAAGTCAGTTCATATTTACCCAGGTGGGCTTGTAAAAGCGGGTAAATGTGGGGTGGCGTGTTACAACACTAGCTTGGTAGTAGTAATAAATAAAATCCTAGGTAGGCATGAAAAATTACAACTTGCATTTAAGAAGTTAATGTAAAATAGAATTAAGACTCTAGAGAAGTTCATTTATATTAAAACATGATATTTTCATTGGGCGGTGAGCAATGTACACTTTATAAAAGAGTTTAGCCAATGTATTTTAAGCGGAAGTGCGGAGAAAATTCATTGGTATGGAGCTCAACATAAGCTTCTCTAGTTATGTGAAGCTTTACAACAACGAATTAATTTATATTAAAATATGATATTTGCATTAGGAAGTGAGTAATGTACACTTTATAAAAGAGTTTATCCAGTGCATTTTAGACAAGGGTGTAGAGAAAATTGTTGGTGAGGGGCTCTGCAATAAGTTGCTTTGGTGAGAAATATTATATGTCAGTTTAGTTGTGCAGAGGGGAATCTATGAGGAAGTGAAATTTTGTTGATTATGTGGAGTTCTGAAATTTATATTAAGTATATATTGAGGAATACTAAGCTCGTAAAATTCATTTTGCAGATTGATAAACTGTGCGGAGTGTCGAGATTCATATGGAGCAAATACTGAGCAATATTACATATCAATTTTTATTGTCACGTTCACATTCAACATTATGCATTGTACGCAATGGAAGATTAATTTGCATTGTTTTGTTTGCACTTCTGCATTACACACATGTGACCCATGAAAAAATGTCTTAGAATTTTTGATAAATTGTTTGAAGTACAGAGTTGCATATTAAGGACATGCTTCTTTTTGCATGATTTGCACTTTTTTGTGTATGTATTTCGATAATCTGTTGTTATTTTCATGTTTTCATCTCTGTACTCCGAACAACGAAAACCATACTGAGGAATTACTGAGCAATATTATATATCATATATTGAGAAAATACTGAGCAATATTATATATCATTCTATTTGTGTGGAGGGGAATATATGTGGAAGTGAAAATTCATCCATTGTGTGGATTTTGGAAATTAAATGCTAATCAATATTATATATGAATTTATTTGTGCATAGGGGAATGGATTTGAAAGTGCAATTTCGTGCATTGTCCAAAATTCAAAAATTCAAATTAGGCATTTACTGAGGAATACTAAGCCCAAAAAATCAGAATATTCCTTGTGCAGATTGATACATTGTGTAGAGTGTCGAAATTGATATGAAGAAAATACTGACCAATATTACATATTAGTTCCGCAATGAAGCTCTTTTGCATACAATGAAAGGTTTATTGAGTTGTTTCCACATAATGAATGTTTATCCACGTCGAGCACAATGAATGCCATTTTCTCATAGATTCGTTCATTTATCCACTTATCCAGGTTTCTAGTTCAAGTGCGAGAGAATGGGCATGCATCAAGTGTGAGAGAAAGGATGTTCAACAAGTGCGAGAGAAATGGCATACCAGAAGTGTAGGAGCAAGGAATATATTGAGTCAAGTTTTCTTCCTCCGCACTCCGCATAAGGCTAAAGAGGGGGGCGGGGGCTAACTGTTATTATTTTGTTGTGTCGAAAAAGGGTGTGTGGGAAGTGCGGGAGAAAGGGTGTGCATGAAGTGTGGCAGCGAGGACTATATCGAGTGAAGATTTTTTTCTTCGAATTTTGTAGAAGGTTAATTTAACATTGTAGGAGAAATTTACCTAGCAAGAGGAAGTGCTAGGAGAATATCACGTTTTAAATTAAGATCATATTATGACTTATATTAATTTTCTTATATTATTGTGTAGAGTTGTGAAATAAGTAACATTGATACACTATTTAGAATGCTTAAAGAGTCTAAAGATGCCAAAATTGGTAACTGTTATTATTTCGTTGTACAGAGAAAAAATGTGTGGGAAGTGTGGGAAAAAGGATTGTATCGAGTAAAGGATACTGGGCAAGAACATAACTACTTAATTAGTATCCATATACATAATTAATTAATACTAATAGAAGATTCAAAGGAGACGAAGCAATTTGTGGAGTCACAAGTCTTTCCAAAGAGGAAGTACTCATGGAGAACTATTCAAGAGATATTAACGCAAGACTATTGAAAAATTTACATTTGATATTTCTTATGAAGAGTAGAACGGTGGTGATTTTATTCACAGTCTTATACAATATTAAGTGAAGTGTCTCTTTTGTGTAAAAGAACGATTGTGCGGGGTAGGGAACAAAAACATTGTTCTGTAATGTTTCGTATATGCATACATTTTTGTATTCCTTATTCCATACAATGTTTAATATGATAGAGTATAGTAGAAAATGTAGCCAAAAAAACGTAGAGTTGTATAATGCAATAATAATCAAATGAAAATAAATCGAATAGTAACACACCTCTTGGCAAAGTTATCATTGTCTATTATTATGTGTGCTACACTATATGTTCATCGATTCTTCTTGGTATTCCTTCCCCTCTTTCTCATTAAAACATGAATGCTAGGAAATAATAGCTCAAGATATCAATACTCCTATGTGGGTGGCAAGGAATGAAATAAATGGAGTTGGGATATAGTTATGTCTTTTACTTCAATGCTCAGTTGAATTTTCCTATTAACATAAACTTTGTAGCTCAACAAGGTTGCTCTCCTTGTCTCTTGTTGTTGGTCTCCCCCTAAGGACGAAAACAGGTTTTAGTCTATTTTTCATGGTATCTCCTCAAATTTTGTAAGTTCTTAACTCTCTAGTTTACTATATTTAGTATGCTTACCAAGGTGGTAAGCCATAAATAGTAATTTTTCTAAACTAATGTAACTATTTTCTATTCCAATACAAAGACATATTTTATATATATAAACTCCTAATTGATTTGAAAGATGATTCTTAAAATCAAATATGAAGGATATGTGTAATTCATTTCATCCACAACATACATCAATTGATACATAACATTTTATTAATATTAATTTTTATTTTTTTGTTTTAATGTTAACTGTGAATAAAATATTTTCAATATTCACTTTAAGTAAAATCATTTTATTTCAAGTATATATAGTGAAAGAAGGGGTTTCTACGAATCTTTCAATCTTGCAGGAACTGAAAAGAACACCACTCTGGTTAGCATCCATGGTGTATCAGAGGGTTTGCTTTGAAAACGCGCGAAACTAGGGTTTGCTGCAGGATTTCAGAGTTGGGCACCATGGAGGGGCAAGAAGGGGGGAGCTCCACTCCCTCCTACAGTCATGTTGTATCAAACCGCTTCAAGAAGCCCATGGAAGCGGAAACAGGGGGTACAGACAGAGGAAAACAGGAAAACAACAGAGCACAGAGGTAGGCAGAAACACAGGAGGAAGTCAGAAGAGAGAAGCATACAGGAGTAGACAGTCAGAAAGCTGACCCCAACAGTAGGACAAGACCATGTAAACCTAAGGCATCCATCACACCCCGAGTGGTGTTAAGTGATCCAGCACTACAGGCGCACAGGGAGCACATGGCAACTTATGCAGTGATATGTAAATTCATGGGGTTTTGGCCAACGGAGAAGGCACTACACGCATGGATAAAGAACCATTGGAAACCTAAGGGAGAAATAGATCTACACCTTGGATCCAAGGGTTTCTTCACAGTTGTGTTTACGAACCTAGTGGATAAAGACAGGGTGTTTGAAGGAGGACCCTACTTCTATGCGGCTGCAGGCCTCTATATGAGGCCATGGGTCATGAACTTTGTTCTGGAGCAAGAAAAATTTACTTTGGTGCCGGTTTGGGTAAGACTATATTCCCTACCTCTAGACTACTGGCTGCCAGAATCATTAAAAGCCATAGGTAATAAACTAGGGCATTTCTTAAAAATTTCAGAAGCCACTCTGCAAGGAAAATATACCTCCTTTTCCAGAATATGCGTGGAAATGGACCTTTCTGGGGATTTACTGGAGGAAATAATCCTAGAAGTATATGATGAAGAATGGGTACAGGCGGTGGACTATGAGCATGTACCCTTTAGATGTCGCAAATGCCATGAACACGGGCACCTCTTCAGAGACTGCCCTTTAAGTAAAATGGAGAACAGTATCAAAACAACCTCAGGTAAAGAGACTGAAAGCTTTACCAAGGTGGGGGGCAGAGGAAAAGGAGGAAGAAAAAAAAAAAAGCTATGAGGAAAAACAACCTAGTTATAATAGGTTCAATACACTAGAAGAAGAAGAAGGGGATGAAGGAACGAATCAAGTAATTAAGGACAATACTATAGAGAAGGAAAAGGATGAGAGCATGGAGGATAGACCTGATAAAAGCCAGCAAAGGGAGGATCAGCCAAGCACTATGGAGCTTGATAAGGACCAAGAGATGACCCCAAGCGAAGTGGGTACAGAGGATCATGAACTGCAGGACATATTGGATAGGGAGCATCTCGATCTAGAAAAGTTCCTGGAGGAAGGAACAACCAAAGGAGTGGATTCGCTACCTCAAGATGAATTTAACAGAGTACAATAGCTCTTTCTCTGGAGAACGCAGGCAAAGGGTGCAGGGATCAAAAGAAACTATGATAGTCAGGACAATGAAGGGGTTAAAACTATGGAGGCAACAGGGGGACAAGCTCCCAAGAACCCAGGAAGGAAAAGAGGAAGAAAAAAATAGAATGAGTTGCTGATTGAATGTGGAAAACTCATGATCAACTCAGGTAAGATGAAAGACCTAACTAGTTACTCCTTTACAAATCTTTCTTAATGAAGCTTACAACATGGAATATTAGGGGTCTAGGAAGCAAAAGGAAACAAAGAAATCTCAGCAATAGAATGAAAGTAGAAAAACCAGATATGATATTTATTCAGGAAACAAAATGTTCAATAGAAAAAATAAGAGAAATACACAGCAAATGGCTGATTAAATATGAATATCTAGAAGTTAAAGCAGATAAAACAGCAAGAGGAATTCTCACACTTTGGAACCCTCAGAAAATAGGAATTCTAGATGCTAAAGCATCCAGGAACTATTTATCAGTGGTCATCCAACCTTTGGGGGACAAGGAAGTTTATTTGATTATAAATGTTTATGGTCCACAAAAGACTGAAGACAAAATCAGGCTTCTTACCTCACTAGAGGAATTAAGAAACAGGCATTCAGGTATCCCCTGGATTCTAGGAGGGGACTTCAACATGATCAAGTCCCTATCAAAAAAAAAGGTGGAACTAGATCACTAGGCAGAGATTCCATAGCATTTCAGAATTTCATAAACAACATGGGGCTAGTAGATACAAAGACAAGTAATGGTATCTTCACCTGCAATAATAAAAGGGGAGGAGAGTCTCAAGTGGCCTCAAAATTGGATAGATTTATTATCTCGGAGGACCTCATCCTTATAGACCCTGATTTGTCAACTACGATACTCCCCTTTGGTGGCTCGGATCACTGGCCTGTTCAACTTGAGGCGTCCTTTATAGGAACTCCAAAAAACAGTCCTTTCAGGTTTGAAAACATTTGGCTTACACATCTTGACTTTATCAGCAATATTGAAAAATGGTGGATAGAGGATATGCAAGTACAGGGCACTAAAATGTTCCTCCTGCATAAAAGATTGAAACACATCAAACTCAGGCTTAAAGATTGGAATAAGAATGAGTTTGGAAACATTTTTGAAGCCAAAGAAATAGTTGAACGGAAGCTACAAGAAATTAACCAGATCCTAATCACAGATGGCTTCAACGAGGAGAGAAAGGAACAAGCTCACCATCATCAACAAGAATGGGAAGGATTATGCAAGCAAGAGGAGATATTCTGGAAATAGAAATCAAGGATACTATGGTTAAAAGAATGAGAAAGGAATACACGATTTTTTCACAAATCTACCATGTATCACAGGTCTCATAATAGGATTTCAAAAATCAAATATTCTCAAGGTAATCAACTCAATAACCACAAAGAAATAGAAGCTGTTGTGGTTCAACATTTCCAAGGCATAGCTTAGGAACCTCTTTTAGACGGATCTCAATTCATAGATGAATTTACAAAGCACATTCCTAATCTTGTGACAAGAGAAGACAATTATAATCTAAACAGACTAGTGAATGAAGAGGAGGTCAGCGGAGTCATCAAAGAAATGAAAAAAGGAAAAGCGCCAGGTCCAGATGGCTTCAATGTTGACTTCTTTAAAGCATGTTGGGGAATAGTCAAGCATGATATCATCGAGGTGGTGGAGGACTCAAGGAAAAACAAAACTGTTTTGAAGGCGCTCAACACCTATTTCATTGATTAATTATAAATGGTATATGTTTTATATGATGAATATGATGATGATTAATGTTTATTGGACTTCAAGAAAAGAAAAAGAAAAAGAAAAAGAATCTAATTGAGATTCTTTTAAGTCTTGTTTTTATGATAAAAAAGAAGACAAAGAAGAACTCCAAAATCGCTATAGTTAGGCTAAGTTTTTGCATTAATCAGATATCTCTGCCAAAGTTTTTGCATAGCAATACCAATTTTGTAATGCATGAGAGAGTCCAATAAGTAATCATTCCATGATTTGCATAAGCAGATTCAACCTCTATCTGTAATAATTGATAAAAAGAACTGTTGTTAATTAATACCTTGGTCTGTATATAGTAGTCCAAATCGCTCCAGCAGTCATCATTGACTATGGCAAGTGGTTCTCTGTGAGGATCCATGTAAACATCACCCATAGAAGAGGTAAAGACAATGCGTTTGACCAAAGTTTTTGCGCAAGCCTCCATCACATTCCTCGTCCCTTCCGTCACCGGCTCTATAACTTTATCCTGCTTTCATTAATTATAAAACAATGATCAACAATATCTAATGGTATCAGAATCGTTTCAGCTGAAACCAACTGAATGGAATTGGAATTATGACGAGAATTGAAAGAAGCGACGAAGTAATCACAGGGTCATTGTTGAGAACAGCAGCCATGTGAAATACACCATGGCAACCTCGAATAATTGTAAGCAAGCTCTGGTAATCAAGAATATCAGCTTTGACAAGCTCAAGCCTCTCCTTTGCTCCTTCCAACTCTCTCAAATGCTCATATTTCCACCCATCATCTACACTCATGTCAAATCTCTTCAGAAACTCTACTTCCAGATATGATGTAAGAGCATATATCTACATACATATTCCATGCAAAAACAAATAATATAATTAAATCATACGATGTGGTAAGAAAACTGGTAGTTAGTGGATATACCATCTGGGTTGGTGCGAACTGCTCCTCTGACAATATAGCCCTTGGTGAGGAGAAACTTGATAAGCCATGAAGAAATGAAACCCCCTGCCCCCGTCACGCAAACTATTTCATCTCTTTTCGTACTCGGCTTCATTTCATCAGATATCATCATGGTTTATGTCAGAAGCTGAAGGTCGAAACTCTGAAATGAATCAGATAAGTAGCACAATGAATTGCGGAAATGAAAAGGAGATGTACCCTTTTTAACGCTTCCTGGAGGGGTACCCTAATTTCATTAGTCCACATCTACGCAGGAATAGCAATGAAATTTCATCCGTACATGAAAGAAAAGAGGATAACCATGAAATTTCAGCGGTCCCTGAAAGATAAGTAGATTTTTTGTTGGAGCATTTGTCGCATTTGTTGAAATTATAATTTCACCTGCGCATTTAATTTTGCAAAACCACCAGTACTCCCATCGCACTGATTTTCACCAAGCAGTGGTTTTCCTCCGGAGGGCAGCGATAAAACCCAGGGCTGACACGCGTCCACAGTACATTTTCCAAAACAACTTTTCATCGGAGCATAACATTCGTTTGGTTTGATCGAGCGATAGCCGTTCGATTGAGAGCTTGGCTGTCCACCGTTGATTGAAGCCAAAGCTGCGTACAGTCTAGCACATGGAGCTTGCATGAAGTTTTATGTTTGACCGCCAGTTCTCCACGTGAAGTAATTAATAGAATTTACTGCAGATAGTAAAAGTTGGTAGAATTTTAAATTTTAATGTTTTTTTTAATCCACGGCAGTATGGGACAAGAAAATGTATATGTTATATTTTTTTGTTTTGTTTTTTGTTGACTTTTGTAATGGAATGAAAAACGCACAGCAGTGCGAATATAGAAGAACAGGGGCAGCGTGGAAATTTTTTTTAGTTGAATGTAATGCAATATAGCGCAGCAGCGCATGGATGTTTTTTTGTTGATTGAAGTATAATGTAACGCACAACAGTGCGAGGGTAGTTTTGTTGATTGTTCGTTGAATGCAATATGCGTAGCAGCGCGAAGGGTATGTAATAGTTTTTACAGCAGTAAATGTAAGAAATATTTTTACACACAGTAGTGTAAAATTTCCAGAAGAGACAGAGTAATTTTTTTTGTATGGAACTGGAAGTTCTTGGTGAATCCCTCTGTTAAGAGGAAGATCCTTTTGTAACAGGTTGTTTTATTAATGAATACAAAGTTTGTTTTGTGGGTGTAAGAAACTCTGTCTGCTCAGCAAACAATTTTTGCTTCCCTGTGTTAAAGATCCTGTGTAAAAACAGAGTATCATTCTCTGTTCAGTTAATTTGTTTTGGAATTAAACAGAAAATTCCCAACAGTGGTATCAGAGGTTGTCCAGGCTCTTTGAAAGTGTCAAAGAAGCTGAAGGAAGGATTTTTGCTGCAACAGCTTCTCCAGCAGAGTGAAGACTCAGTCAAGAAAGATCCAAGGTATTTCTCAAGTTTTTTTTTGTGTGTTGCTGTTGAAGACAGTCAGTGATTTTTAAATACAGTCAAGTATTTGAAGCATAGTTAAGAGTGCAAGAATGGCTGGCTCCAGCACCAGCATCAGCACCAACACTAGCATGGGTATCTGTAATACCCAGCTCCCACAATTTAATGGGAAAAACTATGATTATTGGACAATAGCTATGAGAGCCCTGTTTGCTTCTCAAGATTTATGGGAAGTTGTTGAGGATGGTTTTGAAGAACCAGCGGATGAAAATGAGCTTAATAGGTTAACTCAGGTAGAGAAATATCTGTTGAAGAGCTATAGGAAGAAGGATTCTAAAGCCCTCCTCTTCTTATATCAAGCAGTGCATGAGAGTGTGTTTCCAAGGATAGCAGTAGCCAAGACATCCAAAGAAGCATGACAAACTCTCAAGACAACCTATCAAGGCATGGAGAAAGTGAAGAAAGCAAAACTACAGTTGCTAATGAGAGATTTTGAGAATCTATGTATGAAGGAGTCAGACAATATTGACTCATTCTTCACACAAGTGATTGGTCTGTTCACACAGATAAGGTCTCATGGAGAGATTCTTGAAGAAAGGAGGATTGTGGAGAAACTATTGAGGGTCCTACCCTCAAAGTTCGATGTGATTGTCACCACCATAGAAGAGATAAAGGATCTCACAAACTTCTCAGTTGATGAACTACATGCATCACTGATAACACATGAGCAGAGATTGAGTAGAAATGAAAACTCATCTCTAGAGCATGCCTTTAAGACCTAGATGTCCTTTGGAAAAGGAAGAGGTCAAGGCAGAGGAAACAAGAGAGGAAGAGGCAGAAGCCAAAACAGAGGTGGAAGAAACAGTCTAGCAAATGCTCAAGGAAGAGGCAGCAATCCAAATCAGAACCAAGGCCAAGGCAGCAGCCAACAAAGTGGACAACATCATGCTCAAGGACAAAGGTATGAAAAATCCAATGTCCAATGTTACTACTGTAAAAAATATGGGCATTATGCAAATGAATGTAGGAAGAAGCAGCATGATATGAATAATAGATCTAGTGCAAATTTCACTAGAGAAAATATCAGCCAAGATAATTTGTTGTTAGCTTGTAATATGGCTGAAACAAAGAGTGATGATATATGGTTTCTAGACTCCGGTTGCAGTAACCATATGACAGGAAACATAGCCCTGTTTTCTAAGTTAGATCAGAGTGTGAAGTCACAAGTCACACTTGGGACTGATAGTAAAGTTTCTGTTATGGGAAAAGGAGAAGTAAATATCCTAACAAAGAAAGGTGAAAAGAAAACCATAGCAGATGTTTATTATGTTCCTGGAATGAAGTGTAACCTCTTAAGTATTGGACAGCTTGTTCAAAAGGGGTACAATGTTTTCTTTGAGAATGATGTATGCACCATCATGGATAGAAAACCCAGCAAACGATGTATTGCTGAAGTAAAGATGACAAGGAATAGGATGTTCCCTCTCAGGATAAAAGTTGATTTAAAAGATGGAGTAGAAATAGCAGCAGTTACACAAGAGGCTTTCCAAAGCAAACCAAAGGATGAAAATTGGTTGTGGCACTTGAGATTTGGACATCTCAACTTTGGAGGTCTTAACTTGTTGTATAGAAAAGGAATGGTAAGAGGATTACCATTGATAGAGAAACCAGACAGCCTTTGTGAATGTTGTATATTGGGGAAACAACACAGAGAAAGTTTTCCATTAGGGAAAAGCATAAGGGCAAAAGCACCCTTAGAGATTGTCCACTCAGATTTATGTGGACCGATGCAAACTCCATCACTTGCAGGCAGCCTCTATATTTTAACATTCATTGATGATTTTACTAGAAAAACTTGGGTTTATTTCATGAAGAACAAAAGTGAAGTGTTTGAAAAATTTCGGAATTTCAAAGCACTTGTAGAAAACCAAAGCGGGCTGCATATCAAAGTTCTAAGAACTGATAGAGGAGGTGAGTATATCTCCAAAGAATTTCTACGTTTTTGTAGAGAAAATGGAATTCACAAACAGTTTACCACTAGTACACCCCACAGCAAAATGGAGTTGCCGAAAGGAAGAATAGGACAATCATGGATATGGCGAGGAGTATGTTAAAGGCAAAGCATTTGCCAAATGATTATTGGGCTGAAGCTGTACACTATGCAGCGTACATTTTGAATAGATGCCCTACAAAAGCAGTCATGAACAGAGTACCGGAAGAAGCATGGAGTGGGACAAAGCAAGGAGTCACCCACATGAAAGTTTTTGGATGTGTGGCTTATGCACACATTCCAGATCAGCTAAGGAAGAAGTTGGACAACAAAGGGGAGAAATGTATATTCATTGGATACAGTGAGGAATCCAAAGTTTATAGATTGTATAATCCATCCACCAAGAAGTTTTTTGTGAGCAGAGATGTTCAGTTCATTGAGGAGGAAGCTTGGGATGGAAGCATAGAGAAAACAGTGAATGTTAAAACCTCTTTGTCACATGATGAAGATGATGAGGAGATGGCTGAAATACATCCCCAAACAGCAGCGCCAACACAAGGGCAGCAAGGGACACCCTTGAGGAGAAATGAAAGTGCTTCTCCAAGCACACCACAAGGAGGAAATTCAAGTGCTTCTTCAAGCACTTGCACACCAAATAAAAGAGGTAAGAAATTCAGAAATTTAAGTGACATTTATGAAGAAGGTATGAATTCTTTGTTTGCTTTATATTGTCATGTTGATGACCCTGTTCATTTCGAAGAAGCAATTAAGGATAAGAAATGGATAGAAGCTATGGATGAGGAGATCAATGCCATAGAAAGAAACAAGACATGGGATTTAGTTGAACTACCAAAAGGAAAAGAAGTCATTGGAGTTAAATGGGTCTACAAGACCAAGAGTAATGCTGAAGGCAAAATAAAAAGACACAAGGCAAGACTGGTTGTCAAAGGATACAAGCAGCAGTATGGGAGAGATTATGAGAAAACTTTCGCACCGGTTGCTAGAATGGAAACCGTGAGAGCAGTGCTGTCCATAACAGCACAAAACAAGTGGAAATTTTATCAAATGGATGTGAAGTCAGCATTCCTAAATGGAGTGTTAATGGAAGAGGTTTACATTGAACAACCTCTAGGCTATGAAAAGAAAGGCCAAGAGCACAAAGTGTGCAGATTGAAGAAAGCTCTTTATGGGCTGAAGCAAGCACCAAGAGCGTGGTACAGTAGAATAGATTCCTATCTACTGGAAAATGGATTTGAAAAATGTGAGGGAGAACCCACCCTCTACATTAAAGAAAATGATGGTAAAACACTAATTGTTGTGTTATATGTTGATGATGTTATTTTCACAGGTAATGATGATTACCTTATTGAAAATTTCAAAACAGTCATGAAAGAAGAATTTGAAATGACTGACATGGGTTTGCTGAGATACTTCTTAGGAATAGAAGTAGATCAAAATGAAAATGAAATTTTTATCTCACAAGCAAAATATGTTAATGAAGTGTTGAAAAGATTTAATATGCAGGAAAGCAAGGCAGCAATCACTCCCACAGTGATGGGATTAAAACTCAGCAAAGAGGACAACAGCAAGGATTTTAATCCTAGTTTGTACAAGAGCATAGTTGGCAGCCTCATGTATTTGACTGCAACTAGGTCGGATATAATGTTTGCTGTTAGTTTAATTTCCAGATTCATGGAGAGGCCAAAAGAAGCACATTGGCAGGGAGCAAAAAGGATCTTGAGGCATGTTAAAGGTACTAAAAGGTTTGGCATTTTATATACTACTTCAGAATGTTCATATTTAATTGGATACACTGATAGTGATTGGACTGGAAGTGTAGATGATCAGAAAAGCACATCCGGTTATGTTTTTCACATGGGTTCAGGAGCTATTTCATGGGCTTCTAAAAAACAACCTATTGTAGCGTTGTCTACAGCAGAGGTTGAATATGTGGCAGCTACAGCAGCAACATGTCAAGCAGTTTGGATGAGAAGAATGTTAAGAAGCTTATGCCAAGAGCAAGTAAAAGCAACTGTGATTTTTTGTGACAATAGCTCAGCTATTGCATTATCCAAGAATTTGATGTTTCATAAGAGAACGAAACACATTGACACAAAGTTTCACTACATCAGGGAATTGGTAAACAGTGGAGAAATTGTTTTAGAACATTGCAGAACTCAGGAGCAGGTTGCAGATATTTTGACCAAGCCATTGGGCTAGAAAAGTTTTGAATTTTTGAGGAAATGTCTGAGTATGACTGATAACCCAGCAGTTGAAATTAAAGGGGAGTGTTGAAATTATAATTTCACTTGCGCATTTAATTTTGCAAAACCGCGAGTACTCCCATCGCACCGCTTTTCACCAAGCGGTGGTTTTCCTCTGGAGGGCAGCGATAAAACCCAGGGCTGACACGCGTCCACAGTACATTTTCCAAAACAACTTTTCATCGGAGCATAACATTCGTTTGGTTTGATCGAGCGATAGCCGTTCGATTGAGAACTTGGCTGTCCACCGTCGATTGAAGCCAAAGCTGCGTACAGTCCAGCACATGGAGCTTGCGTGAAGTTTTATGTTTGACCACCAGTTCTCCACGTGAAGTAATTAATAGAATTTACTGGGGATAGTAAAAGTTGGTAGAATTTTAAATTTTAATGTTTTTTTTAATCCACGGCAGTATGGGACAAGAAAATGTATATGTTATATTTTTTTTTGTGTTGTTTTTAGTTGATTTTTGTAATGGAATGAAAAACGCACAGCAGTGCGAATATAGAAGAACAGGGGCAGCGTGGAAATTTTTTTTAATTGATTGTAATGCAATATAGCGCAACAGCGCATGGATATTTTTTTTTGTTGATTGAAGTATAATGTAACGCACAGCAGTGCGGGGGTAGCTTTGTCGATTGTTCATTGAATGCAATATGCGTAGCAGTGCGAAGGGTACGTAATAGTTTTTAGAGCAGTAAATGTAAGAAATATTTTTACACACAGTAGCGTAAAATTTTCAAAAGAGACAGAGTAATTTTTTTTGTATGGAACTGGAAGTTCTTGGTGAATCCCTCTGTGGGTAGCTTTGTCGATTGTTCGTTGAATGCAATATGCGTAGCAGTGCGAAGGGTACGTAATAGTTTTTAGAGCAGTAAATGTAAGAAATATTTTTACACACAGTAGTGTAAAATTTTCAAAAGAGACAGAGTAATTTTTTTTTGTATGGAACTGGAAGTTCTTGGTGAATCCCTCTGTTAAGAGGAAGAAGTTTGCATCAGGTTGTTTTATTAATGAATACAAAGTTTTTTTGTGGGTGTAATAAACTCTGTCTCCTCAGCAAACAATTTTTGCTTCCCTGTGTTAAAATCCTGTGTAAAAACAGAGTATCATTCTCTGTTGAGTTAATTTGTTTTGGAATTAAACAAAAAATTACCAACAGCATTTAGTTAATCGAGAATCTTGGATTGATGGCAACGGTGGGAATATAGATCAAACAAGTAGATTAATGGCCAGGTTGAGATATGGGATCTTTCAGGACAAGCACGTGGAACACGTGGATTGATGGCCATGTTGAGAATATGGCATCGTTGAGGACAAACACGTGGATTAATGGTTATATAACATCATTGATGAAATTTTCTGAACGTCCAAACCCTTACCTTTCTTACAGTAAAACCTTTTATCGCATATTCCCACAATGACAATTAGTCCATGTACTTGATTCGCACCTCCAACAAATTTGAGATAGACCACATCTGTGCATGAATTGCCATGAAATGTGAGCCATCCACTATAGTCGAATTGCACGATTACTTCATTCGATTTCTTCGCGGTTATAAAACCTATTTTCTGGCTATATGACGACTCTGTCGAGACTCGACATCTTGAAAAGTGACCGCAGGGAAGCCACTGTTCATGCTCGATTGGTTGCTAAATTGTCGGTTGGCTGGATACATGCGTACACAAATTGTGACCCGCCCAAATGCCAGAAAATGCGTGAATATCGTTTCGATGAGAGCATTTGTCAGGCAGTGCTCTAATGACGTGACTTGTTACAATTTTTTTTTGGGTTGATTTAACTTTAAATTTGATATGGAAACTGACAAAATTATATTTTAACATATTATATTTATATAATTTAATTACCTCACCATTTTTCTAAAAATTGAATTATTCCAAAATATAATTTTGATGACAAAATTGTAAGATTTTAATTTCTGAGTTTTCCTAATTACTTTAAACTCTTAACCAAGATCTACTCCTTTGTAAGAAATTAAAAATAATGCACAGCGGAACTTACTTTCCATGTTCAAATGCTCCTGGTCTTTGCTTGAGTTGTTGGCTCTTGAATCCTTCCAATCTTCAATGGAGCAGACAATCTTTATGAGTTGATTGCAAGCCTTGGAGACTCAGCCCTTTTATAGCACTGCAAAACCCCAATCCTAGGGCAGCCTAAAATTTAGCTGAAACAAGTCTGTCTGAAATTTCAGATTGATTGAAATCAATGAATCAATCAATCAGATTTTGATTTCCTTATTCAGCTCAAATTTAATATTGCTATTTATTTTAATCAACTATAATCGGTCCATTAACAATCATAATTGATTAACATTAATCTACATGTATTTGAATCCAAATCCTTACTGTTACCTATTAATTAATTTCTTTTGATTCGGAAGCTTAACTTGATTTTGATATAAATTTTAGTAATGAGATTTTTCCTTTATTTTATTTAATAAAAGCTTGGAAACGTTTTTAAATTTTAGTATATATGATTCTAAATGAAAGAGCCATTACTATTTAGCGACTGACTGTTACACCTTTGTCATCTATCATTATTATTTAGTGGCTGAACGTTATACTTAATTTTAAAATAATATAGGTTTTGTCTTTTTTTTTATTTATTTGCAATTGCATTTTTTTTAATAATTGCATGGCTGAACGTTATACTTAATTTTAAAATAATATAGGTTTTGTCCTTCTTTTAATAATTGCAATTGAAATTTTTTTTATAAGGGCAATTGTATTAGATATTTTTAATAATTCAATTGTATTTTTTTTTTTATAATTGCAATTGCATTAGTAAAAGAAATGTTTTAAAATATAAATTATGGAATAATAGAGATCACTGAATATAAAAATTAGTAAACAAAATGTTGTTCAAAAATAAAAGATAAAGAGGAATCACATACACTATGTCAAATTTATATATTTTATAATCTTTCCAATATAGATTCTCTCTCAATTGATTTGCAATTGCATTTTTTTTTATAATTGCATGGCTGAACGTTATACTTAAATTTAAAATAATATAGGTTTTGTCCCTTTTTTTAATAATTGCAATTGCATTTTTTTTTATAATGGCAATTGTATTAGATATTTTTAATAATTGCAATTGTATTTTTTTTATAATTGCAATTGCATTAGATATTGTAAAAGAAATGCTTTAAAATATAAATTATAGAATAATAGTGATCATTGAATATAAAAATTAGTAAACAAAATGTCGTTCAAAAATAAAATATAAAGAGGAATCACTTACACTATGTCAAATTTACAGATTCTATAATCTTTCCAACATAGATTGTCTCTCAATCTTCAAAAATACTCTTTCAAGTTCCAATAGCAAATATTCGATCAAAAATATGTTTTTTTCCAATATTGAAGTGTCTCATTTGATCAAAAGCTTACAGTGTTTTACCACTTTCTCTTAGGGTGATTGGATTAACCTTTGCTTGTCCTTGCTTAACTTCTTTTGGGCATTTGGACTAGTTTTTCTCAAAATGACAAATTCAAAATTTACCATTGGATGAACTAGTTTAAAGCAGAGCTAGATATATCAATAAAGCTAATCACTACATAACCTTACATTGTTTGATATGAGAGAAGTAGATATTTTGTTGAGCATTGATTAAATAATTCTTTTAGCCGACATAACAAATTTAATTCACTATTCATAGGTACAATGGTGAACTCTTATGGTAGCAGTCACCAGCTTTTCTTTATTCACCATGATATTTTGGCTATGTATTTTACGCGTTAGGGGCCTATAAATAAACACAAAATGATTTTTAGGCCTCAGACTCTATTCCGAAAAAGTGGAAAGACTTTGTGAAGTGTATATTTCATGATGAGATTGTTTCCTTCCATGTCGATTTGGTGCATATTTCTTTCTCCTCTCATAGCCATTTCTAACTATTTTTCAATATTGAATTGTCTCACTCATCACAAGTTTGCAGTCTTTTACATTCTACTTGCACATAATTTGTTGATTTCTGCATTATTGTATGTCAAGGTACAATGGAGGAGAAGGATTTGTGTGATACATAAATTTCATAATTATCAAACAAAATGTTTAATATATGAAAAATAAGTTAAAACAAAAACAAAACTCTACATGTACATTTTTGTACCCAACATTCTTTGGAAAATTATGAGTTTGCACCATGCTACATGGGGATCCATCTTAGCTAAGACAAGCGAGTCAACCCCACTAATCTACCTTGAAATTTTGTTATATGTGGGCTCTAATGTTTGGCAATTCCCACACCAAGGTGGGTATATCTACGAAGAACAAAAATTTATCAAACAAAGAAATATAGATTGAGTGGTGCTTCTCGTGAACCTCTACCTCATAAGAAGAATTTCCTCAATCTTGGCATCCATTAAATTATATGGGGGAAATCATGCGTCCCCAATAATTAATGTATTCATTGTTATGGGGTGGTAGAATCACTTCCCTATTCCGTTATGGGGTGGAAAATCACCTCCCTACCCTGTTTGTCTCGCCAAACACCCCATAGCTATTTATTATTATTATTATTATTTATTTGGATTTTCTTATTTTATTTTTAATTTATTAGTTTATTGATTTATGTACAATTTTTTAGATCATGTAAGATGTATAAGTTATGGGTTTTAAAATGTTTTGATGTTTAATTTTAAAAGGGAGTATTAATGATAGTAATTTTGTTTGATTCTATTGTTGTTTTTAATATTTTGATTTAAAATGTGTTATTTAAATTTTTTACTTAAAAGGTGTTGTTTAATTTTTTGATTTAAAAGGTGTTAGCTGTGAATGCCATTATTTCAAAAAAAAAAATTATCCCTAGAAAATTATGGAGCTACTATTGCGCCAATCGTCAATTTTAAGGTGAGTTTCAATGCTTTAGTTATAATAGTAGTGAATGCTTTAGTTGTAATAATAGTGATTGTCAACTCTAGATGTTTAAAAAAAGTCGTAGTTTTGAACTTTAAATATTTGTATTAATATTAGTGACACGATTGTATTAAATTAGTGACATGTTTTGATTTGGCAGTTAATTTTAAAGTTTTTGTCAACAACATTATCACATTATTAATGCCATTACCAATTGAATTTAACTTTTTTTTTTTTCCTGGGTAATACTAACTACTTATATATTAATATTTACATCAAATACATTACATTCAGAGATGCTGGTTACCCATGGCCAGAGAATTCTCCATGGGTAACAGAGACCCAAACATGAAATTGCCACGCAGGGCAGAGTGAACCAGAGAAACAAAAGACATGACACTGAGTACTGTTTGATTTTCACTATGATTACCCATGCAGGGGCATCCTGAAGCATATTCATAACCTGAGACACACTGTGAGATGAGCCAGTTCAGCATGACATTAACAAAAAACCAACAGCCAAGCTGTGACAAGAGACAGGCTGCTACAAAATACCAAAATTGACATATGCTGGACAGACTTCGTCGCGCCTGCTGCATCCGAGAAGACCACACGTAGGACTTACTACCAAGACACTTGACTAAGACAACAAAGACACTAAATTGACAGTTAACCAAACTCCAGAAACTGATATAAAAGGACCCGACCTGAGATAAGAAGACAAAAGCTTGAGCGCTAATCCTCGGTCTCTTCCTCCATGCTTCTGCTGCCTCCTCCATCTTCAGACGCACTTTCTTCCATAACCACGTCCTCTCCTTCACGTGGCGCCGCGTGCTCGTCAGGTGGCATCACACCGTTATCCATTGAGACACCCGCATCCGGGGTCCAATTGAATCTAACTTACCATGGTAATTAAATTTAATTAACTTATATAATTACAGATTAATAAAAAAACACATAAACAAATCTAAGTAAAATAAAAAGCCTATTTAAATTCTAACTAAATAAATAATCTTAAAATTTAATTCTAAGAAAATATCAAATGTAACTCTCTCTCTTATATATAAAATTAAAATTAACCTAAATTTATTAAAAAAAAACTAAAAAAAATAAAATTATATCCCATAAATAAACTTATATCATACCTTTATTACAAAACATCATACACATTGCTCACATAGTGCAACACTAAATATATACCCATGAAAAGAAACATATACTTGGTGATCAAAATAACAAGTACACCAACAAAATCCACAATTTAAGTATTCAGGGGTTTTCGCAATGCATTAATTAGATATCATTTTTTGGGATTCAACTGCGTTAAGTAAGTCATTCATCTATGACCATTTCCAAATAGAGGTAGTCGTAACTGATTAATTTCTCATGAT
The DNA here is from genome assembly GCA_031772625.1 of Pinus tabuliformis. NCBI lineage: Eukaryota > Viridiplantae > Streptophyta > Pinopsida > Pinales > Pinaceae > Pinus > Pinus tabuliformis. Next base: position 784,302,416 of record CM062815.1, read on the forward strand.
TTTTGAATAGTTCACTCAACACTCATTGCATCAGTTGATGCTCACATGGGTGAAGAACTTGGATTGAAACTAGTGAAACGAATCACATAGCGTCAATCATCACTTTCGGGGCTTGCACCCAGTAACTGAGACTTCCCAGGAGGGTTAAGTGGGCTTTATTGTGGGGAAAACTCCTTAGTTAAGCATGCTTGAGCCAAAGGCGATCTGGGATTTCTGACCTCCCAGGAAGTCCTAGTTACCAGGTGCAAGACCTCGAAGTGATGATTGACGCTATGTGATTCATTGCACTAGTTTCAATCCCACTTCTTCACCCCTGTGAGCATCACCCGATGCAATGAGTGCTAAGTGGGCTATTCAAAAATCATGAGAAATTAGTCAATTACGACTACCTCTCATGGAAGTGGTCATAGATGAATGACTTACTTAACACAGTGGAATCCCAAAAAATGATATCTAAATCCAAAATGTGTTGTAATACTCTATAAAGACAAACACTATCCCCTGATGTAATGAGTGTTAAGTGGACTATTAAAAAATCATGACAAATGAGTGCTAAGTAGACTATTAAAATATCATGAGAAATTAGTCAATTACCACTACCTCTTATGGAAATGGTCATAGATGGATGACTTACTTAACATAGTTGAATCCCAAAAAATGATATCGATACTCTTAGAATCTTTCCGCGGAAAAATAGTAAAAATTGTTTTTATAAAATTATTTTGCAATTAAAATATTTCTAACATGTATATTGATTAAAATAATTTAATATCATTTTTTTATTTTTAAAAGTTCTAACATTTATATTGACTAAAATAATTTAATATCATTTTTTATTTTTAAAAGTAAAATGATTTCATTAGAGTGTGTTTTCTATTATGGAAAAGATGATATAAGTTTTTTTATAATGATATTCAAATTGAAAGGGTGTATATGTGAGATCAACATGTCAAATAGGGATATCTATGATAGTTGGGTTGAATGGTTGTTTTATTCCATTTAGTTTTATTTTTTGCCTCATGATATTATTGTATTGATTGTCAATCTGGCCTTCAGATTAAAAAACGTATGATTTCCCTGCAAAGAAAAAGAATTCTAATCAACATAAAGTTATATATTTAATTTTGAATTTATTTTTTTTAATTCAAAAAATTAATTAAAAAACTAAGACAATTTTTATTTTAATTAAGGAAAATAATTAAGTGAACTCCCTTTTGAAATGGTAAAAGGAAGTTATAAAAGACGGAATTCAATCCTTCATAGTATTTGAAATTTGAAGATTTAACATTCTTAAATCCAGCTAGTTTAAATATTTTTAATGTTGTTAAATAGATGTGTATATATTTATTATTTTTTTCTCAAAATAATATTATCTGATAATATTTATCGCTTATCAAGTGTCAATATTTTGAGTATAATAAAATTAAATATAAAAATAAAAATAAAAACAAAAAAATTCATTTTAAATTAATTATTGAAATTAAATATAAAAATAAAAATAAAAACAAAAAAACTCATTTTAAATTAATTATTGAAATCGGAAGTTCAAATTAATAAAATTTACATATAAAAATTGTATAAATAAAATTATACACATTTTATATTTTTCTTCGATTTATTTTTTTATTTAATTAAAATTGTATTTCTTTTAAATATAATAAAATAAGATAATAGTCATTAAATAAATTTCAGGTCGAGATCTCATTAAATAAATAAATTTGAAATATGAAATCCCCCGTTTCAAAAATTTACAATATATGTGCTTATATGAAATCCCCCGTTTCAAAAATTTACAATATATGTGCCAATATATGTGCTTTTGGGCTCTTGACCCATTTTAGAAATATATAAATATATAACCATGCTTGAAAATATGTGGAGGGCATGCAGGCTCGACAGTGATAAATACCAAATGTGGTTTACGGAAACTAGAAACAACTACGCGAGACCCTGTTGTAGTGGTTTTGAAAATGTCAAGCAGAAGCCGGGGGGTGGGTGTCCGTTTTTATCTCAATTATTGATCTTTTGTATTGGAAATTTTTGTCAAACCATTTAACACGGAACTTCCCTCGCCCCTTCCATCCTCCCCACAATTAAACTTTGATGAGCTTGTGTTATGTCCCTATAATATTAGTGTAGCCCCCATATTGTTATTATTGTTCCCTTACATTATAATTATGTAGGCCCTAATTATATTCTGGCCCTTAAACTCTTATATATACCAAGGAGGTCATGTCATTTTAATCATCATATAATTTTTCATTTATGTGATATGAAAGGATTTTTCCCCCTCAAAGAGGCTTATTTTCAAGCCACTTATCTATATTTTCTTATGTTTTTGTGATTTGGTTGCATAACGTTCGGTATCAAATCTTTGGATACTAGAGTTTTGTTTGTTCAAATAGATCATCTTGGTATTTTTTTTTGTGAGGCTTCAAAAATAGGAACATTTTACCATGTGGGGTCAAAATCTTGATTAACTTTGTGTAAAAATGTCAGAACTTAATTTTCTCATGTGTGACATCTTCATTATTAGACAGGGTAAAATTATCATCAATAACAGCTTCACCTGCAATAGAAGAAGCATAGTCTTCAAGTGTAACAATATCTTGAGAATATTTGTCCATGTTGTTAAGAAGTCTTCAAAGGTTTCATGATTGCTATGATAGATCGAGCTCTTTATATCCAAATGGTGTTCTTCTATATCATATTCATCACCATATAATCCTTTCAATGTAGTCTAGTTTTCAAATGGTGATTCAATATTTATGATCTGAGAAAGAATATCATGAGATATAAATAGACACAATATTCCATAAGCCATGTCAAATATGTTAAGACAATTCAACTTCTTATTCTCTCACATTGTTTCTATCTCAATTCCCATGACTATTTGGTACAAGCCTTTGATCCTAAGATGAATAAGAACCATCGGCTTCTAATCATAGTAATTATACGAAGTGAGAATTATGGAAGCTCGGAATTCCATTATTTTACCAATTCAAATCTCCAGTAGTTTTTAACACTTTCAATTTGCGGAAAACTTTGACACATTCAATCTCCTAGAAGTTTCCAATGCTTTGATTTTAAAACGTGGAAAAAAATGTTCATGTACCTTCTCCAAGCCACTCGTCACTCCAATACCATGTCAACTTACTAGAGCCTGCACAATTAAGGACCTAGCTGGAAAATAATTTCATAAACTTGCAAGAATTGAGAAACATTGGAAGAGAGAATGAATTCTATATATTCACTAGTGATGAAAAAGTAAATATATAAAGCAACCAAGTTAAGCTTAACTGCATGTAGGAACTAAAGCTAACTAAAACTAAATGTGATTTATGTTGTGTTAATTTTAGACACCTAATCCTCTAAGGGTTAAGGTGTCGAAGTTGGACAATCAAAGGAAGTCCAAGAGACATTGGAAGATGAATCCAACAGGCACAAGAATGTATAATAAATGTACATCAATGTTAATAGAAAAGACAATTCACATTTATCTTTCAAATTATATCTATTCCATGTGTTTTAATTAACATGGTATCAGAGCCAGATTGGTTCAAAATACCTATACTATTCTGAACTTGTTAGATTTGGTGTAACTCCTTTTATCTATGATTATTTCTTTTCCATATGCCTGACCCTGAAATGCGCAGGTCCCATTTTAGAAATTCTTTTTCCACTAACCTTTCCCTCTGCCATTACCTGGCTTGGTAATACCATTTGCACTGTGACAAATTAAATTCTCCTTCTGATGCTTGTTGAAATTTGGTACCGGAGGATAGGTGGTTCCCTTAGGCTTTGATCTTTGGCCTAGGGAAAAGTGTCCAAAAGAATTTAATTTTTCTCCTAAAGTGACTTTATAATTTTATAAAGTTAAATCTAATTTAAAAGTGACTTTAAGTGATAAAGTTATTAAGTCTAATTTTAAAGTGACTTTTATAAAGTCAATGAAAAATTAGAAAGGAAAAGTGACTTTGGAAATAAATGACTAAGTGGGTCTTTATTAAAGTGGGGTGAATTAAAAAATAGAAAGTGAGATTTAAATGAGCATTTAATCTCAACCATTGATCTAAATCTATTTCAGCCATTGGATTTAGAGATCACCCAAAAGTCACTTGGATCACCCAAAAGTCACTTGGAGTTATATTAAAGGAGGAAAAGGAGGAAAAGGTCATTCATTCTTTCATGAGCAGATTGGGAGAAGGAGAGCAAGAGAGCAAGAGAGATTTCTGAGCAGGAAGGAGAAGGAGACAGCAGCTTGGCACACATTCCAAGGCAGCAGTTGAGCAGATTTGTACAGCTGATTCAGCACATAGTGAAAGGCAGATTTTTGCACAAAAATCGAGGAGCAGTTTGCTGATTTTTCTGCACACAAAACGGAGGTCGTACAGCATTTATTGCTGTCCTGTTTGCTGTAATTTCCAGATTGCTGTGAGGCACGGGAAAGGAGATAAGTTGTAAATTTGCTTGCTGATTTTTTGCTGAATAATTCTCACTGTAAAAAGACAATTTTCAGAAATAAAGAAGAGCTCTCAAACTGGTTTTCCCCAAGAGTTGTAGGGGGTTTTTCCAGGGTCAAGTTGGCCAAAAATATCAGTGTTTTAATGTGTTTTAATGGCTGTTTTTAATTGCTGATTTTTAATTCTGCAATTTCCAGCATTCTGAAAAATTTCTAGAATTTGTGTTTTCAGCAATATTTATTTTTTTCAGTCTGTTAAATGTATGGTTATGGGAATGGGCATTTAACTACATGGGAGAAATAAGGAGAAACTGAAAACCGGGGTGGGAAAACAGAAATTTTTTACATGGTATCAGAGCTTGAGTGCTGAAAGGCAGTTTTGGACAGCAAAAGGAAAAATTACAGTTGCTGATTTTTCACTCAGAAAATTCCAGCAAGCTGATTTTTTCATAAACAACAGTTTTATCTTTACTATAGCAGTGCTATTTTTCAGTTTTAGGACAGCAGGATGTCATTGGGATTGAGGGTGGAGGATAGGCTGGGTGGGCATATAAATTACAGCGTTTGGAAGGAGAGAATGCAGAGTATCTTTGAGGAGGCAGAAGTCTGGGATATCATGGTGCATACCGCACAGAACCCTGTTGTTGTGCCCACTGATGTTACTCAGTTGGCTGAGTATAAAAAGAAGAACAATAAGGGTAAGAGGCTGATTCTAGACGGAATCAAAGACCATTGCATTCCTCATGTGAGAGGAAAGAGCAATGCCCATGAGATGTGGACAGCATTGTCCAATCTCTACCAGAGTACCAATGAGAACCGGAAGATGGTCCTGAAGGAGAAGCTGAAGAACATTAAGATGGGTAATGATAGTGCAGCTGGATATCTCACAAAGATTACCAATGTGAGAGATGAGTTGGCAGCGATTGGAGAGGCCATTCCATCCACTGAGTTGGTGCGTATTGCAGTGAATGGCCTCCCCCGTTCATGGTTGAACTTTGCTGATGGGGTTTGTGCACGTGAGACCCTTCCCACATCGGAGAGGTTTTGGGATGATTGCATTCAGACAGAGATCAGGAAAGGACAGCTTGGGGCAGCCAAGCCAGTTGAGCAGGATGAGGATGTAGCACTGGTGGCAGGAGGCAAGAAAGGCAAAGGGAAGAAGCAGGCTTCCACAAGTAGTGGTGGGGGCAAAGGCAAAGGTAAAGGTAAACCGGGGAACACACAGAAGGACTATTCCAAGGTGAAGTGTTGGAATTGTCAAAAGATGGGACACTATGCAGTTGTGTGTCCGGAGAAGAAGAAGAAGAAGGGAAAGAACCAGGACGTGGCAGCTTCAGCTGAGATTGAGGACTTTGCAGGTCGTTTTGACCAGGAGTTTGCGTTCACTACATGTGAGTCCTCTAGTGCAGGATCACCTGCCACACAGGTTCAGAGGGAGCATGCTTTTCCCTCGATTAGCGGAGCATCTACAGGTATCTGGTATGTGGACAGTGGGGCTTCACGTCACATGATAGGAGTCCGTGAGTACTTCTACGAGCTTTCAGAGAGTGGTATTGATATTGAGGTAGTACTCGGTGATGACAGAGTTGTTAGAGCAGTCGGGGTGGGGACAGTGACATTTCAGAGGGAGTCCAAACCTCCCTTGAAAGTGTCAGAGGTTCTTTATGTGCCAAGGATGAGGAAGAACCTCATATCCGTCTCAGCTTTGGAGGACAGAGGATATGAGGTACTGTTCAGGGGAGGACAGGTGTTGATGTATCCCAGGGGCACTTCAGCTGATTCAGCTAGAGTGATAGGTGTACGCCATGCAAAGGTGTACAAGTTTGCATTTCAGCCCCTTTTGGCATTGAGCAGTAGTACCGACAGCAGAGCTAGCAGTTCTGAGCTGTGTGAGATTTGGCACCGCATGATGGGACATATGTATCATGGAGCCTTGAGGACATTGCGGGAGATCACTACAGGTGTGCCAGATTTCAGTACTGATCACTTTGATACTTGCAGAGGTTGTGCGATGGGCAAGTTTGCCAAATCCCCTTTTCCCAGCAGTGACAGCAGAGCGATGGGGATACTTGATTTGATTCATTCCGATGTGAGCGGTCGGATGTCTCATGTTTCCTTGAGTGGATATGAGTACTATGTTTTATTCATTGATGATCACTCCAGGAGGACCTGGATTTATTTCTTGAAGACCAAGAGTGAGGTCTTCAAGCGGTTTCAGGAGTTCAGAGCTCTTGTGGAGACTCAGACAGGTCGAAAGATCAAGTCCTTGAGGTCGGACAATGGAGGAGAGTACACCCTTGGAGAGTTTGTTGACTATTGTGCGAAGGCAGGCATTAGGAGGGAGTTCACTGTTCCTTACAACCCCCAGCAGAACGGGGTTGCGGAGAGGAAGAACAGATCCATCATAGAGGCTGCCAAAGCCATGATACATGATCAGGGGTTACCATTGTTCTTGTGGGCAGAGGCCTGCAACACAGCTGTTTACTTGCAGAACAGGAGTCCACATCGTGCCTTGGGGCACATGACTCCGGAGGAGGCTTTCTCTGGGAAGAAGCCTGATCTTGGTCATCTTCATATCTTTGGATGCATTACATACTCCTATATACCCAAGGAGAAGAGGACCAAACTAGAGCCCACCGCAGAGAAGGGTATCTTTGTGGGCTACAGTGAGACCTCAAAGGCCTTTCGGATTTACATTCCTGCACAGAGGAGAGTTGTTGTCAGACGGGATGTGAAGTTCGAGGAGGACAGGGCCTTTAGGAGGTCACGGGAGTTAGAGTATCTGGATCAGCCAGACCCTCAGCAGCAGTTGAGTCAGTCGCAGGGATCCAGTGGGTAGGGATCAGGAGGATCCGGAGGTACATCTATGAGGATGTCAGGTCCATCAGTGAGCAGTGGCTCGCCGAGCCAGAGGGGTGGTGCTCCGGGCAGCATGCAGAGCAGTTCACAGAGCAGTTCACTAGGTAGTCCATTGATGGACAGTTCACACGGTACCTCAGCTTCTACAGGTTCAGGTGCAGGCAGGAGGACAGCAGACAGACAGTCAGGAGTTCAAGCTACTAATGATGATGAGGAGGAGGAGTTTCATTCTCCAGTGGAAGAAGTGCGCTCAGGGAAGAGGAAGCCCAACTGGCTTCAGGACACCTTGAGAGATGCCACATCTGTTGCTGAGCCGAAGAGGCCGGTCAGAGAGAGTAGACCACCTGAGAGGTTTTGTAGTTATATGGCGATGGTTACCAGCATCCTTGACTCTGAGCCTTCTAGCTATGAGGAGGCAGCTAGCCAGCAGGTCTGGAGAGAGGCCATGCAGGAGGAGTATTCTTCTATCATGAAGAATGATGTTTGGGAGGTGGTGCCGAGGCCTGAGGGAAAATCCGTGGTTACTTCTAGATGGCTTTACAAGGTAAAGCATGCTGCAGATGGCAGCATTGAGAAATTCAAAGCGAGGTTTGTGGCTAGAGGGTTCTCCCAGGTAGAGGGAGTTGATTATGAGGAGACCTTCGCTTCCGTGGCTCGATATACTTCGATCCGCTCCATTATATCGATAGCAGCAGAGATGGGTTGGAAGATCCACCAGATGGATGTGAAGACCGCATTTCTCAATGGCTTCATACAGGAGGAGGTGTACATTGAGCAGCCATAGGGCTTTGAGGTGCATGGGAAGGAGTCCCATGTGTGCAGATTGAAGAAGGCCCTTTATGGCCTGAAGCAAGCTCCCAGAGCTTGGTACTCCAGGATAGATGCATACTTGCAGGGGATGGGTTTCACAAAGAGTGAGGCAGATCCGAGCCTTTACTTTATTGTGATTGGTGAGGAGCCTCTCATTCTGGTGCTGTATGTGGATGACTTGATCATTACAGGTGCAGAGAGACTCATAGAGCACTGCAAGAGAGATCTTGCGGCGGAGTTTGAGATGAAGGACATCGGCTTGATGCATTACTTTTTGGGTTTGGAGGTGTGGCAGGAGGAGGGGCATTTCTTCCTGGGGCAGGGGAAGTATATTGTGGACATCCTTAGCAGATTCCACATGGAGGATTGTAGACCCATGTCGACACCGATGATCACCAACTGGAAGAAGCTTCATGCTTCGGATTCCGAGTTGGTGGATCCCACATTGTACAGGCAGCTGATTGGTTCCTTGATGTATTTGGTCAACACTAGACCAGATATCTGTTTTGCAGTCAACACGATGAGTCAGTTTATGTGTGAGCCTAGGAAGGTTCACTGGGTGGCTGCAAAACACATTTTGCGGTACTTGCAGGGGACAGTGGATTATGGTCTGGACTACAGGCAGGGAGATGGAGTGAGATTGGCAGGATACACTGATTCTGATTGGGCAGGCTGTGCTTCTGATAGGAAGAGCACTTCAGGGTGCTGTTTTGGGTTGGGTTCAGCAGTAGTGTCATGGTTCAGCCGGAAGCAGCAGTCAGTAGCACTGAGTTCAGCGGAAGCAGAGTATATGGCAGCCAGTCTAGCTAGTTGTGAGGCTATCTGGCTTCGCAAGATGTTGTTTGGCTTATTTGGTCAGCCGTTGAGACCTTCAGTGATTTACTGTGATAATCAGAGTTGCATTAAACTCACGGAGAATCCAGTATTTCATGACAGGTCAAAGCATATCGGGATCAGATATCATTTCATCAGAGACTATGTTCAGAAGGGAGCTGTGAAGCTTGAGTATATTTCCACTGATGAGCAGGTTGCAGATATCCTTACCAAAGCCTTACCACGGGGCAAGCATGTCTACTTCAGAGACAAGATGGGTGTGGTGAGGAACACCTTCCTCGGTAAGAGGGAGTGTTGAAATTTGGTACCGGAGGACAGGTGGTTCCCTTAGGCTTTGATCTTTGGCCTAGGGAAAAGTGTCCAAAAGAATTTAATTTTTCTCCTAAAGTGACTTTATAATTTTATAAAGTTAAATCTAATTTAAAAGTGACTTTAAGTGATAAAGTTATTAAGTCTAATTTTAAAGTGACTTTTATAAAGTCAATGAAAAATTAGAAAGGAAAAGTGACTTTGGAAATAAATGACTAAGTGGGTCTTTATTAAAGTGGGGTGAATTAAAAAATAGAAAGTGAGATTTAAATGAGAATTTAATCTCAACCATTGATCTAAATCTATTTCAGCCATTGGATTTAGAGATCACCCAAAAGTCACTTGGATCACCCAAAAGTCACTTGGAGTTATATTAAAGGAGGAAAAGGAGGAAAAGGTCATTCATTCTTTCATGAGCAGATTGGGAGAAGGAGAGTAAGAGAGCAAGAGAGATTTCTGAGCAGGAAGGAGAAGGAGACAGCAGCTTGGCACACATTCCAAGGCAGCAGTTGAGCAGATTTGTACAGCTGATTCAGCACATAGTGAAAGGCAGATTTTTGCACAAAAATCGAGGAGCAGTTTGCTGATTTTTCTGCACACAAAACGGAGGTCGTACAGCATTTATTGCTGTCCTGTTTGCTGTAATTTCCAGATTGCTGTGAGGCACGGGAAAGGAGATAAGTTGTAAATTTGCTTGCTGATTTTTTGCTGAATAATTCTCACTGTAAAAAGACAATTTTCAGAAATAAAGAAGAGCTCTCAAACTGGTTTTCCCAAAGAGTTGTAGGGGGTTTTTCCAGGGTCAAGTTGACCAAAAATATCAGTGTTTTAATGTGTTTTAATGGCTGTTTTTAATTCTGCAATTTCCAGCATTCTGAAAAATTTCTAGAATTTGTGTTTTCAGCAATATTTATTTTTTTCAGTCTGTTAAATGTATGGTTATGGGAATGGGCATTTAACTACATGTGAGAAATAAGGAGAAACTGAAAACCGGGGTGGGAAAACAGAAATTTTTTACAATGCTTGACTGTAACGCCTCTATCATTTTCTTGCCACTGGTCCACTACAACTTCTCTGCAATTCATTGTTTTATTCGTATTATGCCTGCCAATTTGAACATTTATTTCGCTCGCCCTTCTATGTGGTAGTGTATTTCTATCTGCGGCCTATCAAAGTCTGTGTATCTGTTTGCACTCAAGCACTTGTTTGACCTTACTCTTTTTAGAGAAAACCAACACTTATCGATCTGAAACCTCAGTGCCAAGAAATTAAACATGATCTAACCATCACATTGTGGATCCCTTGAAGGATTACTGCATCAGCTTATGAAGAGATGGATGAAATTTCACACCACTGGATTCCCTTACACAAAATATAGTTAGTCTATAGGCTCCCTTATTAGCGTTGAGGTGTCCTGAATCCAGAATCTCTATTATGTTACTTTGTATCTCCTCGGTTTGTATTCTAGCACTAGGAGTGCATCAAAGCTTTATTTTTTGACAAGTGAATAAAAAAATTAAAGTTTCATTCATGATCATTGTCAAGTTGATGTCTCAGTTAGGTGCAGTCGTATGAGAATCATCAGCCACATTCATGGTCATCCTTCAAATGACACACATTGTGCACACTGTCTCTTCATATTACAACACACATAGTCTCTTGGAATTCTTGTGCTCTAAGCACCCCTTGAGCATTACATAGACCATTTTTTCTCTATATGTGTCGCACCACAGATTAAAATGGGAGGTGCCTGGTTCAATAATGGAGAAGAGTCGTCAATTGATCAGGTGCCTAGTTCTTGAAGCAAGCAACCATTAATTGATGGAATCACAAGCAAAGTAATTACATGCATACGCATAAGCCTAATTTTTTCAATTGATCAATCAGAATTCATTGGATCGTCGGACCACTTTCACCACCGAAATAAACAGGTTCCTAGTTCTTGAATTGGGGAAGAGACATTAATTGATGGCATCGGAAGAAAAGTAATTAAATTCATCCATAAGGCTAAGATTATTCAGTTGATCAATCAAACTTTGTTGAACTGCCTGGCTGCTTTTTCCACCTAAATCATTGTCATTCTCCACAGCCATGGTGTGGCTGCACTCTCATTCTATTTATTCTCTGAGCTTCAAATATTGTAAGAGCCACCTCAAAACACTTCAAAGTCTTTGTATAATTTTCCCACATTCAGCTCTGGGGTATATTTTGTTAAAACAAACGACATTAGTCCTTGAATATCTTAGTTTTTGCTATTTTTTATGTACATGGTTTCTACAAGAATTATTCATTAAAGGAGTGAGTATTTTGAACCATTTATTTGCAATCGCTTTGCTAAAATTACAAATCAGTTCGGTTTTCTCAGTTGGGTCTTCCATAATTTGAGTAGCAGGGCTTGTCCTTTGGGAATTCCATAGTTGGAAGTTCAAAAAAATAAAAAATAAAGAGAAAAATTGGTCATCATTTTCAAAAATTGTAGTCACCATCAAAGTCTCACTCATGTTTTGGGCACATAGAGCTTGCTTTTTTGGAGTTTCCCTTGGTCCTGAGGCAATATAACAAGCTCAACCATCCAAGTCTTTTGAATCTCCTTTTGCCAAGTTTGAGTTGTTAATAAAATGGCTAAAATTGACAGTTTATAAAAGTTATTGAGAACTCTAATCATGTCTACTGATGAAAGTACAGTGAAAATCAACAAGGGAACCCTTTTTTATATTCAAATATGTCCAGAAAATGCACAAGAAAAAAAGTGATTTTTTGCATCTTGAATCGCACCTACAGCAAGTGGAGTTAGAGTTACAATAGAAATCCCATCATTCTGAACATATTTTACATCAGAACAGTCCTTTGTTTGATATTAAGTAAAAATTTCCATCAACAACAAGAAATTGCAAATGTAATACCCATTTTAGAAGTTGATGTGGAAAAAGATGAAAAAATTCATCCTACACTTCCCAAGCCCATCGTTAGACCTTGGGAAGAGTTTTTCAACAACAAGCATAGAACAAGACTTAGATATGATAAGGAGGTGTCCTTTCATACTCCAGACTACTCAAAGGAAATAAAATTTGAAAGTGTGGGGTTTCTTCATGGAAGTTCATCTTCACTTGTTTCAGATCTTTCTCCTCTTCCAAATCTGCCACAAGTTGTTAAATGCCAACATTGTGATCGAGTTGGCCATGTGAAATATCATTGTTTTTATCTTCACCCATGCAAGTATTGTGGTCAGCACACTCATTCTTCAAACATATGTTTCAAAAACAAGCCTCATGTAAGAACACAGATTGATCTTCGATGGATCTCTTCTTGGAAATGGGCTTCAACAACCAAGAATATATTTCAGTCATATGTCAGAAACTGTTCTAGAGTATTGAACAGTCTTGTAGTTGATTTTTCTCCATATTCTCACCTTGTATCTAACAGGGGGGGAAGTGATGGTCATACAAGCTTCAAAGCCACATCAAGCAAGCCTAAATCAAAACCTAACACACCAGATTCATAGTTGAAGACAGAGATAGATATGCCCCTGAGCATTCCTTTGGTTGGTGGTAAGCCTTAAACCATCTATGCGGGGTTGAGACCTCCCTTTTCAGGATGAGCTTCTCCCTCTTCAAATAATTGGGGGCACTTCCTCTAGCAGAATACTTCAGCTTCTTGCCAGTTTTGGAAGAGTTCTAGGAATTGCATTAAGCATTCTAGAGTTGGTGGTCATCCTTAAGGTTGAAACCTCCCTTTTCAGGTTGAGGTTCTCCCTTTTTTACATAGGTTGTAGACCTCCCTTTTCTAGGTTGAAGGTATCCCTCTTCAAAGCATTATGATCACTTCCTCTAGCAGAAGACTTCATATTCGTGCCAGATTTGGAAGAGTTTCGAGAACTGCTTTAAGAATTCCAGTGTTGGTGGTCATCCTTAAACCACCTCCTTATGCCAACATTTCAGAGAGCACATTCAACCTAGTGTTTCCATGTGTTTTTGCACATTTTATATTACAACTCTCTTCTTGGACTCATACATACCCCTTCGGAATAGGGAGGAATGTTGGACATCTAATCCACTAAGGGTTAAGGTGTGGAAGTTGGGCAGTCAAAGGGAGTCCAAGAGACATTGGAAGATGAATCTAGCAGTCACAATAATGTATTATAAATTTACATCAATGTTAATAGAGAAGGAAATTCACGTTTATCTTTCACATTCTGTCTATTCCATGTGTGTTGTTTAACACTTAATGTGTATGTACACCACATGTAAGCATTAATTCTATATGTTATTATGAGAAAATGGCACACCCATTTGGATGCAACAAAAGACAAAGTCAATGAACAACATGTACAGGGGTTACATTTTTAGTTGGAAACATAATGAAGAGAAAAACTCAAAAGCTTTCCTAAAGTTTGAATTAAAAAATCAACCCTCGTGGGTGCACCAAAGCATGGAATTCACTACGTCATGATTTTTTCTTCGATAGCCGCGAGGGTCAGGAGAATTCTATTCAGCCCCTCTAGACACGAACTTTCTTAAAAAACACTTCACCTCTTGACATGATGCCGGATAACCATTCAAACCTTGAGCCCCATTATGGTGAAGTAAAATTATAAGTGCGGACACAAACAAATTCCTCTAGCCCGATAATGGGTCTAGGCACAACAGGTACATTCTATGGAAGATTTCCTTAGGTTAGAACCAATTAAGAGGGCCTACCTCTTAGTACGTCCTTGTTTGCTAGCTCCAACTATCTCTCGCTTCCTTCTTCAGACACTTGAAACAAGTAAACAATAGCAAACAACAACCGTGATAATAGACAAATTGAAATTCAACCTACTTAACAAGTCAAGAAACATTAAGCCATGAACATGTAAGATGAAAAATCATGTAGGAAATCAATCGATAGTTGCATATATATTGAATCAAGAAGAGATTGCAACCATTGTTTTGATGTTTCCGTTCTCCTCTGACAAGACCAGGTTCCCACACACTTCTGCTAGCATTCGATGATGATCTCAACAAAAATATTTTTAAGGCTATTCCCTTTAGGCTTCACTCCAAACCAAATCACACTTCTCCATCACACAACTAGAGAGATAAAACTATGAATAGCTTGTTGTTTACTCCAAACCAGAATAGCACTAGCACACCAACCTTAATAGTAGCTTGTGCTTGGGGAAAAGGGACGTTTATATAGGATGAATGGATGGGAGATGGATCCTATTCTCGTGGGAGAAGGTCTTATCCTTTGAGGTAGTTCCATCATTATAGGGGAAAGGAGCCCAAACTGACATCGTCGACCCCATCTGGCCAAACCATTTACCAGACTTCCGTTACAAAGCTTCTAGAACTGGAAGCTTCGGCTCTTAATTTAAAAACTTTCCATAACAGGACTGGCATGACTGGAACAAAGATCAGTCACTCTGGTTGGCGATAGGGACAGTGCTAATCCCTGCATATCGATGCGAGGAAGACAAGGGCCATTAGCGCGGTCTTGTAAACTGGGTAAAGCAAAAGTTTCAGGGGAAATGGTGCAAAAGGGAATTGATCTGATCATGAAGAGGGACATAATGGGAGTTTCTTCATGAAGGGTAAGCATGTAGGATTCACTGTAGAGGTCCTCCAGGATCAAGGAATGGGAAGTACAGGGACAGTGACAAAATGATGTGTAACAGATACCCCCTAAAGCGTGAAGGCCAAACTAGAGTGAGGGATGAAATGCTTTATGAATCAGTGCGGGAAACCATAGTCCTTCATTGGAAAACCTACAAGCAAGTACAGATACATATACATAACTGAAACCTCTATCAAATGATACGTGAATCATGGTATGAATGCAGCCATCCAGAGAATGATAATATAAACGGATCGAGGCATGGGCACAGCCGTCCATTAAAGAGGATCATAATGAAACCAAGGTATGTTCGCAGCCATCCAATAATGAGAAAGATCACATATGATAACTCATGGTATGGTCGCAGCCATCCATCTAGAAGAGACATGTGTATCAACATAGCCATGTCACATCACTTCACAACCTGGAATTTTGTGATCTGAGTCCAGGGTCTTACGCTCCAACACGACCTGAACAAAGTACAAATTCTAACATGTGAATAGATGTGTCGACGTCGAACATGCTAGAAATTTTCTTGCTTACCAATCAATGAAGTAAATTGTTAACAAGCGCGAGAGAAACCACAAATAATGACAATGGTCCTCAAGGTTCTATTAACACAATCCATGGAATGTGAATAGAGGAACTAAATTCGAACACCCGTGAAATCACTAGATTAAAATCCAATGATGCGAACTTGGCTTCGAGTGCAAAGAAATTACCATTAGGGCATGCAAGCTCTAAGGTACTGGAAGGGAGTCTCTCGGTCAACTTCCCAGATAATGAGTTGAAGTCGATGGAAAGTCACCATGTCGAAGGAGGGCCATAATGTATCTCACATCATCAATGCAAGAAGGACAACTCTTGAACATATCGGTGACACAACTGGAAGTTTGGCAGCTTTTGGATCCATAGGATCGGTGGTCATGATGTTGTGGCAGAGATCAAATGGAAGGAAAAAAAGAATAGCCCAACTCAGGAAGGTCAACGATACAAAGGAGGATATCCCAACCCAACACGAAGCAGAAAGTGTCATGTTCAAGAGTGAGCTGCCGACACAACTGATTAGATTTCCAAATTCCCCCCCCACCATTTCTGGTAGGTACCCAATTACTTTTTAATTGCAAGCTTGAAGGGGATAACATATTCTTGCACTGTAAGTTCATCCTTCGAATGAATCCTACTTAGTAAGTTTAACGATCCCTAGGAAGGAGAAGCTCATGTTCGTCATGATGATGAATCCGATGTCATTTAATATTTTAACGAGTCTGACAAAGGTGTAACTCAGTATATTTTTCATGTTTAGAGAGTTTGAAAAAATACATGGAAAAGAAAACTCCACATGGTCCCTTTTCATACGTTTGTGTCTCTCAAGCTCAAAAAGGTAGAAAACAATACTTGAGAGAACCGCTTGACCATTTCAGTCAAGGAGTACCTTTTTCGTAAATAGTGCACTTATACTGGGCGCACGATGTTTCACATTCGTTAATGAGTTCGAAAAGAGCTTGAAAGCGGACCCCCCATTTTATTCTCTTTTATATGTCGAAAGGGAAAAATACTCGGCAATCTTTTCATATGAGCTTAGCAAGTCGAGAAAAGAGCTGAAATGTGACTCGTCATCATCGTCAAACATCCATCACCTACTGTTGCACAAAAAGGTAAAGTGTATTATCTAGTTCTTCAGGAAAATTAGGTTAAAACATTTACAAAAACCTAATATTTTCATGAAAAAATGAATAAAAAGGAGAAAAGTAAATACATTTTTACCATTTACCATTTTACCTTGCTGTGAAGACTTTTTACTCACTTTTTCCCTAATTGTTCTGGAGCAGATTGCGGAAGATCCGGGAGGTCATTCATTGAGCCGCCAGTTACGGGTAAGAGCTAAAGCCCTTAGCTCCATTTTCATGTTTGTTATTCCTGTTTTTAACCATTTTTTTTTGTTTTTTGAGGGGGTTTTGCAAAAAAAAATTTGCCCTCGGTCGCTCCACTTCTAGGCACGTAATTTCACTGGCCGAGGATGTTTAACAAAGCCTGTCACACCATTGGTGAAATTGTTTTTTTTAAACAGGCGCATCGGTGCCGTGAATAGGGAAAACCCCTATTTCCTCACAAAATCACTATTAAAACTTAAAATTTATGGGCCAAGCATGATTGTTGACTCAAATTAATGGCTCTTGCACGAAAGAATCGTTGAAAATGGTGGACTGGAAAGAATGGGAACATGAGGACGTGGACACCCAGGCACTGAATGATCCAAATTGCCTGGAAGCTTTGAGGGCTTGTGGGCTCCTCAAATTATTTCTCACGCTCGGGATGCGGGCCCAACCTGAGTTGCTTCAGTACCTGATTAGGCTTTGGGACATAAATCGAGAAATATTTCCCATCGGTGACCAGGAGCTAGAGTTGGAAACTTCGCACATATATTTCATCACTGGACTATCCTAAAGAGGGGAACTAGTCAACTTGTATGGGTCACGACTGATTGGGTAAAGAATATCTTCATTTCTTGTTGAACATTGCTCCAAGGTGCTGAAATCCAAAAGTAGGAAGATTGAGATTTCCAGTGTTCAGGATCTAACACTGAGAGTGCTTCTGTTGACCATCAACAGAGTGGCGGAGTCCTAGGCAGAACATGAGACCAACAATTCGAAGTTCTTGTATGCTATCGACTATACAACACCTACGATCTTCAACTAGGCAGAGGCCATGAAGATCAACATAAAGTGCCAGTTGACTAAAGCTAAGGCGGGGAATCTGAAGCAATTTTTCTTCGGATCTGTGCTTGTGACCTTTTTCTTGGAACAGGTGCCACTGTTCTAGTATCAATTTACTAAGGTAGATCCTCCTATGCCACACAATCTGTGGATGGCCCGCTGGAGTCATTTGACAACCAGGATCACTGGGGGTCAGCACATGTCGTACAGACCTGCATTCTTTTCATGGCTACGACGATAGAAGATCATCGTGGAGGACTGACCATACAGTGACATTAACTTTCATGGAGATCTGGACATGCCCTTACCAGATGGAGAGGATTTTGACGATGAAGGTAAAAAATCAATATTTTAATTTTGATATTTTTTTAATTATTTTTGGTATATATGTGCTTATAATATTTCTTTTAATAATGCAGACATTGGACTAGAGCGGCCTACTGTGATGTCCCCAATAGCTAGCTGAGTCCCCTGCCCAATTGATGTTGTCGCTCCTTATCAGGAGGGGAGTGACAACGAGGAAGAGATGGTGAGGAACCTTGAGGAGTTGACTCGTGGTATCCCGGAGTATTCTTGGGTAGGATACATTCCTCTTCAGTACCAGAGACACATGGTGGGAGTCTCGGATCAGATCATCCGATTGCTTACGCGTGTTGCACGCGCTGTATGATGCTACCACGATCACCATGATGATTAGTTCCTAGGTCCAACACTTACAATTTTTGAGGCCTGCGTGCCATGGATATATGAGGCCTGCGAGTTGTCGATGTTATTTTGGACACACATATTATTTTTTGGGGTTTTTATGTATCAAACACTATCACCATATATATATGTATATATATTGTATTTTCTTGCTTACTATGGTACAAATGGTTTGTTTTATCTTTTCACATGTTTCGTAAATGCCTATCCAACACATAACTAGCTAATGAATCTGTCAATGTATTCATGTGCCTAAGAATATGATGATATGTAATGCAATCAAAATGTCTTTCCAGTAGACGAATACGGAGATACATTCTCAATATTTGAGGGTTTCTGACGAAATATTTCTCGTTGAGTTTAAGGATGACAAGCTGTGAATCTAGGTTGACAACCAACTCTCTAATGTCAAGAGCAATGGCTTCTGACAACAGTTCGATGACCGCACTGTATTCAGCAATGTTGTTAGTTGTGTGACCTAGACAGATACCTTGAAGGTCAATCAACTCACTGTTAGGGTCATAAATAGCCCATGTCGCGGATGATAGGTTCCGGGTACTATGGCAAGCACCATCAGCGAAACCAATGTGAGGAGTCGCAGACATCTGCAAAGCAAGAAAAGCATAGTAAACAGGAAAGTTGTTTGAAAACTAACACACAAAACCACACTACGCAAAAATGAATGGCACACTAATGTACAAAGTAACCATGCAAGATGACCTAAGCATAGTACTTCTTGAGAGAGTCCATGCTGGGACTCGGGTAATCAATCAACACAGATAAACACCGAAGTTTTACCATTGACATGACGAGTAAGCATCAACTCGGCCAATTAATATAGTAGAACTCATATAGGGCATTGCCCCCATGCCCCTTGGGTGAGGGAGGATTACGAGTCAGATGGAAACCCCATTGCAAGGATGGGCAATCGGTAAAACCTCGGGGAGGATGAAAAATCCTGAATCCATGAAGGCATAAAGGTTACCTCAGTTGAAATATCTTGACCACGTCAGGATAAACTGACACATCAATAGGCGACTGAGAAGAAAAATTCGCAAGACACATAGACATGACCATCGGGCTAGGCAGGAACAAGGAACGATGATGAGAATCGGTCCAAGGTGGTTCCTCGAGAGACATGACTTCCATGATACCCTCATCAGCAAGGAAAGTCTCGGCTAAGGGAGCAAGCGATTCTAAAGTGCCAAGCCATGGGGATTCAGAATATGTATCGAGAGAGGTCTTCGAAATAAAATAATCAGAGGATGCAAAACTTGAAGCCGAAACAATTTCCTCGTAATTGACTTCAGCAGGACTAAGAAGCATAACCTCACCCAAGGCATCAACAAGATCTAGTGAAGGTATGACCCAAGGATCAGATTTAACTGAGATCATGTTGACAGAGGCAACATGAGGAGGTGGGAGCAGAAAAATTCCCATTAACGCAGAATCTTTAAAATGACCTACCCCCACACTCTCATAGGGAGCACCAGTGTGTTTGACGTACGGAACATTTCCATCCAAGGAGGAAGAGGCAAATAAAGATAGTTGGTTGACAGTGACAATCTTCCCCTGGTGGGGAAAATGAATCACGCGTAATAGGGAGGAGGCTATGGCATGCATAGCATGGGTCCATCTCCGGTCGAGTAGAAGATTATAATTGAGATTGGTGTCAACAATCTCTACCTCAACTCGCACTGTCTTGCCTTCCAAAGTAATGGCAAGGTTAGGTAAGACACCGAAGGGTCGCGAATCGCGCCCATCAAAAGCTTCCAAAGTATTCGGAGATTGGTTCAAAGCAGGAGAACCAATAGCCTTCCAACATGCGGTTGACATGATGCAGGTGGAAGCACCTTCATCGATGACAGTCTGGTGGATGGTCTTCTCATTGATGATTACCTAAATGAGAAAGGCAATCTGATGAGGGAGGCGCGGAACATGGTTTTCTAGATCAAAACATATCAAACTGGAATCAATGGGATCAGTACCCCCGATAGCTGATAGTAAAGATTTCCGCTGTGATGGGCAGCTTTGGAGCACCTCGAGAGCCGACAGTGCTGACGGTGCCTGAGCCAAATTCTCAACAATATTATAGTGTTGAGCGGCTCGGGCGTTAGGATTGTACAAGGATTTCCACAACACACCTCGAGAGGGTGGCCATATAGAGGAATCAGGATTAGGGTGCTTGATATGAAGAGGTCCAGAACTTGAGGCAGAAGAAGAAGGGGTGGCTTCTTTCTCTTTCCCAGTTGTCGGAGAAGGAGTTTAATAATATTTCGATCTAGTAGCCACGTTAATAGGTGTACTCATCATGAACACTTGAGATCCTGGGGAAGCAGATTGGGGTTGGTCTACCATTTGGGTCTGCTGAGATGGAAATGGCTCTTTAAGGACAACAGGGTTCCCTTTGAGCAAGCGTCTAACTTTAGATCATCAGGGACGATCTTTAGTATAGTGATCTTCCTTGCAAATGAGGTAGGGATACTTAGGTTTTCGTTGCAAAGATTCACCAACAGACGATTTGGGAGGACCCTATTTTGGGGCATCAACTTTACCCTTGCCTTTGCCTTTCTTTTTACCTTTCGAGGATTTTTCCGCTGCGGTAGACTGGACAGCTGGACCTCTAAGGTTTTACAAGGGCCACGTGGATTCTGGAAGGAACTATTAGGAACAGCATTTGAGACCGACTTCTGTTCGGAAGAAGATTTACCAGCGGTCTGAGACTGAACCAATAACTCCATCGACAGGAGGTACAACTTACGACTTTGGTGTTACGGGATCGGATGATGGTTGCGGAGCATCAGGTAATAACTCATACAAAGTACCAGACTGATAGTATACTAGATCTAAGTACTGGGCACGAGCAATGGCTTGCTCTTTAGTGACGCATCCACCCATAGCTATATCGCGAGCAATTGGGGCTACAAATGACTTTGTGAACCATTCAATGAGCAACTGATCAGCAATCTCAAATTTGATAAGGCGACATCTACGTCTCCATTCATGGATGTGATTGGAGATGTGTGTCGCAGTATATTGCTTAAGCGATGTGAGCAAATAGGTGCTAGTTTCATAGTGAACCAGCAACTGAAAATGGGTGAGGAAAGCCATGGCTAAAGAGTTAAAGTCATGGTAAGTACTTCGAGGCAGCTCGATGCACCACTTAGCTGCAGTGCATGTGAGGGTTCTTTGGAAAAGACGAAGACGAATGGAATCGTCAACGTATGAGTTCGATGAGCACCAGAGGTGATATGTCATCACATGGGCCTAAGTATCTTCTTTTTCTTTCCCATCAAATTTTGGAAAATTGCTTGGTATCTTGGACGGCACTAGAGGCGAGTATAGCGAATGAAGGATTGGATCATTCGTAACGCGAGATACATCTGGAAACTTGAGTGTGGCCAAGAATGGCAATTGGGTGTTAAAAGGCATAGGAGGTCAGTAGGCTGGTCCGAACGGAGGAGCCCAACACTGCTGGTAAGGATTTTGGCCCCACAGTGGGGGATTTGGCCATATGGCAACTTATGTTGGCCCCATTGTAGGATACCTTGAACATAGGGAGAATTTTGACCTTGATAAGCAATGTACGGATTAAAAGGATGTTGAGCCTATTGACCTTGGACATATGGATATTGGACCTGTTGTCCTTGAACATACGGGTGATGAACTTGTTGTCCCTGAACAAGAGGATTTTGGATCTGATGTCCTTGGGCGTAAGGTTGATACACTTGTTTCCCTTGGACATAGGGATTTTGTACCTACTACCCTTGACCAAAAGGATTTTGAACTTGGTGACCTAGGGTGTTAGGGTTTTGCACCTGATTCCCTTGGCCAGAAGGATGTTGGACCTATTGACCTAGGACATTAGGTTTTTGGGCCTGCTACTGCAGGACTTCACCTTGGCCTTTCCCTTGCAAAGGTTGACCCTGTTGATATGTATACAAGGGTTGTTGTTTCCCGAGTTGGTTTTGTTGTTGCAAGGGTTGACCTTGCGGTTGCAAAATTTGTCCTTGAGGTTGCAGAGGTTGGCCTTGCGAGGACACGGGCTAGAAGGTGTGTGGAGCATATTGCATCTGCTATTGCACGGTTTGCTACAACTGTTACAAGGGTTGACCTTCCGGTTGTTGCAGTTGACCTTGTTGCGGGATCATTTGCCCTTGCTATTACGCGGAGAGCCCTTGCTGCAACAAAGGTTTCCCTTGCAAAAACAAAGGTTGCCCTTGTTGTTGTAGAGGCTGTCCTTGCTGTTGCAAGGGTACTTGAACAGTGGCCGAAAAATTTCCGAACTGAATCTGGCCATAACCATCCTAGAAGGTGGACGAGCCAGGCTGAATGTACTGCCCAGACTGAAGGGTGTAAGGTTGATTAACCATTCCTTGAGAACCATATGGAACGTAAGGAGTTTGGTATTGGACTTGAGCCTCATAGGGCTGCTGATACTGGACATTGCTCGATCCAGATGGACCAACGGGATTCTGAACCTATTGGTACTGGACATTGCTCGATCTAGTAGGATCAACAGGGTTATGAACAACACAGAAGAAGGCTGGTTCATACCAACCATGTGAGCCTGTGAGCCACTCACATTGGTGGCATCTAACACAATAGAAACATTTAGATTTTCCCCCCCAGGTGGTGGCACAACTTGGCCACTAACTAGAGGGATGGAAGAATTGGCAGAGACATTCTTCGAAACTATCAGTTGTGCCTGATGGGTAACTGGGATTGACGATACAAGGGTGTTTGGAATGGTGGGTTGCACTGGCACTGAGGTAACAGCCTATTGGGAAGTCATGTTTGCAATGAATGGACCTGAAGTAGGCATGGCGACTGACACCTAAATAGGGTTATGGTAAAGTGATGAGGCACTAGGTGTACCTGAAACCAACTGTGCCAAAGACACATAGTTAGGTGGAAAACTGGCGGGAATACCCCCGGTATAGGGGAAACCCTCAGGAGGAAAAGGCTGCTCTTCCTCCTCGACAGTGTGTGGAGTAGAAATTTCGGACTCTTTCGGGGAGGTGACTGGAGCATCGCCTTCGGGTTCCATATCGGGGAATAGACGACGATGAATGACCAAAGAAGTATGAGGGGATAGTTCCAGAGGAACACCCGACTGGTCGTACGGACTGTAAGGACGCTGCGATGATATCACAACAGGGTCAAACAGAGGATTCAGAGGATAAATAACTAGTCCAAGCTGGCCGTCAGTGGTCAGCGAGTTGTCAGGAGTTTGAACGGGATTGTCCGGAGATTTCGAGCCAATATCAACAGATGACCCAATATCAAAAGTAAGCGAAGGACAAGATGACAAAGGTTGAATGCTCATAACAATTCTGAGTTCAACACCTTAGTCCTCGAGTGACTCTGGTAACTCAGGAAACAGATCTTCAAACAATCTTTTAGACGGAGGAGAGGAAGAGGAACTTGATGAACCAGATGGTTCAACCAAGATGACCTTGTCTTAGTCGACATAAAAATTAACTTCAAGGATTTAAAATGTTCTTTAAGGGAAACTCACGATTTGGTCTCAGAAAAGACTAACAAGGTGTTATCGGATCGTGGGCAATCAATTATTAAGACGCACAAAAGACTGGTGCTCTTTCATTTTTTAAGAGTTGAGAAAGAAACAAAGATGACTCTATCGCTTTTGATAGGAAACGAGCTCAAAAGGACAAGTTCTCGAATGATGTTTTAAGTATAATGAGTTGAAAATATTGAATGACTGCTCTGGATGATCTAGGTAAATAGGATTACCAAGCAACCGTGAACTACATAATACCTCCTGGCGAATCGAGAAGTACGAGCCAGCAATTTCCCCTAATGTTGTGTTTGGTGTATCACGTTTACAAGGCGATTGACTTGGCTTCCTAAGGATAAAGGATTGCAGCCTAGAGGGGTCTCTCGTTATATACTCGACGGTACGAGGAGTACAAGTCCATACTAGCATTGTCTAATGCCGAAGCTAATGACAGCTGCTAGGTTTAAAGATGCTGGAACACGTCTCTAGCCTATACCTTCTAGATATGATCGTTAAGTGTCAAATGTGCCTTAGGTTAATTGAATTCATTTTAAAGTTTATCTTGAGTTATGTTTAAGTTTTAAGGTCTTAGCGATGCGACTCAAAAAACCTTAAATGCAACTAAATGAGACAATACCCTTTCAATTTGATGAATGCCTACACTAGAGAGGGTAGAAATTACACAATCAAGTGCAAACAACCAAGCAACTAAAACTGAAATGATCTTTCACTACTTTACTTTTTCGAAAAATAAACTAATGAAAAACGCATTCCAATTCCTAATTTCCTGACAATCACATATCTAACAGTCTTTTCAAAAGGAAAAGAGTTATTTTCCTTTTTCAAATTCCAATGCAATCCTAGTCTCTTAGTGATGCAAGCCATTGTAGCACAATGATGCAACAAACTAGAATTTCATATTTTTCATGAAACAACGAAATAAACTTTTCACATACAACACTTCAATGAAAAAGTTTTCGAGACAATAAGCTCTTCAAGCAAATGAAAACATGAAAAGGGAGGCTCTTTCAAACTAATGAAGTACTAACTTTACCAACAACAAGACAAGAAACGTAATCCACACTAGAAAAGAAATGTTTAGACAAGCAAACGAAAATTTTTCAAACTTGTGTAATAGAGGTCAAAGTCGCTAAAGGACCACAAACGAAATGCAAGGAGTAAGTACACCTACAACTCGACTCACTGAGTTCACAAACAGTTGAATGGATGACAACCTAGATGCCCTAGTGTTACTAACCACCCAATGACTCAAGAAATCAAGCAGAAAGATGATAAGCGAACAAGAAAACAAACCAAACGAAAAGCAGCTTTCTAGTCAGGGAGAAAACAGTCTAAAAGGCTTACGGGGTCAAAATCATGAGAGAAAAACACACTGGCCAAGATTGGGGACAAACCCTAATCTTCACTTATAGGCATTGACACGACTTCCTAAATGACAACAAGTGCCAAAGGCTGGTCAGCACAACTATTCCTCAGGAATCACATTGATCGGCGCGATTGTCAGCGGATTAAGTGCGCTGATGAAGGAAGCCAAGAAAAAAATAAAAAATTTTGAAACAGGGGATTTGCTACTATGAATTTCAAACTCAGGCCAGTAAGCAAGAGAAAAGAAATAGAACCAAAGAGAAAAAGTGGAACTAGAAAAGTAATCACGAAATCCAAGACAAACCAAAGGATTGGTTCATCAGCAGAGTCGCCAATTTGTGGTGAAGTAAAAGTATAAGTGCAGACACAAACAAACTCCTCTAGACTGATAATGGGTCTAGCCATAACAGGTACATTCTATGGAAGATTTCCTTAGGTAAGAACCAATTAAGAGGTCCTACCTCTTAGTACGCTTATCCCATTTGATGATGTCCTTGTTTGCTCACTCCAACTATCTCTCACTTCCTTCTTCAGACACCTGAAAAAAGTAAACAACAGCAAACAACAACCGTGATAATAGACAAATTGAATTTCAACCTACTTAACAAGTCATGAAACATTAAGCCATGAACATGTAAGATGAAAAATCATGTAGGAAATCAATTGATAGTTGCATATATATTGAATCAAGAAGAGAATACAACCATTGTCTTGACGTTGCCGTTCTCCTCTGACAAGACCAAGTTCCCACACACTTCTGCTAACATTCCATGATGACCTCAACAACAATAGTTTTAAGGCTCTTCCATTTAGGCTTCACTCCAAACCAAATCACACTTCTCCCTCACACAACCAGAGAGCTACAACTATGAATAGCTTGTTGTTTGCTCCAAACCAAAATAGCACTAGCACACCAACCTTAACACTAGCTTGTGCTTGGGAAAAAGGGAGGTTTATATAGGATGAATGGATGGGAGATGGATCCTCTTCTCATGGGAGAAGGTCTTATCCTTTGAGGTAGTTCCATCATTATAGGGAAATTTCCATTGTTGAAGAGATTGGGAGAATACAAATTTTCCTATCCACAATCCCCATTTAACCAGGGGGTGTCAAACTAGATAGAGAATGAACAAAAACTATAGAAGTAGGGACAAACAATCGTATAATGAGAAGGATCATGCGATGAACGAGAGTGATTGTCACAAGACATATGATAGGCATGATTGAGAGCACACTCCCGGACTTTGTGAAGTACCTTAGTACTATATCTGGTGATAAGTTACTTGTTAGAGTTCACTAATGGGATACATCAAACATGAATTTGGTTTACTTTATGTAGATTATCATCCTGCATGAATATAAGAAACGAATAAAATTGTTGAACAATTGAGCGATTAGCAGCTAACTTGTATCTATAATCACATAAATCCACCCACCCACATGATTAAGACAATTCATGGTTGAATTGTTAGGTTTTGGCCACAGGTGTTTGACTGTCATGTCTAGAGGTAAGAGAGACATAGGAAGATATGGTGAAGTGTGGTTATGATTAGTTCATAGTGCTTATTTGTCTTACTACGATCCATATTTAAATAGGAACGCAACAAATTACAGAGATAACCATAAACACAAAGATGCAACGGAAATAATACTTCATTTCATTAATGTAAGATACTGAGATATGCTTTCAATCAGAAAATGGAAATAAACAGCTAGGGCGATGGTAGCTTATCTTTGAGAAGAGATGTGGTGGCTACATGCCTCTGAACTGTATTACAATGAGGCTCAAAGGCCTATTTATTGTTGAGAAACAATGGAAAACCCTTCACATCCCGAAACCTAACCCTAGAAGATGAAACGCCAAATTATGGGCCCCGTTTGGGTAAATTGGTACATCAATTTCCCAGGGTCATAACTTTGGCATATGATCTCCGTTTGACGTGTACAATAGCTCGTTAGAAAGATCTACCCGAGCACTACAACTTTGTGAAGGGAAACATCGGCCCATGGATCCATGTTGCCCACAGATTTCTCAAAAAACGTCGTTTATGGCCTCAAAACGGCTCCAGAAGTTCAGGACCCGAAAAACTGCTAAAAATAGTAAATTGTGCTACAATTAAGGAAACTGAAAAACTGAAAGAGATAGTTGTGGGGGTCCAAATGGGATAGGTGGGTGGCCACCAACATCCACCTGGATCATTCCTCCCCCCTTAGGAAGCAATGGTCCCCATTGTGTTGAGTTCCTCCATCTGCTGAACTTGTTCCTGGGTGAGCTGTTCTGCAATCTCTGATGTGTCCAGTAATGGTGGGAAGCATGGTCGACGACGGTCCACATTGAACACTCGATGCAAGCGAAGGAATGGAGGAATGCTGTGCTCCAAAGCATTGTTTCCCATAGCCTTGGTAATGTTGTAAGGACCATGTTGGAGTGGTCGGAGCTTCTGATGGGCTCTTGTAAGGCGTTCTTTCTGCAGATGCAACCAGACTTTGTTGCCCACTTGAAGCTTTTGTGGTACCCCTGTGGGTGAGGAGAAGTTGTTCCTGTGTTCTGTCATGACCATATCCCTTTTCTGTTGCTGCTGCATGGAGGAACCCTTCGCGGGGGTCATGGATGTGGTGACGATCTTCCCCTTACTTTGGGAGTGAACCAGACAGATGAATTTCCTGGTCTGGGAGATGAGCTTGCTGCCTTTCTTAGCAGTGATCAAAGAGGTGGCAGTAAGTGGGGCTACCTTGGGTATCCTGTATAATGAATCATCCAAAGAAATAATAACAGCGCGAGGCCTTGACTCATACACAGCATGTCACCTCCACAAGTATGGTTGGCCTAATAGTACATCACAAACATCCAGAGGTGTAACATCACACAATACCTCGTCTGTGAAGGGCTTGATGCTGTAGGGAAGGCGACACTGCTGGCAGACTTTGAGATCTCGTCCTTCATGAAGCCACCTGATACTGTACGGCTACGGGTGTGGTGTAGTCGGTAGGCCCAACCGCTTGACGACCTCTGCTGAAACGAGGTTCTTTTGGCTACCATTGTCGACAATGAATTGCAGCGGCAAACCCTTCACCCACATCTGTGAGTGGAAAAGACGCTGCCCTTCCTCTGGATTTTCTGGCTCATTTTTCTAGATCTTGGTGGTGGCAACAGTGGCGCTGGGATCCGCATCAATGATCTTCTTCCCTTTGCCATTCCCCTTGTCGGGTTCTGGCTCATGGTTGGAACATGCATCTGATTCAAAAGCCTTCAACTCGGCCACCAACGACTGCTTGGTCCGACACTCACTTGTGTTGTGAGTGGGGCTCTTGCGGAACTCACAACACTTTCCTGTGTCCTTCTTCAACTTCGTGGTGTTGTTCTTTTGTTGCAGCTTCGACGGGTTGTCTTGGGTCACCCCGCCTTGACTTTGTCCTTTGGTCTTCGGATTTGCAGATCCAGAGTCTCGCTTCTTCTGTTTGAACTTTTGCTTGATTTTGACAGCGTATCAGTATGCAGTGCCGAGCGAGGAGATGTTCAGGAACTCCATCTCTTCCTGGATGTATCTGTGTAGGCAGCCACGGTATTTGAGTACCAGATGCAGATCAGAATCTTTGATACCCAACTGTGTGCGACGGGTATGAAAAATGTTTGTGAACTCCGGCACATCTTGGTCTTGTCCCTGCCGCAGTGTGGTCCATTTGATGTATTTGTCCTCATAGCTTTTGACAGGGTAGTACTACTCCTTGACGGCATCCCAGAATGAATCCCAAGTGGGTGCGGCTGAAAATAGTGAACCTGTGCTTTCATCCTTCTGCTCGTAGTAGGTTTCCCACTAGTCCTTGGCGTGGGGGGCTACTTTGAGAAGAGTGAAAACAATCTTTTCCCGACTCGAAAATTCATGAACAGAAAAATACCCATCTAGCATATTTAACCATTTATCTACGGCATCTACGTCTATTTGACCCTCAAAGATGGGGATTTCAAAATTAACTTGTACCTTAAACGGTGTGGCATTTCTAGAGTAGTTGTTGGAAGCCGATGCGTCACCTCTGGGTAGCCGCTGAAGGATCTGCGCAAAGTTGTCCATCATCGAGTTCCTTTGTCGCTCGAGGCCTCTTCGAGCAAGATTTTGATAGCATCTCCTGCTCCCTCGTCTTTCTTTTCATCCGCCATGGGAGCCCGTCGGGTTTTGCGAGGCTGGTCTTGCAAAGATTTGACCAATTCAAGCCCTAACTCCTTATATCTCGACCTCGTTGGGGACATGCAAAGAAAAATAGAGAAAAAGCAGACCACTCTGATACCACTAATCCGGATTTAAACAGGAATGCAACAAATTACAGAGATAACCATAAACACAAAGATGCAGCGGAAATAATACTTCATTTCATTAATGTAAAATACTGAGATATGCTTACAAACAGAAAATGGAAATAAACAGCTAGGGCGATGGTAGCTTATCTCTGAGAAGAGATGTGGTGGCTACATGCCTCTGAACTGTGTTACAATGAGGCTCGAAGGCCTATTTATTGTTGAGAAACAATGGAAAACCCTTCACATCCTGAAACCTAACCCTAGAAGATGAAACGCCAAATTGTGGGCCTCGTTTGGGTAAATTGGTACATCAATTTCCCGGGGTCGTAACTTTGGCATACAATCTTCGTTTGACGTGTACAATAGCTCGTTAGAAAGATCTACCCGAGCACTACAACTTTGGGAAGGGAAACATCGGTCCATCGACCCATGTTACCCCCATATTTCCAAAAAAAACGTCGTTTAAGGCCTCAAAACGGCTCCAGAAGTTCAGGACCCGAAAAACTGCTAAAAATAGTAAATTGTGCTACAATTAAGGAAACTGAAAAAATGAAAGAGATAGTTGTGGGGGTCCAAATGGGATAGGTGGGTGGCCACCAACATCCACCTGGATCATACTAGAAGGTGAGAATTTTGAGTTGTTGATCAGATTATGTATGTTAGATACACGAGGCTGACATTCATGAGTTTTCAAATTTTATTTGGCACTAGTGTTTTCCATCTTTCTGTATAGTTTTAAAAATCGAGGGGATCATTGAGTCAACCATTGCAATGTTGAGCTATAGCTTCCTGACTCGATTGGAAGAGCAGTGACCAAACATGCAAAGATGAAGAGTGGAAAACCATATATAATTAGCCATGGATTGAACTGGATTTTGTTTGTGAATTCATATTTTTATTGTGGAAATATCATGTAAAAATAATGGGACTACGTTAGATATATTTTGAGCTCCAACATCCAAGTTTGTTTTTCATTCTCTAATGTATAGAACTTAATGTGACTCATGATGTACTCGAATTTTGTTTAAGAGGATTTGTGAAATTAGTCAAATTGGACATCACAAGATGTATAAAAGAGTGGGGTTTACTAACTCAAAAATAAAGCAACAAATGAAGATAAGAGAATGATGATGATTATCGATACCAAATGATGAGTGGTTGAGACTAGAATGGCATAATGAATGCTATGAAATGATCCATTGAATGAAAAGTATGATTTTTTAGCTTTGATGTAAACGTATGAGAGTTGGATACATTGTGTTGTGTATTATGTGTAGAGGAAAGGAATGAATCCCATGCAAGTATTTGGTGTCAATGGTATTCACAATCTTTGCCTTAATACTTCCAAGAAAAATAAATTGTTTTAGATATGGCTATTATACTTATCAATGGTGATATTAGTACAAAAATGCACATAGAAGGTTGGGTAAAGCTATAGAGTCTTTATTAAAGGCTTTAGCTATAGAAGTTGAGGTTGTAATTACAAGTTTGTTGTTATAAAAGATGTTGAAGTTATGATAGATGGAAGAACTTCTTATCACGGTAATTACTTGTAACTGATATGCATTATTTTCTTATTATTTTTCTTCTTTAGTTATGTCATCAAACAATTACACATTAGAAAAATATAAATAACATAATGCAGAAGAGACAAGAGACACCAGAAATTAGGCTCCAAGCTAAGGCAAAACCCTACAAAGGGGAAAACCCAAAATCCTTCTCTTATGGAATCATATCAGAATGAGATTTCCAATATCCAAGACCAAGAATAAGACTCACATAAATATCTCAACGAAACCATCCTTCAAGTATCCTCCAACAAGTCAAAGTTAACAAAATTCAACGCTAGTCAAAATTCTAAAATGTGGTCAATTTTTGAAATTTTAGACCGTGAAATTTCAAGCCTGTAGTACCTCAAAAAAAATTGCATGTGTGAGTAGATCTAGGGTAGAAACCTTCTCCTCTCTCTGTCTCTCTTGTCTTACTTCTCTCCCCCTTAACTTCAGTTTTCGTTTCCTCTTGATTAGGCATAGAGATGGTGTGATGTGTTGAATGAATGAATGAATGAGCTTCCAAGTGGTCGAGTTGACTTCTATATATAACTGTCCAGGAGGGTTAAAAGGTTGCCTCTTAGGCTGATTTATCTAAGGAGGTCTGACTTGGATTTGTGATGACACTTTGACTTAAAAACATAATTATTATTTTTTTCTTTCAAAAGTCCAAATGGGACTTGACTCAAGTACATATATTTTGATTCATGATAAATTTTCTTTTGACTCTTTTCACTCTATTAGAATGAAGAACATTCTTTTGACAAAAATGAAATAATAATAATGAATATAATAAATTATAAAAGTTACATTTTATTACATTATGAACACTGACAATATTTACATTTTTTAACATTCCCTCTTAACAAGGGAGGTATTCAGAATGACACAACAAGATACTCTCCATTAGGGGAAATTTGAGTTCTAAAATGGGCCTCCTAAGAAAAATGTACAACCAAAATAAACTTTATAAGAAAAAATAGGATTAGATATGATGATGTCAACCATGGGGGATGATTCACCATTTTTGGAGTAAAAAAGTAAAAATATTAAAAAATAATAAAATAATAAAACTACTTTTTCAACTCGTATTTTAAACTTGTCTCCCTAAGGTTTTAATCAAATTTTGACTGGTTGTACTCGTTGGATGCAAAATTTAATTTCCCATCCAAGGAGAACCTATGTTGCATACTTTCGATACACCCTGCTACATAGAAAAATGAGAAATACATGAAAAAATGTGATTGCAATCACGTTTTTCATGTATTTCTCATTTTTAATGTAGCAAGGTCCATCGAAACTATGTAACATGGGCACTCCTTGGATCAGGAATCACATTTTTCATCCAACGAGTGTTTCCACTCGATATTTGAGTAAACCCATAAGGAGATAAGTTGAAAATACGAGTTGAAAATTAGTTTTTTCTTTTTTCCCTCTAAAATTTGATGATGTAATCTAATCTTATTTTATTATTTCCACTATTATTTTATATTTTCCTTAGAAGGGACATTTTAGACTCAAAATTCCCCTAATGAAGTTCAAATATTTATATAAGAAAGGATCCAAATTGATAAGCATTAATATAACAAGCATTTTCAAAATAGCAAGGCCTTGACTAACAATATTTATCTCTCTATTAGATCATATCACAATATTGGGAGGAATAAATTTGGACACCAATGCCTCCCTAGGCACATACGCCATAAAAATGTTCACTAGGTATGTCCTCACATGACTATTTCCATACCACGAAATATTGGTCCTCATGACTATTCTTATATTGGATTAATGTACAAAGTATAGATCCTCAAAGAATAATTGTCCAAGATTCTCATCCAATCCACCATTCTCCTCATTTGTTCCTTTACTAAGGCTTCTAGTTGTTAGTCTTGGTCTAGTACATGACCCATGGAGAATACAATGTCCACCCTCACTCCCTCTCAACCAGGGAGGAGACATCCACACACCTAAGCTTGTCCCATTCCTTTTCATAGAAAGGAACATCATCAATACATCAACTACCTTATTCATAATGCAGACATATTGGTTGCTTCATGATATCATCATGTCACAAATCATAGAGTACTTTGACCTTCCTAGTTTTATGACAAACTTGATATTGAATCCAACATGTAATCAAATACTTTGTTGAACTCCTTATGGAGCCAAACTTCTTTATAAGCCTTCACATTTTCTTCCTTCACAATAAAACAAAGTTAAGATTCATGCTCTTCCCCGTATCAGATTTCAATCATCATTAGTATCTCTATCATCATCTGTATTATCAACCCAATTAACATGTTCCCTAATTGAACCAATCATAGATCCCTCTTTCTTTCTGAGGTATGTGAACTTATTATTTTGTGCCACCATCTAATTGGATTCTTCTTCTTCCTTGTTAATATTCGTAATTTTCATTCTTCCAATTGTTAATCAAGCTTACATAGATCTTTTCTTGACCTGCAACTTTTATTAGAAGACTATGAAAGGACAAAAGGAAAAGTACAAAGATAATAGAAATAGTAGTAATCAAGGAGATGTAGGGTACTTATATTTTGAATAAGGTTAGCTTTGTCTTAATCTTGGCTCCAACCTTGTTTCAAACAACACTATGTCACTATTTTCATTCTCAAGAGCTAGGATTTTCTTTACAACATAAATGATTAGTTAGGGTTTTTCTTCCTAGGGTTTTATAACTCAAACCTTTGCTATGGTTTACAAACCCTATATTCTTCAAACCGTTCAAGATATTCCATTTTAGGAAATAAAATTCTAAAAGCATGTTATATAGTTAGTTACAAAAACCTAGACACGGTTTCTATACATGAGATTTTATTCCTTGATCATAAAACCTAGTCTACCTATTCAAGGTGATATTACGAATGCTAACATGTCAATGATATCTAAAAATGCCTTTTTATGATGCATTGTTATCTAAAAAGAGATCATTATCTTAGAATTACATGCACTTTAATTTACATTGATTGCAAATGAACAAATTTTCAGATGTACCTTTTTCAGTCTTACCTTATCCTTGAAGAGATCTGATCCTTTGATTTTTCTTTAGTTTCCATGTACCATTTACTCCAAAAAACGTGCCTCAATCCTTCAACCATTATACTACGATATGCACCATAGGGTTTCTTTGGGTTTCTTGATTTTTTTTGTTTCTTTCAAGCTTGATATACAGGTCAACTTCATTGATGTGATTAGTCCTTCTTACATGTATAGGAAGGAGGTTATGGTTGCTTCATAAATTCTCAATTATATACTCATAGTTATTTCAATATTGGCCTTCAAGATGTCACATGTCTATCTTTAATGGGCATTAAACCTTTATATATGTTTGTTTTTCATATTTCCTTAGAAATATTAAGTGAACTTGTTTAGAATTGTTTCTTATTCATATAGAGTAGCATGATTGTCATAGTCCTTTACATAAGTCTCATAATCCATTGCGTGATCCAAGGTTACATTCTTCCATATAAGTAAGTGATGTAAATATTTGTAGGATATTTGATCTTGAGGGACAAATTGACAACAAAACTCCCCCAGACTTTAAATTATTTTCATACTTCATACTTTATCTTAACCTCTTCCTTGATTCTTTATCAAAGATTACTTGGATAATTATTATGGAGGTAGGTTGTTATTTGCTTGCATAACAACCAGTAACATAAGTTCCATAATTTTATCCCTAAATGCCATGTTCACTGAAATAGAATGATTTTTTCCATAGAGTTGGTGGTATGCCTTCATTACAAAAAGATGATAGTATTTCTATAGCTTGTATTACATAAAGATGATGTTCTTTCTGAAGCTCGTATCCACAGAAGTGTAGTATTATAGAAGGATTAGATCACAGAGATGTAATATCATAGAAAAAAGTTACATAGGAGACTCACATGTCATGTAGAGATAAGGTGCCTCAAAAGTATAATTCCACCGAAAAAATTAGATCCTCAGAAGCAAATCGCATGCCACTTAAGTTTTTATGCCATAAAGATTCTGTCACAATGTCACAAGAGGTTCGGATTCCGCTACAAGTTTGGATTTGTCACAGGTTCATATTTTTCATATATACTCTTTATCTTTGCCATTATAAACACTTGAGAATTCTTGATGTAGGCCATATATATAAAACTCTTCTCGCAATCCTTTAATTCTTCATTATACTAGAATTTGAGGTTCCATATCTACTTTAAACTTCAGGAATTTCAGATGCCTTAGATAGCTCAAACCGTGGACATGTATTGTTGTTTCTTGTTGTCATAAGAAATTACTTAAATATATCAATAAGTTAGGTCATAGAATGCCATGTTTTTGTACTTTAGATGTCATTGTTCAAAGAAATTGAGATGACATAGAAAAATTATGATTCTTCACAAAGGTGTTATTTTTGGACGTTGTAAAGGTAATGTAATTCTGATGTCAAAGAATGTGCTTTCAAAACTCATAACCATCAAAACTTTAGTGTAACTTCTCCTCAATTTATAGCACAACATAGTGAGGAAGTTTGGCCTTTATATCAAATATAACATAAGCTTTTTGGTTCTCTTTGAAAGTCTTGGATCACCCTGCAATAGTACAGATATTTCGAGAGATAAAATGCATATGCCTTACAAGCCTGAAACATACCTTTTAAACCTTCTTAAATTATTATTCCTTTGGAGTATTCCTTGGTCTCAATACTTTTATGATTTTTGAATTCTTTACATGTTAGACTCTTTTTCTCTGACTTTTTCCAGGTTTAGTCCTATTAGGGTTTCCTTAACAATGCTCTTTTCTTATTGTTTTTCTTGTTTTTTTATGTCATTAAGCAATTAAAAATTAGAAAAATATATAACAGAATGCACAAGAGACAAAAACCATGAGAAAATCAGCTCCAAGCTAGGGAAAAACCCCCCAAGGGTGAAAACCCAAAATCCTTCTCTTATAGAATAAACTCAAAATGCAAAATCTAAGAACCAAGAACAAGAACAAGAATGACATAAAGATCCCAAGTCAGCCCTCCTCCAACTCTCCTCCAATAAGTCAAAGTCAAAAAAAGTCAACAGTAGTCAAACTTCTAAAATATGATCAATTCTTGAAAGTTTGGGTGTCTAGTGCCTAAAAAAAAATTGCACCTATGAGAAAATCTAGGGCAGAAAAACCATCCTCTCTCTCTCTCTTTTGACTTCCTTTTCTCTTCCTTGACTTTGGTTGACTTTCCCCTTGATTAGGCATAAAGATGATGTGATGTGTTGATTGAATGGATGAGCTTCCAAGTGGTCAAGTTTACCTGTACAAATAGCTTTCTAGGTGGATCGAAAAGATACCTCTTAGGCCTACTTTCCCAAGGAGGGTTGCCTTGAACTTGTGGTGACACTTTGATTCAAAAACAAAATTCTTTTTCTTTTCCTTTCAAAAATCCAAATGGGATTTGACTCAAGTACATATCTTTTGAATCATAATAAACTTTCATTTGACTCTTATGACTCTATAAGCATGAAAATTTTTTTTTAACAAAATAAAATAATAATAATGAATATAATAAGTGATAAAAATTACATTTTATTACATTATGAATAACGACGCTAGTTACATTTTTCAACAGAAGCATGGAAACATAATGAATATATAGAACAATTCCTCAATAGATATCATGGAGGAGAAGAAATGACCCCAAAATCATTGGTCCATCACTACATTGAACAAGTTGAGGAGTTGTCAAGAATGTGATTCTAATTGTATCTGATGCTTCTCCCAAATTATGGATTTTTTGGGATTTAAGAAGGGCTCTGTGAAAAATGGAAATCATCATCATAAGGTATAGGTATTATTTGTTATTCAATTCAAAATTCCATTGTATTATATGTGGAGATAAGAAATTAAGTTTCAAAGGAGTTCAATGAATTGTGGGTCATTCTTGTAATGGTGTTGATTCATTACTTTATTGATGAATGGGAAGTCAAAGTTCAAAATTCCTCTCCTCAATATGTGAACACATTATTTTATTGGTGTCATAAGGTGGTGATATTGTGAGGTCTTTATCAAATTGAGTAAATATGATATTGTTGTACGAATTTATGTAATGTGTCAAAGTTATGTAATACATTTGACATGTTGAAAGTTATTGAATCAATTCCTAATGTATGGTTGAATCAAGATAAATCCATAGAAGTTGAGATACATGCTAAAAATATTGAAGTTAATTCAGTCAAGTTAGAATGGACTTAAAAAATAATTGAAATATAATCAAAAGTTATATTGCATGTGGTTTGAAGTTATCTCTAAAACTTTGGTTATGTGATGAAATAAGTTAATTCATGATTAAATGAAATTGGAGTTAAAGAAGGGGATACACATCAACAATGGAGGTATGGAACCACAAGAAACACACCTCCTCAAGACATGATCTACAACAAAAGGCCCTTATTGGATGCTTCTAGGCTTGGATGGTGTGGTGTCCTCTTAGATGGCCTGGGTGGAAACAAAGGAAGCACCTACTCGAACACCAACCCTGATGAAGGCTTATAGTTGGGATCCTCAACAGGTCAGTTTTTGGCCTCTTCCAAACTTTCCCTGGATGGAAAATCAGGTATGCTCGAAAATTTCTTTTATTTAGTCTCTCAATATCTCCCTATTCTCTAGAGAAGTGAAGAGGCCCTATTCAACATTCAAGATTTATCATCAAACTAGGCATAGTTTGAGGAGGAGTTCACACTAAATTTATTGGCATCCCTCCCTGAAAAAATCCTCATATCCTCAGAAGGCGGTTATGGGCCTATCATGAGTCTTAAATCCCCCTCCTTTACCAGCATCCTTGACACAAGGCTTTCTGAACTGAATTTTCTTTCTTCGGGATTTGGCACACTGGTTTGTATATGGTTTGACAAGAGTTTTTTTCATTCCACAGTAGAACACTTGGCCAACAGATCTCATATATTTATAGATCTCTTTGGTCCCTTATGCTCATAGGTGTCTTTTACAAATCCTCCATTTTTCCTTAATGTAATATTTGTGAACTCTCGAGCCCAAGGAAATTCTCCATTAGAAGAGGTTCAAGGGGCCGAAAAGGATATTATGCCCCACCTTATATCCCCCACTTGAAAAATGCATAATCATCAGCCTAAAGTAGGACTAAAGAGAAAGTTGAACCCTTGCCTAAATGAACTAAAAGGAAAATCATCCATGGTTTCGGGGGATGACATAGAAATCCATCAAGTGGAGCACATGGAAGATCATTGTTTTGTGGGTTGAGCGAGACGACAACGATTCATGCAAAAAAACCATGACGAATGGGTCAACAAGAAATGAAAGAACCATATTAAAAAAAATTTGATCACTCACTCACTAGTTAGGAGCTAGTTCACATTGATTTTTCTAAACAAAGTGGAGGCCTCATGGGTCCTCCAACGAATATGACATATAGATTAATCTAACCCACTCCTCCTCAAGCATTAGAACCCTCTCTTTCACCCAAACAAAGAGATAATGGATAAAATTCCCATATGGGTATGTCCATTAGGGCCCCCAATGAGGTTTTGGATGTGAGGTGCCCTCACTGCAATTGGAAAACACTTGGGAAAATTATTGGATGTTAACATGACCTTCCTTGAATCCAGGGAACTAAAGGTTTCAAGGGTTTTATTCCTTCTAGACATCCACAAAGGTCTATGGAGAAAAAAGGAGATTATTCAAAAAGGAGAGTCTCACATTCAAACCATGGATTATGAAGGAATTCCATTCAAATGTATACGATGTCACAGACACAAAAAAATTCCCTCTAATGTCGACTTACTTTTAGGGTAGAAAAAGAGAATTTATGCCTCTTACTCCCTTGAAAAGCAAACATGATTGCATGGCTAAAGAAAATGGGGGGAATCCTTTATTAAATGCAAAGGAAAATGGAAAAGGGTCAATGGATATGGCCTCAACTCCTCTACAAGGAACTTTCACATAGGTTTCATCTCAGGCACCTAGAGTTGAGACTAAGAAGCCCTATCCAGGACCAAACATTTCCCACTTTGCCTCAGTATTGACTCCTATATCTACGATCATAACACCATTGCAGACACCCTCTCTAAAGAGGGTATTTCGATGACACGTGGGACATGGATGATCACAGAATCAATAAATGGACAATCCTATGAGTACTACCATCGACCTTTCATCGCGGATCACAACATAGATTAATCTTTTTTTCTCTACTCATTATTCTCATTATCATATAACTAACAACATATTTTTTCCATAGTTTTTTTTATTGTTTATCATTTGTTGGTAGAGATACAAGTTCTTTATGACAACACTTAATATACAACAAACATTTTTTTGTACAATGGAAATTCTGCCACACTCTGGGAAAAATATATGTAGATCCGTTAATCAACCGAATATGTGATCGACATGTGTAAACATAATGTAATTTTATTGCATCTGATAATAAAACTACATTTTTTTCTCAAGAAGAAAAAAAACTAGAGTTAATTAAGATTTATGGTGATGAAAAAAAAGTTATTTTTGAAAAGTGAGAATGGTGCATGATTGGTGCTACCTAACCGTCAAGATTATTTTTATGGTAAAAATTTAACATCATTCAAATGGTCAAACCCATGAGCCAAGGAGATAAATCCAAGTAGAGTAAGTCAAAAAAATGTCATCACTGCAAGTCTAGGTGGAAAAATGAGAGTAGTTGTAGGCACAAAATTGAGTTTGTGTTGGGTCTAGACATTTTGACATTACACAAGTTTTTAGTTTTCAATAACCATTAAGTACCATACATTGTGAAGACATGAAAAATCAAAATTTATGGCAAACTCATAATGGTCTTGTTAGTTTTTTCACAACACAACAAGAAATTTTTTAAGCATGTAATTGCAAATGAATGAACATGATTATAAGTATCTTGTTGGATGAAAACGTCCATCTTACATGAAAACAATTTTTATTCAGGTATTGGTAGAATATTCAAATGAATAACTATGAAAGAATATGAGAACATAAAGAAGACTAGTAAGGAGAGAAGATAAAAATAACTCCATGAAAAAATAAAATGACATAAAAGGGCTAGAAATAAGAAGACTAAGAGAAGAGGAAATAGTGGAAAGAGGAAACCCTAAAGCTATTAAAAATAGAAAAATGAAGAGGAAGTAACAAATAGAAGGTCACAGAGAAGGTCCAAGGCAAATAAGGATCATGAATACCAATGGCCTAGGTTCAAAGGAAGAGACAACCTAGGTGAGGTATCTAGCAAGGTAGGATATATTTTCTTAAGGAAGAAGGTGCATACATTACGACTCATAGGAAAATGTGGGAGATTGAGAAAAAACATATAGGGCTTAGTTGAAGGAAAATTCCAAAGAAAGGTGAAAGTTGAAGTAGAATGATTTCTACAACAATATGCAAAAAAAAGAAAATGGCAAAGCCAAGAAAGAAGAAATAATGGGAAATAATATTTAAAATAATAAAAGGACATCATAGAGAATGAGATAAGGAAAGAGAAGATTGACAATGTCAAAGAGAGAAAGGTAACATAAGGACAAAAAAATATATGTAAAAATACAAGAAGAAAAAAAAAAAAAAAAAAGTATCATGTCTACTTGTAATAAATCCATAAAACTAATATGGTTTGTCCTTAAACAATGTTTTAATAATAGAACTAAAATTATCTTTGTCATACGTAAATGTAAAGGTTAAGAGTACTAGAAAATGAAAAATGAAATTATAGCATAATGTGGAAATGTGTACCCACATAAATTTTGTCCCTAAAAGATAATTTTTAGCCAACATGTGGACTGTGTGGGGGTGGGAACAGAGAGGGCACTGTTGAGCCAACATGTGGACCAGGTCTGCTCGATGGAGGCTGCATTCGGCGCACAGATATCTTTGCCCAGTGGCCGACGCTCTTTCATAAATTAAAATGTAAGCCTTTGCCACGTCCCTCACGTCTACATATACCTGTGTTAAGTTTGCATACGTCTTAGCAGATCCTGATCAACAACAAGATTCATGAATATTATTTAAATCATTAAAAGCGATTTATGCAAATTAGTTACGCACTGACTATAACATATACATAAATTATAAAGATTACCAGATCTTAGCAGATCCTGATCATCATCCAGATTTATGAATATCAATTAAATCATTAAAAACCATCTGTGCATATTACGAACGAACTGACTATAACATATACATAAATTTTAAGCAATACCCACCTGACAAGTATTTCATAATATGAGCAGTGCTGGGGTTCATGGCGTTCTGCAACAAGGGACCTAAAACCAGGCCTGGATTAATCACCACAAGCTCTAAATTCCTTCTCTTGGCAATCTCCCATGCGGATTTCTCTGCCAATGTTTTTGCATAGCAATACCAATTCTGTAATGCATGAGAGGCCAATTAGTAAGCCGATTCAGCCTCTATCTGTAATAATTGATCAAAGAACTGCTGTTAATTAATACCTTGGTCTGTATGCAGTGGTCCAAATCGCTCCAGCAGTCATCATTGACTATAGCAAGTGGTTCTCTGTGAGGATCCATGTAAACTGCACCGATAGAAGACGTAAAGACAACGCGCTTGACCCCTGTTTCTGCGCAAGCCTCCATCACATTCCTCGTCCCTTCCTTCGCAGGCTCTATAACTTTCTCCTGCTTTCATTAATTATAAAACAATGATTAGCAAGATCTAATGGTATCACAATCGTTTCAGCTGAAACCAACTGGAATTATGACGAGAATCGAAAGAATCGACGAAGTAATTACAGGGTCGTTGTTGAGAACGGCAGCCATGTGAAAGACACCATGGCAACCTCGAATAACTGTAATTAAGAATATCAGCTTTGACAAGCTGAAGCCTCTCCTTTGCTCCTTCCAACTCTCTGAAATGCTCATATTTCCACCCATCATCTACACTCGTCTCAAATCTCTTCAGAAACTCTACTTCCAGATATGATGTAAGAGAATATATCTACATACATGTTCCATGCAAAAACAAATAATATAATTAAATCATGGGATGTGGTAGGAAAACTGGTAATTAGTGGATATACCAACTGGGTTGGTGCGAACTGCTCCTCTGAGAATATAGCCCTTGGTGAGCAGAAACTTGATAAGCCACGATGCAATGAAACCCCCTGCCCCAGTCACGCAAACTATTTCATCTCTTTTCTCATTCTCATTCGGCTTCATTTCATCTGATATCATGGTTTATGTCAGAA
The DNA here is from genome assembly GCA_031772625.1 of Pinus tabuliformis. Taxonomy (NCBI): domain Eukaryota; kingdom Viridiplantae; phylum Streptophyta; class Pinopsida; order Pinales; family Pinaceae; genus Pinus; species Pinus tabuliformis. The sequence continues at coordinate 784,344,661 of CM062815.1, forward strand.
GCTGAAAGCCGAAACTCAGCGATGAATCAGATAAGTAACACAATGAATCGTGGAAATGAAATGGAGATGTACCCTTTTTAACGCTTCCTGGAGGGGTACGCGAGAGAAAATCTCAGTAGGTCACATCTACGCAGGAATAGCCATGAGATTTCTGCCGTCCGTGGAAGCGCAGAGGAGAGAAAATTTCGTAGGAGTAATCGTCACTCACTTCATTGCCATTGGCAGGTTTTGTAAATTTTCAAATCTTTACTCCGATTTCTTCGCGGTCATACAACTGATTTTGGCGCGCGCAAACGCTAGAAAATACTCGGATATACTCGAATAAACGGCTTGTCATCATATATTATTTATATGGTAATAAAAAACGTCTTGACGATATAGGGTCTTAGAGAAGCTTAGCAATGGGTAGAACCACCAATTTGTGGTAATCCACATCTAGTAGAATCATCAATCTTAGTGAAAAGAGAGTTGGGAAAATTTCAATTCATGCAAAACATAACATACTTGTGTAGGAGAAAAATGACCATTCAAAATGTGATGGAGTCATGTAAATTATGTAATAGAAGTTTGTGAGAGAGGAGCACATGGATAAGAGTCAATGAATAAATTTTGTTCCATAGGAGTCTGATGCAGAAACATCAAAAAACATGGGTGAAGATAATGACTAAGGATGAGATAGGAGGAATAATAAGTACATGTATGAAGACATGTGATAGAAGAATGATTGATGAACCATGTATTAGAAAGAGTTTCCTAGTGACCCAACAGATATAGTGGTCGACAATCTATGTGTTTTAGTGGATGGTGACTTTTTTATATGAACTTCAACTTATGTTTATGGTTGCATGTATAGTATGGAAGTAAAGAAGATTGAGAATCAAGAAGACCAAATTTCATGGAAGATATAAAATGAAGAAAGACATAAAGAACTAAAGGCTAGAAAATGGACTAGTTTAATGAAGATTTCTCATTAAGGAGGAATACTTCCTACTTCTAATGTTTAATTACTAATATGATGAATATTGTAATGAGGGGACTAACTGTAGAAGTCTACCTAGGAATGAGAGATGAGAAGATATGAGAGAAATTAAGGATGATGAACATTGAGAAATTCATGGAAATATTTGAGGAGATAGTAAAGGAGATATGGTGGAGATAATTGCGAAATTTCCAAATATAAGATATATCTTATGCCAGATAATTTGTATAATAGTCGGGATATATAGAGAATTAACTATTTAATAATAGTTTTTCTCTTCAATGGATTATAAGCGTAGATCTTGGTGTTCCCTTGCTTTTCTAAGTTTCCATATTGTAAGGTGTAGTTTGAAGTAAATAGTTGCATCTCTCTCTTTCTCTCACTAACACACAAGCACTTACAATAAATCTCAGCCCCTCAAATATATGTAATAACATACCTTATTAAAAAATACACTTGTAACACCCTACACACCTATTGTACACCTATTAATCGGAAAATAAGAAATCATTGCAGTAATAAAAGAAAACCCAGAATATATTAAATATACACAGGGTGTGGATACGAGGTTTAAAGTTTTCATTTCTAATCAAAACGCTTAATATGTTACACAGTAGTTAAATATGGGCATGCTTAGCATTAAAAGGTCACATGCAGCTCCGAATGTTGAACCCGTAACATGACTTACGATTAAATATCCACTGTACGCCAAGACACACAACATAACCAAGGCATGTCCTACTGCCTGCATTTTTCAGCGAGACAAGTCTGTCTGCAACAGTTCACTTAACTCTCATCCATTGATCTGCAGGAGACGATCTCACGATGAGAAGGGTTTAGGGTTTACCCAACTTCCCGCTTCACCGCGTCGGGCCGGATGAGAGGTCATTTGTTGTTGTATGTTGGAGGTTCTTTTCACTTTGCAACTGGTTTGGCTTGCGGGTTTCAGGCTGGCTCACAACCTCTACTACTGCGAGCTATGGTGACATCAATTAACTTGTCATCGTAAGGTATCCCTAACCACCTACCTTCACACTGTTCAGGTTTCCCATGCGACTTGAGTTTAGTTTCTTCTTCCATCTTTCGACTAGTTTGGTGGCTAACTGATGGATTTCACCATTCAGGAGTGGTTCAAGGATGCTCTGGCTCTATGAAAGGTGACCAGGACCGATGTTGGTTTAATGAAGGTAAGCATACATTTTTTTTGTTTCCTCTGGTCGTCTTTTACAGTGCTTTACAGTCTAGATTCTAGCTCTGACTGATTAATAACTTTTGCTGCAAGGAAGGCGAACCACCATCGATGGAAGCCCTCCAAGCTCAGGTAATACTACCACCCTTTGGTCATTAATTTTTCTGGCTTTCTTAGCAAGTTTTTCACTCCTAACCACTCGGTGATCGATGGTATTGGTTTGCAGGTAAGCTACCACCAACACCCAACTCTGTTCGTGGTTACGACAGTGTATGCTGAAGTTCTTAAGGCTTGTCTGCTTCGTGGTTGCTTTCAGGTTGGGAAACATCTCCTCTGGTTCCATATATGATTGTGCTATGAAATACTAAGTGGATGATTTGATTGTCGACAGAGGCTCATGCCTGAACTTGTCGAATCCCTGTTTTATTTAGATTTTGTGTATAAAAGTTAAATTCGGTTTACTCGGCATGCACGAGGGTTTGACGATATATGAGTCCCAGACACTAGTTTACATGGCTACCTTTTTATTTTTGAGAACAGATGTTAAACAGGGTTTCTCTGTTGACAAATATCTCGATAGGCCTATGAATTCGATAATTTTCTTTTTGATTTAATATTGGCACATTCAAGCTGCTGAGCCATTGTTTGCGAAGTACTTAAGTTATGCGGGTTGCTACTGCCAATGTACATGCTTATACTTTTAAAGGAATGGAATATATATATATATATATATATATATATATATATATATATATATATATATATATATATATATATATATATATATATATATATAGTTTTCTATTTTGTTGTCCATTCTTTCGAATGACTGCAATGTTTATTCCCGTTTCTTTCCTATTTCGAGCAACAAATTAGAAGATAGATAGATAGTCAGTTTATAAATGTTATGCATGGTTTCTTATGCTATCAGTTCAGAAACTCTAGAACTGTTGTTACCAAGATCGTTCTTTTCTCTGTTATAATTTATCTAAGGAATTGTTCACACAGTTTAACGGAAGGGATTTCTCTACAGTCTAAGATTACATACTGTAACTATTTAATATAGGGAAACATTCTTCATGCAATTCTTGTATATTGGTTATCTTTTAGGCATTATTGTAATGTTTATTGTTTATTCCTGATTAGCATCTTCAACTCTGTTTTCTGTTCTGATATACTTTCGAGAAGTTTCTCCCTTAATTTGTTCCAGTACTTTAATGAATAATTCCTATAATTCACTATCATTTATGAAATAATTCTATGTTACTTATCTGCTTACTGCTTGTAAACATATAACTCCAATTCTGTCTGGAAAGTCTCTCCTCCCAGCCGCGAGTCTGGCAATTACGTCCAGACTCTCCCCCGAGCACTTTCGTTTCTTTACAGTTAGTAAATATATCTAGCTACAGTCGGGTACCTTGGGCCTCAGGACTTCACTGTCCAGCCTCAAGTCCTGTACCTTTTCAGACTGTCCTTGAGTGTTTTCCCACTGGTTTATTCCACCCAACTCTAGGATCTCTCACTGGATTCTTTCCCCATCTATATTTCCCTTTCCACGGCAGATGGTAACTATTTCTTGATAACTGTTTCTTTTAACTACTGGAAACAATTTTATTTTTATTAACATATCTGAACTCCTAATTATCCATTAATTAGGTAACCAAATGTATATTGGCCTTCCAGCCTCAGTCATTGTTATTTTAACGACACAAATTAAGAATTTAATGCAGTAAAACATAAAAATTAAAACTCAGTAACTACAATAATTTTCACGTAGCCTGGGGTGTTACATCTCCCCCCCCATATGAGGAACATCGTCCCTGGTGTTCTTCTGATTTAGGAAAATAACGTCGGGTAATATTCCCGCATAAATCCCTCTTCTTCCCAGGTGGCCTCGTCCGGGCCAAAGTGCTTCCACTGCACTTTAACCTGGGTGATGGCCCGCTTCCGCAAGGTGGTTTCTCTCCAATCGAGAATACGAAGAGGTTCTGCTAGAAACTCTCCTTTTGGTTCGACCTACACATACACAATTCACAGTCATAATTTCTTCAAATTAGTTTATCCAAAAGTTAAGTATTCTCCTTAACTGATTACCTGAATATTTTCCCAGCTAATTATATGTTGTGGGTTGTACACATATTTTTTTAGCAAAGAGACATGGAAAACATTGTGGACCCAGATATGGATTGGTAACACAAGCTTATAGGCTACCGGTCCAATCCGTTCCAAAACTTGAAAGGGTCCACAATACTGGGCTACTAACTTAGCACAACCCCTCCATTGTAAGGAAATTTTCTAGGGCTTTACTCTTAGATAAACGTGGTCTCCTCGCTGAAATTCTCTGTAGGTCCGCTTTTTATCTGCGTACATTTTCTGCCTATCTTGGGCAGCCCTTAGATTTTGTCGAACCTTCTTAACCATCTCCTCCATTTCTGCTAGCATGTCAGGACCCAAGGCTAACTTATTAACTGAGCTATTCCAATCTATGGGCACTCTGCACCTTCTCCCATACAACACCTCAAAGGGGCTCATGCCCAGTGATTCATGATGTCCGTTATTATAAGAAAATTCCACTAAGTGGAGGTAGTCTTCCCACTTATGTGGTTGTTGCATCACAAACATACGTAACATGTCCTCTAGCACTTGATTTACTCGTTCGGTTTGTCCGTCCGTTTGAGGATGGTAAGCTGTACTAAATTGAATCTGGGTACCCAATCCTGAAAAGAGGGTCTTCCAGAATGTGGATGTAAATTTTACATCCCTATCAGAAATTACCACCCTAGGTATTCTGTGCAGACGAAATATTTCCTTCATAAATATGTTTGCAATTTCCACCATTTTGTAAGTGGATTTCACAGGTATGAAGGGAGTTGTTTTGCTCAATTTGTCTACCACCACCATAATTGAGTCGTGCTGCTTCTTGGTGTGAGGTAAGCCGATGATGAAGTCTAGAGATATGGTCTCCCATTTCCATTCCGGAATGGGCAATGGTTGCAACAGACTAGCAGGGTGCTGATGTTCCACCTTCACCAACTGACATTCCAAACATTTGGACAAGTACTCAGTGACATCCTTCCTTAACCCGGGCCAAAAATACCCTTTCTTGATGGCTGAAAAAAAAGTTTTGGTAACCTGGGTGACCAGCACATGGTTTTCTGTGAAACTCATCCAATATCATTTGTTTAACCACGTTTTGGTTAGGAACATATATTCTGTTCTTGAAGGTAAGGAGGTTGTCGGAGCTTATGTCAAAATCTGATATTTCCCCTTTTAACAAATTTTCCTTTGTTTGTTGCAAAAGGAAAGTGTATTTTGGATCTTTGAAGGAGGCTTCCTTTATGATTTTAGGGATGTTTGAGCGTACCTGGCTGATTTGGACGTCATAAATACAATGCACTTTCCTGCTCAATGCGTCGGCCACTCGATTTTCCTTCCCTTTGAGATGTTTCATTTAGAAATCGAATTCACTTAAAAATGTTATCCATCTGGCCTGCTGAGCATTTAAGTTAGACTGGTTGAAGAAATTGGTAAGGCTGCTATGATCCGTTAATAGCAGAAATTTCTTCCCCAACAGGTAGTGTCGCCACATTTTAAGTGCATGCACTACTGCTGTTAATTCAAGATCGTAAACCGAATATCAATGCTCATATTCCTTCAATTTCCATTATTCGTAAGCAATAACTTTCCCTTCTTATGTTAACACTCCGCCAACACCCTCTTTACTAGCATCTGTGCAAACCACGAAATATTTTTTTGGATCTGCTACCTTTAACACGGGTGCAGTGGTAAGTAGGTGTTTTAATTTTTCAAAGCTTTGCTGACATTCGACTGTCCATTGGAAAGCACGTCCCTTTTTCTGTAAATAGGTCATTGGAAAAGCGATTTTTGAAAATCCTTCGATGAACCGACGGTAGTACCCAGCCAAACCTAGGAATGACCTGATATCAACAACATTCTTTGGAGCAGTCCATTCCATAATGGTTTTGATATTTTCCGGGTCTACTGCTATTCCATCTGTTGATATAACGTGACCCAAGTACTGAATCTGGTCTTTGAAAAAGTCACACTTGCTATATTTAGCATATAACTGATTTTCCCGTAGAGTTTGCAACACTATCCTTAGATGCTCTTTATGCTCCTCTTGATTCTTGGAGTATATTAAGATGTCGTCGATAAAAATCAGTACGAATTTATCAAGATAAGGCTGGAAAATACCGTGCATCAAACTCATAAAAGTAGCTGGGGCATTTGTGAGACCAAAAGGCAACACCACGAACTCGTAATGACCATAATGAGTTCTGAATGCAGTCTTGTAGATGTCCTCCTCCTTTATCCTTATTTGGTGGTAGCCAGACCTTAAATCGATCTTTGAGAATAGTTTGGCTCCTTGTACTTGATCAAAAAGATCATCAATACGTGGCAAGGGGTATTTATTCTTGATGGTTAGCTTGTTTAACTATCGATAATCGATGCATAACCTCAAGGTTCTGTCTTTCTTCCATACAAACAGTACGGGGGCTCCCCAAGGGGACACACTGGGGCGGATATACTTTTTATCCAAAAGCTCTTGGAGCTGTATTTTGAGTTCTGTTAACTCAGGTATGCTCATGCGATAAGGGGCCTTGGATATAGGGGTTGCACCCGGAATTAGTTCAATGGTGAAATCGATATCACGCTTGGGTGGTAATCCAGGAATGGATTCAGGAAATACATCAGCAAATTCCTGAATGACCGGAATGTTTTCCAAGGAGGTCATTTTGTTTTTGGTGTTCGTAAATCCCACCTGGACAACATATATCTGACAACCCTTCCTAATACATCTTCCTAGCTAACTAGCAGTAATAGGACGCAATTTGGTATTTGTCTTGATTCCTTGAAGTTCCTTCCTTTGTCCTGATTCAGTGATAAAACTGATGGTTTTCTGCTTGCAGTCAACTAGGGACCAACATTTTTCCAACCAATCCATCCCGATTAAAATGTCGTATGAACCCAAAGGAATTATATTAAGATCAATGTGAATGGGTTGTCCTAAGATTGTTATAGGACAACGTTCTGTTTTTGCAACTACCCTTCTTTTTGTCTCGGTGGCTAACTGTACTAACCAAGGTTTTGGAATCTTACTCCTCTGTAGTTGACATTTTTATACCACCTTAGGAATAACATAGCTTAGGCTAGCACTGGGATCAAACAAAACAGAGACAGGTTACTTAGCGATCATACCTTCACATTCGATCATGGTGGGCTGGTATTCTGCTTGATGATCATCCAATGCAACATTAATTATGGGCATGCTCCTCGCCACTTCTCCGACTATGGATGCTTCCTGCATATTTGATAGTTGTTCTGTTCTTGCTTTATGCGACAATTTTTGTAATAGTGGGGTTCTCCGCATCCCCAACATTGCAGCGGTGGCTTTGACTGCTAGTCATTAACTGATTTATTAGCTCCTTCTGACTGTCTATTTTCAGAATATGCAACTTTGGTCTGGTTCCTTACTGGGAATTTACTGAGAGGTTTTTGCTGTACATTTCTGCCATTAGCAAATTTTGCTTGCCTATTTGGGATCAGGTTCCTTCCCTTTCTGTTCACTCCTCCTTTAGGTCCCTCATTTTTCTGTTTCATTTGCTGGTAGCTTCCACACTGCATCATCCATTGTCCTTGGGTAATCGAACTCAAGCTTCTCCTTCATAAAATTGGGTAGGCTACTGATGAAACACTGAATTTTGGCCTTTTCCTCTTGCATATAAGGCACATAGCGCAGTAGGGAGGTGAATCGTTTTACATATTCATCCATGGTTAATGTTCCTGATCTTAACTCATGAAATTCCTTTGCTTTTTCGTCATAATAACGTTTGGTCAGATACTTATCCTTGAAATGCTTTTGAAACTCTTTCCAAGTAACATGTTCTTCATCAATTTTCCTTACTGTTTTGATTTCTTCCCACCAAAGGGTAGCCTTACCCCTTAACTGATAAACTGCCAAACATGCTTTCAGTTTATCAGTGTAATCATAAATCTAGAAATATTTTCTCATATCAATTAACCAAGCTTCAGCTGCTTCTTCGGATTCCCCCTCAAAGAGTGATGGTTTAATTTTTTTAAATTCTCCTTGTAATTCAGATTTCTTTCTTTTTGTCTTGCGCTGGTCGGAAACATTTTCTGAGTGTCCTTCTTCATCTTCCCCGTGTTTTTCAGCTGACTCAACATTTTTTTCTCCAGGTTGAGCCGTTGGGGTCTTCTCTCTATCTTTAGCACTGGGGTCTAGATCTCGTTGGTTCTGTCGATTGGATAAACTTCTGAGAATTCTCTCTTGTTCTAGTCGTAGTCGTTCATTGTCTCTTCTTAAATTAGTCATTTCAGCACGTAGTTGCTGAATGGTTTCGAGTAAAACAACATTAGCTTGACTCGATTCTTCTCCCAGCTGTATCCAAATATCAGGGTTAGCATTCACATAAGTTGTTTCTAGCGGGTTTGGTGGTCCCGGGCTCCTCTGCATTCTGACCCTTTTTGTATTTCTATGGGTCTTTGTGTTCACATACATATTTACTTAGTTAATTTTAAGAAATCACATTCATTTCATGTACATATAATTCCCAAAGAGTCTCAGTGTACGAACCTGAGCTCTGATACCATTTGTAACACCCTACACACCTATTGTACACCTATTAAATGGAAAATAAGAAATCATTGAAGTAATAAAAGAAAACCCAAAATATATTAAATATACACAGGGTGGCAGATACAGGGTTTAAAGTTTTCATTTCTAATTAAAACACTTAATATGTTACACAGCTGTTAAATATGGGCATGCTTAGCATTAAAAGGTCACATGGAGCTCCGAATGTTGAACCCATAACACAACTTACGATTAAATATCCATTGTACGCCGGGACACATGGCATAACCAAGGCCTGTCCTACTACATGCATTTGTCAGCGAGACAAGACTGTCTACGACAGTTGGCTTAACTCTCATCCATTGATTTGCGGGAGGCGATCCGACGGTGAGAAGGGTTTAGGGTTTACCCAACTACCCGCTTCACTGCGTCAGGCCAGATGGGAGGTCATTTGTTGTTGTATGTTGGAGGTTCTTGCCACTCTGCAACTAGTTTGGCCTGCGGGTTTTAGGCTGGCTCACAACCTCTGCTACTGCGAGCTATGGCGACATCAGTTAACTTGTCACCACAAGGTATCCCTAACCACCTACCTTCTCATTGTTCAAGTTTCCCATGCGACTTGAGTTTAGTTTCTTCTTCCATCTTTCGACTGGTTTGGTGGCTAACTAATGGATTTCACCATTCAGGAGTGGTTCGAGGATGCTCTGGCTCTACAGAAGGTGACCGGGACCGATGCTGGTTTAATGAAGGTAAGCATACGTTTTTTTTTGTTTCCTCTGGTCATCTTTTACAGTGCTTTACAGTCTAGATTTTAGCTCTGACTCATTAATAACTTTTGTTGTAAGGAAGGTGGACCACCATCGATGGAAGCCCTCCATCCAACTACTTCCCTTTGGTCATTAATTTGTCTGGATTTCTTAGCAAGTTTTGCACTCCTAACCACTCGGTGATTGATGGTATTGGTTTGCATGTAAGCTACCACCAACACCCAGCTCTGTTCATGGTTATGATAACAGATGTTGAAGTTCTCAAGGCTTGTCTGCTTCGGGTTGCTTTTAGGTTGGGAAACATCTCCGCTGGTTCCATATATGATTGTGATGTGAAATACTAAGCAGATGATTTGATTGTCGACAGAGGCTCATGCTTGAACTTGTCAAATCCCTGTTTTATTTAGATTTTGTGTATAAAAGTTAAATTTGGTTTACTCAACATGCACGAGGTTTTGACTGTATATGAGTCCCAGACACTGGTTTACATGGTTTCCTTTTTATTTTTGAGAATCGATGTTGAACAGGGTTTCTCTGTTGATAAATATCCCGATAGGGTTATGAATTCGATAGTTTGCTTTTTGATTTAATATTGGCACATTCAGGCTACTGAGTCGTTGTTTGCGGAGTACTTAAGTTATGCGGGTTGCTACCGCCGATGTACATGCTTATACTTTTAAAGGAATGGAAAAAAAAAAAATATATATATATATATATATATATATACAGTTTGCTATTTTGTTGTCTGTTCTTTCGAATGATAGCAATGTGTATTCTCATTTCTTTCCTATTTCGAGCAACAACTTAGAAGATAGATAGATAGTCAGTTTATAAATGTTATGCATGGTTTCTTACGCTATCAGTTCGGAAACTCTAAAACTGCTGTTACCAAGGTCGTTCTTTTCTCTGTTATAATTTATCTAAGGAATTGTTCACACAGTTTAACAGAAGGGATTTCTCTACAGTCTAAGATTACGTACTGTAACTATTTAATATAGGGAAACACTCTTCATGCAATGCTTGCATATTGGTTATCTTTTAGGCATTACTATAATGTTTACTGTTTATTCCTGATTAGTATCTACAACTCTATTTTCTGTTCTAATATACTTTCGAGAAGTTTCTCTCTTAATTTGTTCCAGTGCTTTAAACTTATATATATAGGAGAGAAAGTTTCCAATATAAATATGTTTAATATGAAATTAATATATAATATTTGAAAATAAAATCATAATAAAAATATTATTTTAATATACATCATAAACTAAATATTTTAATATTTAAATTAAGTAAAACCATTTAATATCAAATTTTAATATATATGTAAAAAAAATTATATTAAAATATTTTAATAATGAATTGATTAATACGAAAGAAATGTACAATTATTTTTATTAATAATTTTAAGATAAGACCAAAAACAAAAAAACACTTCCCTCTTGATATAAAATTAAAATTAACCTAAATTTATTAAAATATCTTAAAAAAATATAATTTTTTCTAACCCATAAATAAACTTATATCATAACTTTATTGGAAAAATATGGTACACGTTTCTCACATAGTGCAACACTAAATATATACCCATGAAAAGAAACATATACTTGGTGATCAAAATAACAAGGTAGACCAACAAATCCACTTTTCTAATACGCGATAAAGACATACACTGTCACGCCCCTACACTAGCGGTAATCTTCCAACCACTTGTAGCGAGGTGCGGCACCACCAAACACTTTCTTTTCACCAATACTTATGTTCATGGACTACGCCTAACATTCCATACTTAGTTTATTTTTCATTACCAAGTATTATCTTTGTCCTTTATACAGATGAAAACCCATACATATTCATCATCAACAGCAATTAACACATATACAATTGCACAACAATATAAAGGGAGGGGCAACTCCCTGCAATATGAGTCTGCCCGATATCAATATATATAATTTTCCACTTTTACAAAGTATAAGCTAAATCTTGGGAAACCCCAAATTTACACTTAGCCAAATTTCCAACTTTCAGCAAACTCGGTTACCCAGCTCGTCAGTGCCTCCGCACAGTCGCCGCACAACTCACCAACCCTTCGTTCACCTTGTCGCACGGTTGTGTCATTTGCCCAACTTGGGCATGCCTCGTCATAACCAAGTCGCTTCACACGGGCGCCTTCGTACGAGTCACACCTCCGTTCACAACTCCAACACTTCACCGTTTCCACCATTTCGTCGTGCACGGTGCGCCCTACCCAAGTCACCCATCCGCACGATTCTTCGTTTCGGCATGCACGGCGTGCCCTCGTTCGTCCGCACGTCCACCCATTCACCCAAACTCGTTCACCCGTGTCGCCACACGACTTCACCCAAGTCGCCCGAGGACCTCACCTGGTTCGCCCAAACGACTTCACCTGGGTCGCCCGACGACCTCACCCGGCTCACCCGAACGACTTCACCCAGGTCGCTCGACGACATCACCCGTCTCGCCCGAACGACTTCACCCAGGTCACCCGACGACCTCACCTGGTTCGCCCAAACGACCTCACCCGAGTTTTCTGCCCGACGACCTCACCCGAGTTTCTCAGCTGACAACCTCGCCCGAGTTTCCTGCACGAGTTTTTCGCCCAAGTTTCTCACCCGACTTTCCTGCATGAATTTCTCACTCGAGTTCTACCCGTCGTGCAGGTTCATCCGCAACCGCAGAACTCCTTGATTGAACTCGTGTTGATCGAATGAATGATGCCTTTGCCTCCACAAACGCACGCTAATATATACAGGCGGGTGGCTGGTTATGTCACCTGGCCGACCCACGCCCAATGCCCAAGCTGACTCGTTCAACATGTTGCCTTTGCCCGAGTGGAGGGTCGGCCCGCCCAACTCATGGGACCGCCCTCTCAACTCGCCCAACATCGTATAAACTCGTCCAAGGTTCATTTACTTCGCATTGCGCACGAGCTCCTTGCCGTCCTTCGTACGGTGAAGGTGACCCGGACCGCAGGTCCTTACATCCTCCCCCACTTGAAGTCATTGTCGTCCTCGACAATATCTCATCCCAGCAACCATCTGTCACCAAGATATCCATACCAAGGCATACACCCCACCTGTATGTCATACATCGGAAAGTCATCTTAATCCATGATCATCAACCATCTCGTCACAATCTCCACATGCTGCTCTCCATCGTGGAACACTGGCCTCTCCATCTCGAGCTACATGCCCACTGCGACATCGTGTCGACCTCATCATGTATCATCATCGTGTGAACTGCTGCCAAGATACTCCAACATAATGCTAACACATCTCTGTACATGCTGCAACCCCATGTTTGAACTAGTTGGGTAGCTAATCCAACCATCACGCCCAAACCATGAGAATGTACATCCTCATGCCACCATCAGTCGTTTCTCAGAACATCCCGTCACATCCTCAACTTGATCAAGAATCCATCTCCATATAAGTGTAAGCCATGCTCAGGTCCATGAGGTAGTCCTCATCACATTTGCAACATGCTGTCCATGATGTTTGGTGTTAATGTGCTGCATGAAATCAGCCGCATCTATCCCAACATCATCATCCATCTGCAAAACATCCATCTCCTCAAGGTGAAGAGATCATCTCATCAAACTCCAACTCTCGATGTGCCACATCCAGGTCCATGAAGCAACCTCCATCACATCTGTAATGTACCATCCCTCAAGTCTGCCATAGAAACAAGTATGCACCTGTCTCATCTCCCATGTGCTGCCCATGATCATAAATCAATCAGCTCCCATGTGTCAAAGGTGGTTAAGTCTCGGCTCAACCCATGCCCAAGTGTTGCCACCAAGGCATCATCATCGTTGTAACTCCATCACTCCAAAGTGTCTCATATCGATCCTCCACATCAAGTCACTCTTCCAAGCCACACCCATACATGTACTCGAAAGTATGCATCCCATCCTGCATCAAAGTCTCTGACCTCAGCTCCTCAATGCATCAGATCCTCCAAGTCCACCATATATGAAGTCCCTAAAAGTCACAACCTCATGTCATCATGAGCTCCATGAGTCATCTCCAACCAACACTCTAGCAAGCATACAAGTCTCGGCCCAAAGGTCTCTGCAAGATGCCTCAGCTCTCCATGTAGTAGGAATGCTCCATAGTCTACTCACAACTCCATCCAAGTCTGCAATCTTCGGTCTAGTGAACTCGGTCACCCAACAATGTCATCATCACATGAGTCTCTTCATCATAGCTCCCCCACTAAAGGTTCCACCAAGGCTATCTCTTGGTCTCAGCCATGACAAGTCCACCCAAGTATCATCATGCCCAAGTGTGTGCCCTCCTCAATCTGTCCATGATTCATGCCGGGCACTTAGCCAATTCTCCATGTGGCTAAAGCATGACCCAATCCTCCGCAATGATCATCATGTTCCTCCCTTGTCACGGGCCTTTGCACCTTCTACCATAAGGTCACAAACAACCCCAACAAGCCCTACAACAGTCAACAATCCTTGCTTCTCCATACAAGGTCTCATCATAGACATCCATGGTAAGATGTTCCCTTGCATTGGAAAACTGACTTTGCTCTTCCCTGCATACGGTTCATCTACCAAATGCTCAAATGAAACACAAGTATCAATAGTACTTACATCATCATCATAAGGCTCCTCCATGTGAGTATCTTCATCCATCCATGTCTGCAAACTGCACGATCCTGGTCCAACTTGATCAATATCAAGTTCATCCTCCATCGTTGTCATATTTGCAACATCCTCAACTATCACAGCTTCTTCTTCCTCATCATCACATTCTGCAGCTTTCTCCTTATGAGTCAAATCTATGTAATGCTTCTTCTCAAGAGTTAGTCATTTCCACTTTTCTCGAATCAATTCCTGCCTTATCTTCAATTCCTTGAGTTCTACATTAACCAAGTCCACTTCCTTTGCAAGTCAATAGGCTTTGTCCCTATTCCCGTCAGAAATCCCTTCCTTAACCAAAGCACGAAGAGCATCCTTTGCTTTGAACAAGTCTTTGCCCCATTCTGCAAATCTTTGTTCAACCTTACTTGATTCTTCAAGTAGACTTCCTTCAAATTCCTTGAAGTTTGCAAAACCCATTTCCTGCAAGATAGACATCCTTCTTGACTCTTCACCATTCACCAGGTTCCCCCTGCAAGATTGAACCAGCTCTTGATTCCACCTATTACTTGCAAAACTTAAACTCCCTTTCAAGTCTTCAGCCTTTGTAGAATCAGCTCCCTTCACCTGCACTCCACCTGAATCAGCTCTAATACCACCTGTCACAAAGTGACAGTGGGATCAGCTTCTTCCGCAAATCCCCTTTGCACTTCACCAGGTTCCTGCAAAACCTGGCCCAGCTCTGATACCACCTGGCACGCCCCTACACTAGCGGTAATCTTCCAACCACTTGTAGTGAGGTGCGGCACCACCGAACACTTTCTTTTCACCAATACTTATGTTCATGGACTACGCCTAACATTCCATACTTAGTTTATTTTTCATTACCAAGTATTATCTTTGTCCTTTATACAGATGAAAACCCATACATTTTCATCATCAACAGCAATTAACACATATACACAATTGCACAACAGTATAAAGGGAGGGGCAACTCCCTGCAATATGAGTCTGCCCGATATCAATATATATAATTTTCCACTTTTACAAAGTATAAGCTAAATCTTGGGAATCCCCAAATTTACACTTAGCCAAATTTCCAACTTTCGGCAAACTCGGTTGCCCAGCTCGTCGGCGCCTCCGCACAGTCGTCACACGACTCACCAACCCTTTGTTCACCTCGTCGCACGGTTGTGTCGTTTGGCCAACTTGGGCGCGCCTCGTCGTAACCAAGTCGCCACACACGGGCGCCTCTGCACGAGTCACACCTTCGTTCACAACTCCAACACTTTACTGTTTCCACCATTTCGTCGTGCACGGCACGCCCTACCCAAGTCGCCCGTCCGCACGATTCTTCATTTCAGCGTGCACGGCGCGCCCTCGCCCGGCCGCCTGTCTGCACGTCCACCCGTTCACCCAAACTCGTTCACCCGGGTTGCCAGACGACTTCACCCGGGTCGCCCGACGACCTCACCCGGTTCGCCCGAACGACTTCACCCGGGTCACCCGACGACCTCACCCGGCTCACCCGAACGACTTCACCCGGGTCGCCCGACGACCTCACCCGGCTCGCCCAAACGACTTCACCCGGGTCGCCTGATGACCTCGCCCAGTTCGCCCGAACGACCTCACCCGAGTTTTCTGCCCAACGACCTCGCCCGAGTTTCTCACCCGTCGACCTCACCCGAGTTTCCTACACGAGTTTTTCATCCGAGTTTCTCACCCGACTTTCCTGCACGAATTTCTCACCCGAGTTCTACCCGTCGTGCGGGTTCATCCACAACCGCAGAACTCCTTGATCGAACTCGTGTTGAACAAATGAATGATGCCTTTGCCTCCACAAACGCATGCCAATATATACGGGCGGGTGGCGGGTTATGTCACCCAGCCGACCCATGCCCAATGCCCAAGCCGACTCGTTCAACATGTTGCCTTCGCCCGAGTGGAGGGTCGGCCCGCCCAACTCGTGGGACCGCCCTCTCAACTCACCCAACATCGTATAAACTCATCCAAGGTTCATTTACTTCGCATTTTGCACGAACTCCTCGCCCGTCCTTCGCACGGTGAAGGTGACCCAGACCGCAGGTCCTTAAATACACTGTCCCGACACTGTCACAATCTTTCCCCAGGGAAAATGGTAAGTATTTTTTTATAATTTTTTCTATATAGTTTTTTGCCATTAAAATATTTCTTTCTAACATGTATATTGATTAAAATAATTTAATATCATTTTTATTTTTAAAAGTAAAATGATTTCATTAGTGTGTTTTCTAATATGGAAAAATAATATAATTTTTTTTATAATGATAATGACATTGAAAGGATATATATGTGTGAGAGATGAATATGTTAAATGGGGATATCTAGAATGGTTGTTATATGCTATATAGATTTATATTTTTGTTTTAATTTTGCTTTATAATATTATTGTATTGATTTTCATTCTGGCTTTTGGATAAAGTAGGAATGATTTCTTTGGAAAAAAATTATAATCAACATAAAATTAATAAATTATATATTCAATTTTGAAATGATTTGTTTTTATATTTAAAAATCGTTTCTTATATATGATTTATATGATTTTGACATAATTTTTTCTTTAATTAAAGAAAATATTTAAGTAATCTTTTTTTTAAAACAGTAAAAAAGTTATAAATGAAGAAATGTAATTTCTCTTAATATTTGACATTTCAAGATTTAACATTTTTAAATCTAATTAATTTAAATATTTAAAATGTCATTAGATAGATTTGTATATATTGATTTTTTTTTCTTTAAATAATATTATTGATGACAGTAGGAGTGCTTGAATCATGCTTTTGATGGGATAGGGCGGACCATCCATGAGGGTTTTCCTTTAGGGTTTTGTCGTTGGTCACCATGGCGGGGCGCGGAGGAGGGAGATCAGCTCCATTCTACAGTCAAGTGGCTGTGGACAGAAGCAAGGGAGTTGGATCGCACCGCTTCAAGAAACCAACGAAGGAGGTAGCAGAGGCTAAGAATACAGAAAAATTGGAAACTATCAGACATCAAGGACAGGAAGAGAATCATGAGGAAGCTAGTAAGGAGAAGAGAATAGAGGTGAGCAGTCCGAAAGCTACTCCTATGAGCACATTAGGGGTCTGTAAACCCAAGTCGACCACTATTCCTCGAGTCATTTTAAGTGACCAAGTGCTGCAGGTACACAGAGACCACATGGCGGAGTATGCTATTATCTATAAATTTATGGGGATTCGGCCGACAGAGAAGGCTTTGCAAGCATGGATAAGGAACCACTGGAAACCAAAGGGGGATATTGACCTTCACCTTGGGTCCAAGGGCTTCTTCATGGTGGTGTTCATAAGCTTAGAGGATAAAGACAGAGTGTTCGAGGGAGGACCCTATTTTTACGCTTCTGCAGGCCTTTATATGAGACCATGGGTAATGAAATTTGTCCTAGAATGAGAAACTTTCACCTCGGTGCTGGTATGGATAAGACTCTATTCCCTTCCTTTAGATTATTGGCTGCCGAAGTCTCTAGAGGCTATCGGCAACAAGCTAGGGCATTTTATAAAGATCTCAGATGCTACTCTAAGAGGCAAATACACTTCCTTCGCCCGGATATGTGTGGAAATGGACTTATCTAGGGCACTTCCAGATGCAATCATTTTAGAAGTGTATGATGAGGAATGGGTGTAGGCGGTGGACTATGAACACGTCCCATTTAGGTGCCATAAGTGCCATGAGCACGGGCACCTATACAGGGACTGCCCATTAAACAAGCTGGAGAGCAATACGAAAGACACTATAGGCAAGGATCTCGAAGGTTTTACTAAGGTTGGGGGTAAAGGGAAAGGAGGCAAGTGGTACCAAAAGAAAATTAATGAAGATGGACAATCGAGTCACGATAGTTTCAAGATATTAGATGAAGAAGGAGAAAACAACGGAACAAACCAAGAATCATAGAATATTCCCATTGAGAAGGAAAGGGATACTAATATGGAGGATATACCATAAAACATCAAACAAAAGGATGATATGCCGAGCATTATGGAGCTCAGTAAGGACCACAAGATGACCCCAAGTGAGGGTGGAACGAAAGACCATGAACTGCAGGAGATTCTAGAGAGGGAGAATTTATATCTAGAAAAGTTTCTGGAGCAGGGAATCAAAGGGGTAGACTCTCTGCCAAAAGAGGAGTTTGACAGGGTTCAACAGCTCTTCCTTTGGAGATCACAAACAAAGTGTTCTAGAGTCAAAAGAAACCATGTTAGCCAAGAGAATATGGGAGTGAAAACGATGGAGGATACAACGATGCATTCTTCCAAGAACCCAGGTAGGAAAAGAGGAAGAAAAACACAGAATGAGCTGCTGATCGAATGTGGGAAACTTATGATAAACTCAGGTAAGATGAGGGATCTTACCAGTTACTCCTTTACAAACCTTTCTTAATGAAGCTAACAACCTGGAACATTAGGGGTCTAGGAAGTAAAAGGAAACAAAGAAATCTTAGTAGTAGAATGAAAGAAGAAAAATCTGATATGGTTTTTATTCAGGAAACAAAATATTCGATGGAAAATATCAGAGAGATACATAACAAATGGTTAATCAAGTATGAATATCTAGAGGTTAAAGCGGATAACTCGCCGGGTGGGATTCTTACTCTATGGGATCCTCAAAAAGTTTGAATCCTGGATGCTGAAGCTTCTAGGAACTATCTATTGCTGGTGATTCAACCTTTTGGTGATAAGGAGATCTACATGATCACTAACGTCTACGGTCCTCAAAAACTAGAAGACAAACTTAAGCTTCTCACCTCCCTTCAGAAGCTGAGAGAGAGATATCTTGATATGCCTTGGATTTTGGATGGGGATTTCAATATGATCAGATCTCTTATAGAGAAAAAAGGCGGTACCAGAAAACTAGGCAGGGATTCCATTGCCTTCCAGAACTTCATGAATAACATGGGGCTAGTAGACACCGAAACAGTAAATGGCACTTTTACTTGAAATAATAAGAGGGGAGGGGCTCTTCAAGTGGCCTCTAAACTAGATAGATTCATAATTGCAGAGGACCTCTTTCTCAAAGGCCTTGATATGGCAGCTTCAATCCTACCCTTCGGAGGCTCGAACCACTGGCCTGTCCAGCTTGAAGGTACTTTCATGGGTACACCGAGGAACAGACCTTTTAGGTTTGAAAATTTTTGGCTCTCTCACCCTAACTTCACCAACAATATTGACAAATGGTGGGCAAAAGATATGCCCGTTCAAGGCACTAAAATGTTCATGTTGCAGCAGAGACTTAAACATATCAAATCTAGGCTTAAAGATTGGAACAAAAAATAGTTTGGGAATATTTTTAAAGCCAAAAGAGAAGTTGAGCAGAAACTCCAGGAGATTAATCAGATCATCATCTCAGAAGTTTTTACCGAGGAACGAAAAATTCAGGCTGACTCTCTTTAGAATGAATGGGACGATCGGTGCATGCAAGAGGAGATTTTCTGGAGACAGAAATTGAGGGTGAAGTGGATTACAGAAGGAGAAAGAAACACGAAGATTTTTCATAGATCAACCTTGGATCACAATAACAGAATTTCAAAACTTAAAGATTCTCAAGGGAAAGAGCTCGTCTCTCACAAAGAAATGGAATCTATCCTAGTTCAACACTTCCTTAGCATAGCAGAGGAGCCTCTCGTTGACAGATCTCGGTTCATTAACAAATTCACCAAGTTCATTCCTAAGCTTGTAACCAGGGAAGACAACCACAATCTTAACAGGTCAGTGTCTGAAGAGGAGGTCAGTGAAGTCATCAATGAGATGCAAAATGGGAAAGCTCCTGGCCCTGATGGATTCAATGTGGACTTCTCCAAAGCTTGCTGGAAAACAGTCAAACAAGATATCCTTGATGTTGTGAAAGACTCTAGAAGATCCAAAACTGTTTTGAAAGCTCTTAATGCCTCTTTCATAGCTTTGATTCCAAAGCAGGAAAAATCTATGACATCGGACAGATTCAGACCCATAGCCTTATGTAATGTGGTGTACAAAATTATTTCCAAAGTGATCGCTAATAGGCTCAAGCCTCTTCTTCCTACTCTCGTCTCAGAGGAGAAAATTGGATTTGTGGAAGGAATACAGATTCTCAACAACACCATACAAGCTCACGAGTTGGTACACTCTCTTAAGAGCAATAAGCAAGCTGGTATGATCATGCAGCTTGACCTAGCAAAATCTTATGATAAGCTAAGCTGGTCTTACGCCACGACAGTGCTAAGAGCTTATGGCTTCGACCACAACTGGATAAGATGGGTTATGACCCTTGTTTCCACGACCAACTTCTCCATTCTGCTTAATGGCTCTCCCTCTAGAACCTTTATGCCTTCTAAGGGTCTTAGACAAGGGGATCCGCTCTCCCCCTTCCTCTTTGTTCTCATGATGTAAGGGCTAGGCAGAGCGATGAATATGGCAAATTCTGAAGGAAAAATCCAGGGTATGAAGCTTACTCTGGATGGGGCTGCTTCTACTCATCAACAATTTGTTGATGACATAATGCTGCGGGGCATTCCTACGGTCAAGGAAGCCAGAGCCTTTAGAGAAATCCTGAACGACTTTGCATTGGCCGCTGGTACAGAGGTAAGCCAAGACAAATCAAAGGTGTTCTTTTTTAATACTGACATTGCTATTCAAAGGAACCTCACCAGAATTATTGGGTTTCAAAGGGATTAGTTACCTTCTAAGTACCTTGGAATGCCTCTTACTGACAAACCTTTGAGCAAGGGAGTGTGAGGGCCAGTAACTAATAAACTTCAGGACAAAGTCAGGAAATGGACCTGCAAGTCTTTGAATTTGGCGAGACATCTTGTGCTTACTAAGGCTTTCCTACAGGCTATACCCATATTCATTTTTTCATCTCTTCCTGCTCCTAAAGGAGTTATGCAACAAATCAGGAGTATTCAACGAGATTTTCTTTGGGGCAAGGTGGAAGAGAAAAAGAAGTGGGTTTTGGTAGCTTGGGACAAGCTCTGTAAACCTAAGGCCCATGGTGGTTTGGGGCTACATGAACCTGAAATCTTCAGCAGAGTTTCAGGAGCCAAACTTTGGTGGAGGTGGCTCAAGGAATCGACCAGCGCTTGGGCGAAGCTTTGGAAGCAGAAATATGCAAATAATTGGCAGGAGAGTGATCATATCCGAATGTCAGGGCTCATCAAGGGATCCCACATTTGGAACCTTGCTTGGGAGAATAGAGCCATTGTCGAGAAGCATAGTTTCTGGGAGATCCGAGATGGGAACCTTGCACGGTTTTAGGAAGATAACTCGTAGCAAGAACCAAATTTGTTTAGGGAAGGACTAATTGCTCTAAAAATCACACTGACAACAAAGTTTTACTTATGGTAAGTGACTTCTGGGATCAGTTAAGGAACAACAGTAAATGGAGAATGTGGAAGGATCTTGGTTATAGTGAAGAGAGTCCTTTGAAGGCCCAGGCAAAGTCTCTTACTCTTTACTTGGAGCAGAGGAAGATTTTGGTGTCATCCTCATTTGACCAACTGAGATGGGGTCGAAACACCGAAGGCACCTTCAACCTCAAAGAAGATAAATGCATGACCCTAGGTTTCGATTATTCAAACCCTGATCAGGCTTGGAATGACCTTTGGTAGAACTCGCAATGGATGAAAATAAATTTGTTTATGTGGTTAGTTCACCAAAAGAAAATTATCACATGGGAGAATCTTCTGAAAAGGGTATTTGTTGGCCCATCCAAATGCCATCTATGTGGCTTATAGGAGGAGACGATGGAACATTTACTAAACCTCTGCCCCTTCACCTCTACCCTGTGGGATTGGGCGGCCTCAATCTTCAGGCAAACTGACAGGGACAGACTCAACATCACCAACACTTTGAAGAATTGGAGGAAAGACTTCTCAGGTAATGAAATAATTAACAAGGCTTGAACTCTGGTTCTAGGCTTTATCATCTGGGATGTCTGGAAATAACGCAATGGCAGGATTTTTAAGAACAAAATAGGCTCGACCCAAAATATCACTATCCAAATTTTACAACAGCTCAAAGATACAGTAGGAGCCCTTATGTGGAAAATTCCTAAGGACACTCCTTCGCCCCAGGATGCTCGCATACTGTTGTAGTTGGGTCTCCATTCTCTAGTTCCCCAAGGCACTGTCAAGGGTGTGGGAAAAACAACTGTTGGTAAAGATACTTGGCAGCCTCCTCCTCATGGTTTTTTGAAAATCAATATAGACGGGGCCTCTAAGGGCAACCCAGGGATGGCTGGATTTGGCGGTGTCATAAGAGATGAGCAGGGGCGCATAAAGGATATCTTTCACAGTCATTTGGGGACTACCACTAATAACATGGCAGAGCTCATGGCCTTAGAGCAGTGCCTAGAAATCCTGATGGAGTCAAATTTACACAATGCCATCATTGAAGCTGACTCTGAATTGGTCATTAATGCGGCCAAGAAAATGTGTAATGGAATGGCACCTGGAAAAGTGTCGAAACATTGGAGGCTCTTGCAGGTCTTTCAGCGTATTCATTCCCACTTGCGAACCCTGAGAACCGTCAACTTCGTTCATGTGCGAAGAAAAGCCAATATGTTAGCTGATCGTTTGGCGAATGAAGGGGTGCTATCTAAGGAAAGCTATATTCGGTACGACTGGGAGTTTATACCCTTTGGTAAACCGCGCGAAGATTGTCAACAACAGGCAGCCAAAGACATGGCGTATCTCCAGACCATGAATAATGAGTAGGGGAAAGACTAGCGAGAGTTGAAGGAACGACATAAACCCGAAGTGAAGAGAAGGACGAAGAGGTGAGATAACGATGCATAGGAGTCGTTAGATCATGGAAGATCAACGGACATAAATGGTGGAAAAGATTAGCAGAAATAGGAGAGGGCGGAAGTCCTTGAGCCTTGTTGAAGTGCCACAATAAATCCTGACCGTCAATCTTACTTCCAAACGCTGATGTCACAAGTAATTACGGGGGTTCAGCTATTTGTAACCCGAGTGCTAGTTGAATGGCTGCTGACCGTAGGATTTAAGTGCCCCCGTCATCAAATGGATATCGGGTTTTAAGGTGGTTGGAGGTTAAGTCTAAGAGCGGACCCGAAGTTTTATAGACCATGGTTTATATTCTATATCGGCTCTGAGAAGCGGTTAAGTGGCACGCAAGTTCCTGATGCGATGTTGTGACAACCGTCAGATCAAGAACCAGATTGACGGCGGAGATTTAATCTCAAATCGCATTCGGTAAAATAATCTCGTTAGCGATAAACCCAGTTTTGGGATTTTGAGATGTGTCGAGGTTTGCGAGGTTGCGATGGACCATGGACTGCATCAAAGGGTTGATCGAACGGTGGAGGTTAACTCTTGCATTTTGCAAGAATCAAGTGTTAGCGGCTTGCAGAAACTGCGATGTGCGATAAGCCGAGAATGGGATGAAGCGACTAATTTTGGTTTTGTGTGTAATGTTTCGGGTTTTGTTGACCCTGTTGTTTGTTTATCATCAACGGGTCTGTCTTTCGCTGGTCTTTACACTTGTACAGACATGTACCATATATAATCTTGTTTTTTCGGTTAATTGAAGGCTCCACTCTTACTTGACCAAAAATAAATAAAATATTTATCACTTATCAAGTGCCACTATTTTAAATATAATAAATTAAATTAGAAAAAAACTTATTTTAAATTAATTATTAAAATTTACAAATATATAAGTAAAATTATATATATTTTATATCTTTCTTCGATTTATTTTTTTATTTAATTAAAATGGTATTTAGGATAACAATCATCAAATAAATTACAAGTAGACACTGAAAAAGTGATGAAGAAATAATGATAAGAAAATGTGCATAGTTTCTCATGGTAGACATCTAGACATCTAAGTTATTTTATGATCAATCTTATTTTTTTATTAATTATATATATATATATATATATAAATTATGGGAGAGATGTATTAATTATGAATAGATTTTTTCTTTATAACTAAAAAAATTGATTTAATTAAACCATTTTTTAATTATTATATATATATATATATATATATATATATATATATACTTAAAAAAGAAAATACCTAAAATTTGAAAAGTTAAAATAACACACAATTGAAAAATAAAATGTAAAATTAGCAGAAGAAACCATTACTCTAAGAAGTTCACACTGTAATTATATATTATGATATAACCATGCAATTTAATCAACTACATAAATATAATACAACCATGCAATTTAATCAACTATTTAACTTATTTGGCTGTCTAGTCATTTATATAAAAAGAAAAGCCTTGTCCATGAGACTTTTTGGAGTTTTTGACTCTGCCTGCAGAACTTTTGGAGTATTTTTGGTTGCTATTTAACAGTGCCTATTACTGCAAAAGAAATGTAACGATGACTCCAACGATTCTCACATCCCACAGGATGATATAAAGGCTTTCAGCGTTGTCAGCCTATCCTCTAACTTAATGCTCAAGAAAGCCCCTGTTGTGTAAGCTGGCCACTGCATCTGCTAAGCACTGGTTCATAGGCGTAAACGAAAGGCCCAGATCCTTCAGCTTTTCATTGGAGAACTTGTATGGCTGCTTCCTTGGATTTTTCTCGTCTGAGCACCTGCGCGCATGAAGTTGCAAGCTTCATTTATCTTCTATGTTTCTAAATATAACATAGTTTGACAGAACCCAAAGTGAAATATGTTTTATGTGAGAGTTGAGTGTGTGTACGTACTTGGTAGGGTGGGAACAGCGAGGGCACTCTCTGGCCAACATGTGGACCAGGTCTGCTCGATGGAGGTTGCATTCTGCGCACAGATATCTTTGCCCACTGGCTGAGGGCGTTTCATAAACTAAAATGTGAGCCTTTGCCACGTCCCTCACGTCTACATATACCTGTGTTAAGTTTGCATACGTCTTAGCAGATCCTGAGCATCATCAAGATTTATGAATATCAATTAAATCATTAAAAACCATCTGTGCATATTACGAACGAACTGACTATAACATATACGTAAATTTTAAGCAATATCCACCTGACAAGTATTTCATAATATGAGCAGTGCTGGGGTTCATGGCGTTCTGCAACAAAGAACCTAAAACCAGGCCTGGATTAATCACCACCAGCTCTAAATTCCTTCTCATGGCAATCTCCCATGCGGATTTCTCTGCCATTGTTTTTGCATAGCAATACCAATTCTGTAATGCATGAGAGAGGCCAATTAGTAAGCCGATTCAGCCTCTATCTGTAATAATTGATAAAAGAACTGCTGTTAATTAATACCTTGGTCTGTATGCAGTAGTCCAAATCGCTCCCGCAGTCATCCTTGACTATAGCAAGTGGTTCTCGGTGAGGATCCATGTAAACTGCACCGATAGAAGACGTAAAGACAACGCGCTTGACCCTTGTTTCTGCGCAAGCCTCCATCACATTCCTCGTCCCTTCCTTCGCAGGCTCTATAACTTTCTCCTGCTTTCATTAATTATAAAACAATGATTAGCAAGATCTAATGGTATCAGAATCGTTTCAGCTGAAACCAACTGCATGGAATTGGAATTATGACGAGAATCGAAAGAATCGACGAAGTAATTACAGGGTCGTTGTTGATAACGGCAGCCATGTGAAAGACACCATGGCAACCTCGAATAACTGTAAGCAAGCTCTGGTAATCAAGAATATCAGCTTTGACAAGCTGAAGCCTCTCCTTTGCTCCTTCCAACTCTCTCAAATGCTCATATTTCCACCCATCATCTACACTCATGTCAAATCTCTTCAGAAACTCTACTTCCAGATATGATGTAAGAGAATATATCTACATACATGTTCCATGCAAAAACAAATAATATAATTAAATCATGGGATGTGGTAGGAAAACTGGTAATTAGTGGATATACCAGCTGGGTTGGTGCGAACTGCTCCTCTGACAATATAGCCCTTGGTGAGGAGAAACTTGATAAGCCACGATGCAATGAAACCCCCTGCCCCAGTCACGCAAACTATTTCATCTCCTTTCTCGTTCTCATTCGGCTTCATTTCATCTGATATCATGGTTTGTGTCAGAAGCTGAAGTCCGAAACTCAGAGATGAATCAGATAAGTAGCACAATGAATCGTGGAAATGAAATGGAGATGTACCCTTTTTAACGCTTCCTGGAGGGGTAGGCGAGAGAAAATTTCGGTAGGCCACATCTACGCAGGAATACCCATGAAATTTCAGCCGTCCGTGGAAGGGCAGAGGAGAGAAAATTTCGTAGGAGTAATCGTCACTCACTTCATTGCCATTGGCAGGTTTTGTAAATTTTCGAATCTTTACTCCGATTTCTTCGCGGTCATACAACCGATTTTCTCGCTCTGTCACGACTGTGTCGAGACTCGACATCCGCAAGAAACCTGCTCATGATCATGCGCCATTGGTTCGTAAGTTGTAGTTTGCCTCGAATACATGCGTAGACAAATTGTGACGCACCCAAATGCTAGAAAATACGCGAATATACTTGGCAAATTCATGAGAGCATTTGTCAGGCAGTACTCTAATGACGTGACTCGTGAATCGCCGGGGTTCTTAAGATTTTTTTGGGTTGATTTAGTTGGCGAATATACTTCGCAAATTCATGAGAGCATTTGTCAGGCAGTACTCTAATGACGTGACTCATGAATCGCCGGGGTTCTTAAGATTTTTTTGGGTTGATTTAGTTGGAAATTTGATAAGGAAACTAAAAAACTTAGCCTGAGTTTAACTATTATGTTTTTTTCTTTAAAATTATCGAAATTTCGGTCATATTTTGAAAAAATTAGGGAGGGATTTGTAAGTAAAAACTGTTAAACTTCATAATTTTAGCTGCCTTAGAAATTTTTGATGGCGCTGAATCTATTTCCATCATCAAAAATATGATTCAAATACTACCTCTACAAGATTTTCTGAAATTTTTTTGCCCAGATTCTAGCCACTTTTGATAGTCCAAACAATTCCTCAACATCAAAATTATAATTTGAACATATTAATCTTTATATAATTTAATCACTTTACAAATTTCCCAGACATTAAATTTATTTTTTTTATTTCAAAGAATTATTTAATTTTTATATTTCAAAAAATTATTTAATGACAAAAATATTCCTATATAAACAATTTCAAATAAATTTATAGAAAACAAAAGAAGTTAATGATTTTGTTAATTGAGATTTCAACAAATAAATTTGTAGAAAACAAAAAAAATTAATGATTTTGTTAATTGAGATTTCAGGATAATCACAGCATTATTCAACGCCCAATATTTTAAAAATGAGTAAAAATAAAACACAAATTTGGAACACAATTTTAAAAAGAAACTCATTATAAAAATATTAATTAATGAGTAGCAGTGCGCGTCAAATTTATACCCTACATACGTTCTGAAAGTGAGAGCACTTATTATTTAGTCACTAATACGGTTCTGAAAGAGAGAACAATTATTATTTAGTCACTAATCGTTACACTTATTTTTAGTTGACTATTGATAGATAGATTTTTGGTTTTTTAAAAGATTTATTTTTAATAATATTAATTTCAAAATAATATACCAGGTATGAAAAGAGATATATTTTGAGTTGTTTAAATATTTATTTTGAATATTATTAATTTTAAAAGTGATATAAATGATATTAAAAGGTGTTGTTATTCGAATTCAAATTTTTGTGATTTTTGGAAAAAATCACATTGACAAAATATTTTAATGATGAATCATGTAGATTGGTTCAAAAAGTGTCGATCTAATTCAATTATTATTATTGAGTGAGAAATTATTATATTTATTATTAATTGATTATTCTATTATAATTTTTTTTGGTTTTGTAAAAAAATTATCATTAAAAATATTGTAAATATTATTTATATTGATATAATTGATTAATAGTAAAAATTATCTTTTTGAATAATATTTATATTATTTTTTCACATTAAAATAAAATGTTTTTGTAAAGATTGTTTTTTTAAGATAAAGAAACAAGTTACAATTCAAAATTCAGTAACAAAAAATTAATTACAATTATAATTGTACATATTTCAGACAAAGACATACATTTTTAAAAGAAAGAAGCATAGTCACACTAAGAAGTTGCTAAGAAGTTGCTGCTCATAAACTTTCATCTCAAATTTCATTGCTTGTATCATTATACTAATGAAATATATTGTTTTACAAATGAGATAAATATATAATTTTATCTAAGCAGACTCTTTTAACTTTTTTTAAAAAAAAATCTAAAAGTACTTAATTGTCTAACCATAATCTTACAACAAGAAGCTTATAATGAAAGAAAAAATTTTATATTTAAAAAAAATATTTAATGAAAAAATTATTAATATATATATATAAAATTTTTAAATAAACTTGTTGAAAACAAAAAAAGTTAATGATTTTGTTGGTTGAGATTTTAAGATAGGTACTATACTATCCAACACCCATAATACTAAGACTTTAAGATGACACTTTAAGATAATACTAAGACTTTAAGATAAACATAGACTCATTCATAGTGGATCTTTGAACTTATTACAAAATTCTTGTTGTGTCTTTAGTCACACCATGGGATCCTACATTGTACACACTTAATCATAGACCATGAACATTGAAGCCTAAGGCTTAAAGGTTGACACTCACATGACATGTCCATACTCATGGGCCATTGGTATTCTATATAAAACACTAATCGACTTTCCTTCTTTATGTACTTGAAACATTACTTTTTTGTTTGATTTTGAGAGTTTTATGTAGTTTCTTTAGTGTTGGCACATTGGTAATAGATCTCAATTTTTATAAAATGGGTCTATTTGTTAGTTTGATTAGAAAACAAATATATTTTGTGGTTGGATATGGAAATCTCAATTGTGTGGTTACTAAGGCTATGATGTTAATACATTCAAACTTACATCTAAACACAACTGGATGTGTGCCTTTTAGGTGTTAGCCTCCTCAGAAGTTTATGAATTTCTTCAAAATCCATGTCTACATATTATTGAGTCAAGAGGCTCATTGAGCGGAGAGGCCAATTCTACAACCCAGTATGATGTGAGGCTCATTCTATAGCCTAGTATGATATGTAAGGATGTTCATTCGTCATCAAAATTGAAATTTTTCTCATGTCGCCCAAAATAAAAAAAATTAAAAGTCTAAAAATTAAAAAAATTAAATAACTATACAAAACATTTAAATAATATTTGCTCCTAAAAAAAATTACATGTGAAGAAATTGGATCCCTCTTGGGGCATGTTAGATCTGTATTTAAAATGGATCTATGTTGGTTAGTTCTTTAAATACTAGAATCCTCCCAAATTCTTAATTAAAAGTGGCTTCAATCTTGTGTTATTTTTTATAAGGTCCTCCTTAAATCCAACTCATCAAATTGTAAGCTAAGATTTATTTCCTCTTCAAAATACATTATATTTAATGGGTTTGACCACATTAATTGAATTTTTTTAGAGAATGGTTTAGCATATTATGTACAACATTTGAATTTTATGGTCAAACCAGAAGGAATTTGTTTGATCCTTTTAAATTAATATAAAACATATACATTTATGATATTACTTGGTTGAAATTTATTTTATAGTCAAGCCAGAACTAAAAACATATGACTTATATTAACAGAAAATATTTTTACATTCACAATAAAAAATTAACAAAAAAACACATTATACATAATATTTTAAAAATAAGTAAAAATAAAAAACAAATTTAGAAGACAATTAAAAAAAAGAAAACTCATAATAAAAAAATTACTTAACAAGTAATAATGCCCCTCAAATTTATACCCTGCATATATGGTTCCAAAGAGAAAGCAATTATTATTTAGTCGACTATTACACTTATTTTTAGTTAACTATTCATTTATAGATACATTTTGAGTTTTTCAAATATTGATCTAAAATACTCTTAATTTTAAAAGTGATATAAATGATACTAAAGGATGTAGTTGTTATTATTGAGTGAGAGATTATTATATTTATTATTAGTTGACCATTCTAATTATAAATATTATTAGTTTTAAAAAAAATTATTATTAATAATATTAATTTTATTGTAAATATGATTTATTTGTAAATATGATTTATATTGATGTATAGTAAAGTAAAATTATCTTTTTTAATAATATTTATTGTATTTTTTCACATTTAAAAAAAAAAAATTAGTTAAGATTTTTTCTAAGATAAGAAAACAAATTATAATTCAAGATTCAGTAACATAAAAATTAATTACTATTATAATTGTACTAGACAAAGACCTATATTTTTAAAAGAAAGAAACACAATCTTACTAAGAAAAAAGACATACATTTATAAAAAAGGACAGAAAGTCATAATAAGAAGTTGTTGCTCATAAAATTTGATTATATATATATATATATATATATATATATATATATATATATATATATATATATATAATTGCAGTATGAAACTATTTTTTTCCTCTGAAAATCATAGAAATCATGGCAATATTTTGATAAATTATGGCAGGGATTTTTGTAAATCTAGGTTATAGTTGTTAAACTTCAAGATTTTGGGTACCAAGAGGTTTTTGATGATGTTGAACCGATTTCCACCATCAAAAACGTGATTTAAAGATTGATTCTGCAATATTTGTTGATTTTTTTTGTCAGACCACTTTTGACCATCCAGGCAAATCCTCCAACTATAAAATTCAACTAAAAAATGTTTAAAAAACAATTTTCTAATAATAAATCTGAGAAGAAACTATGAAACTTATAATGAAATAAAAATTGAGAATATTGAACACAAATAGAAGTATATGTTCAAATTTGGTAAAAAACATATGGCTAAACAAGACCTATGATATCTACCAAACATGTCACTTTACCAAAATAGAATCCGGGTGGAGAAGATCACCAAAAAATTTCCAGTCCTTCAAACTAATCCCACGTGACAAAAACAACCCATATATCAACTCATTCCAGTATTTAAGCCGATGGGCTTTTATGGTGAGGTTCTTCCTCATGACATTGTAGCAGATTCGTCGACCTTCAAGGAATATACCATTTCGACGTTGTGATTCTCACGGGTTTTGATTGTTGATCTCTGATAGGATGAGCTCTTTGGTGCTGGGCCCTTGCCACATTTCTCTCCATACGACACGATGCTTACCACTTGTCACTTCCATATGTGGTTGTTGTTATAATAATTAAACCTTTTTTTAATGGTTTTGCAGGAAGTTCACTCTATGCCATGTAGCTTATCACTTTTAAACACTTGTTTTATCAGAACCAACCTTTATCTACCATGTGCCCCTTTGAGGAGAGATAAAAGATCTCGTCCTTCGCTGGTTTTGCCATGAATTTCTTTGGTAACCTATAATTGGCCCTCCCCGCCACTTTAACACTAGTAGCTTTGACAATATCACATATCGCAACGGGTGTTATTTTCCTTCGTTAAATGATTTAAGCCCAAGGTTCTTTGAGTCTTAATAACCGCATGCCAGCTTAATATCGAAGCCGCTCTATTGGAACTTTTGAAATGGCAAATGTTTCAAAACATCAATATGCAATCGACAATTGTGATTGCCCTTAGTTCTCAACCTCACATCTGTCCTTCACCATGGGCCAGCCCCCATATCGGATCCCCTTAATCAGAGGATTTCAATCCAAGATTTTGTGTTCATTCAACAACATGCCTCAACCTCCGAACGCTGATCTCCAGTCTATTAATTCATTCACTGCCACGTGGCACCTTGTAAATGGTGACACGTGTCACCCTGTTTCCCCCCTTTGGGGCCCTGAAAATGCATAAACTGCCTGCCACGTGTCCACCATCCCACCATGCCATGTTGATGTCATATGTGATGTGATTTATCATAACCAATCTATTTCCACCACACGTCCCTTATCAGAACCAATCATATTGCGCCACACGTCCATTTGGAAGAGAGAGAAAAGGCACATCCATGTTTGGTTTTGCAATGAAAATCCTTCGTTATTTTGTTTCAATGTTTTCCTGGCGGTTTAACATTTTCGGTACTTTTATATCGCAAATTTGCAATATCACAAAATTTGAAATTTATCACCCCTCTGATTCTCCAATTTCTGATACGCGATATGGACCTACGACTACAAGCAGGGAAATCAGAATATCAGATCCACTGTCATATCGAAAATTTTAAAATACCACATATGTTAAATCGTTGATATGGCTTAATTCTCTTATTTCCAATTTGGTTTCTGACCCGATATAGTAATCAGAAATAATTTAATGGAATAATGAATCTGCTAGATTTATATCAGAGTTATAACATCGCAAGAATTATTTTAGAAATTTATGATACATATAACATTGGTCCTATATAATAATAACCAAATATCTAAACTCTGAAACTCCAAACTGTGCTATGGACCTCCAACCACCAATATTCTTTGACAATATCGCATATCACAACAGGCACTATTTTCCTTTATTTATTGCTTTAAGCCCAAGGTTCTTTGAGTCTTAATAACACGCACCAACCCAATATCGGAGCCCCTCTATCAGAAATTTTGAAATGGCACATGTTTCAAAACGTCGATATGTGATCGGTGATTGTGATCGCCCTTGGTTCTCAGCCTTGTGTATTTCCTTGTTTGTGACTATGGGCCAGCCCCCATATCGGAGCCCCTTAATCGGAGGATTTCACTCCAAGACTTTAATTTCATGCAACAACATGCCTCAACCTTCGAACGCCAATATCTAGTCTATTACATGATTCACTGCCACGTGGCACCTTGTAATTGGTGAAATGTGTCACCCTGTTTCCCCCCTTGGGGCCTTGAAAATGCTGAAACTACCTGCCACGTGTTCATAGTCCTGCCACACCATGCTGACTTCATATGCCATGTGGCTTTATCGGAACCATCTTTTTCCACCACGCGTCCCTTATCCAAACCAATCATATTGTGCTACATGTTCATTTCGAAGAGAGAGAAAAGGCACGTCCATCTCTAAATTTGAAATGAAAATCCTTCATTATTTTGTTTCACCGTTTTCCCAGCGGTTTAACATTCTTTGTACTTTTATATTGCAACTTCGCAATATCACAAAATGTGAAAGCTGTCACCCCTCTAATTCGTCGATTTCTGATATGGACCTCTGACTACACGCAGGGCAATTGGAGTATCACATCCACTATCATATAGAATTTTTTGAAATGCCACATATGTTAAATCACCGATATGGCTTAATATTATGATTACCGATTTGGTTCTGGACCCGATATAGTAATTGAAAATAATTTAATGGAATAGTGAATCTGCTAGAGTTATATCGGATTTATAACATCACAACAATTCTTTTAGAAATTTCCGATACATATAACATTGGTCCTATATAATAATAACCAAATATCTAAACTTCGAAACTTCGAACTATGCTATGGACCTCCAACCACCAATATGCATACCCGATTGTTTTATCATATCAAACTTGAATGTAAAATCGCATCTGCCCCTTATCACAACTTTTGGAATACGAGCTTCGATAAGATCCACTATCTATGCATGTATCTTGCTTTCACTGTATATTTTATTCATTAATTAAGCTTGATTAACCGACTATGTGCATTTAATGTCATTTTATTCTCCCTCATATGAAGATCGTATGTTTTATGCCCTTGTGCGGAACCACATTAATAAGATGAATTGAACTTTTGCTTTCTGAGATTTCCAAAATATTTATTTAGATGTCAAGGTTTCAATACGCGAAAAATCCGATATATGTTTAATCAATATGCCACATTGTTTAACGATTCCAACTTAAAACCTATACACACATCTTGGTCTCGATGGCTATTCTATTCATTAATCTAATTAATGGACCGAATATCTCCATTTATTTTCACTTTGTTCTCGCTCGCACGAAATTGATATGTATTATGCCCTGTCCACTTTATGATATGTGTTTATTGAAACGAACCACATTGATATGCTGCATTGGACTTTCTTCTTCCAAGATTTCCAAAAGGATTCTTCTCGTGTCAAAGTTTCAAAGCCCAGAAACTCCCGTATATACTTAATCAATATGTCACATTTTCCTTTGGTTAAGGTTTCAAACCTATACACACATCTTGGCATCGAGGCTTCTTCTATTCAATAATATAATTAAGGACCCTACTATGTGAATTTATTCTTACTTTACTTTCGCTCGGACGAGCATCTCTCTCATTGTCTCTGTAGGTTTTAACCCCATACAGAAATTACCTACATACGAATTCTAAAACACAGAAACTAAACAATGTGAGAGCATAACATATAAAACACATATACACAGAGATTTTCTCCTGGATCCCAAAATCGGGACTACCAGCTTGATTTTTCATTATTTTCCTTTCATTGTTACAATACATATTTTTACATGCCGAAGCATCCAATACCATGGATCAAAAACCATCGCGTCCAAAGCCATGGACCGAAAACCATTCCGTCCAAAACCATGTGAGAAAATCATGCACAAAACCATAGGTAGGTCTGCCCCTGGACCCCATATAGTGGGGTTACCTGCACCCCTCAAACCCCTGTGACCCCCCCGCTACGCAATCGACGCAACGAAGGGGAGGCTTCGCCCCCCTTCTAACCCCTTGGTTAACTACATCGGCTAGTCGTGGAAACAATATAACATAACCCAACATTCTCCCACTTGTTGTTTTCTTTCCACAGGAGAGCTTAGTCATTTATCCAACCCCGCAATTCCCATTGTTTCTCTACACCAAGAGAACTTCTCAGAGCTCATAGATTTTGTCAATACATCTGCAGTATTCTTCAAAGTGTCCACTTTACCAACAAAACCTTTTTGTCTTCTATCATATCCCTCATAAAGTGATACTGAACATCAATGTGCTTTTTCTTTGATTGATATGCAGGGTTCTTTGCTAAGAAAATTGCACTTTCGCTGTCATAGTCTATCCTTATAGCTCCCTGTACTAACCCCATACTTAAACACAATCTCTACAACCAAACTACTTCCTTGCTTGTTTCTATGACTGCTCCAGGTTCCAATATGATTTTTCCTTCCTCTTCAATTTGGGATCTTTTGCAACTTTTGCGGAGATATGATCTGAGGAAGTTGGTCTTTTTGCAGACTCCTGAATTACATTCCAAACAGGTGACCTGGGGAAAATCCTCATAACTTTATCTCTGAGCATCGGATTGAAATTTCGTCAGAAGGTACAGAAAGAGGACGGACTGTAGTTTCTTGTATAAATTTTTTAGAGCCAAAGATCGAAACAGGGACACGTGGAACATCGTACAAGTTCGCTCTACTGAACTAGTCTATAATCAGGTCACTGTGGGAGATTTGGCATAACTCTTCCTTGGAGAATCCAATTTGGATCAGACTGGTGGCATTGGAAAGAGGACACAAAGGGCTACTGCAGGTCGCAATTTTAGAACTGGAAGAACTGAAATTACAGAGTTATAGTCGGTTCAAGATTGAGCTCCTAAAATCAAGAAAAGGCGACATGAGGAAGTTTGATGGCAAGGATCTGGTAAATTGGATATTTCAGATGGAGCAATATTTTGATCTACATGGTGTACCACTGTTACAAAAGGTATGTATTGCATCTTCATATTTAGAACCGGATCAATTTTTATGGTATAAAGGGCTTTGTTCTCGTAAAAAACTTGTTACGTGGTCAATTTTCACGGAGGAAATGATAGCACATTATGAGGATACAAAGAGCAACACCTTCTTTAGATCAACACCACAACAATTGGAAAGAGTAAAAGAGCTTTGTTACACAGCGGAAAGTAAAATTATGGCAACAAGGAAGTCTACCCCTCACAACTATAATAATGGAAGTGTTGTTTCTCCTAGCCTTCCACAACCTTCAAGGGTTACACCACAACAATTGGAAGAAAAAAGAGAAAAAGGGCTTTGTTACAATTGTGATAGAAAATGCACTAAAGGTCATTAGTGTGCTGAGAAGAAATTATTTTACATAGAATATGAAGAGGAGGAAGAAAAGGATCAAGAAACATCAAAAGAAGAAGATATACTCCAGGACCCCACCCCAGAGAAAGAAGAAATGAATCAGACCATATCTTGTAAAGCATTGGCAAAAATTACCACTCCTCAAACTCTCAAGATAGAAGGACATATCAAGAAGAAAAAGGTGCAAGAAGTGAAAGATCACATCGAGAAAGAAGAAATGAATCCAACCATATCTTGTAATTCATTGGTCGAAATTACCACTCCTCAAACTATCAAGATAGAAGGACATATCAAGAAGAAAAATGTTAAAGAAGTGAAAGATCACATCGAGCATCAAGAAATGAGTCCGACCATATCTTGTAAAGGATTGGAAGAAATTACCACTCCTCAAACTCTAGAGATAGAAGGACATATCAAGAAGAAAAAGGTTCAAGTAGTGAAAGATCACATCGAGCATCAACAACAAGTTCTCCAAATTTTAAAGGATAACGCCACTTCGGTGCAAAATCAAACGAAACAACAGGCAGATCAACATTGTAGTGAAAAATGTTTTGATGTAGGTGATTGGGTATTTTTACTGCTACATCTCAAGCAAGCTATTTATGAGAAGGAAATGTTGGCAATACTACATGCACTTAAAAAATGGCGACCTTATCAAATGGGAAGACTCTTCAAGGATGAGGATGTGGAAGCATTGTTTTGTGCTATTTCTATTATCCAACCAGATTGGATAAACGAAGCAAGGGATGAATGGAAGAAGGACGAAGAAGTATGGCCACTTATTCAAAAGTTGCAAAAGATCCCAATTCAAACAATATTGCCAGAAATTGAAGAGGAAGGAAAAATCATATTGGAACCTGGAGCAGTCATAGAAACAAGAACCCGACAGCTAAAAAATCGATCAATTTCAGAGTATCTCATCAAGTGGAAGAACTTACCCGCTGAAGATTCCACATGGGAGGACAAGAATTTTATACAGAAGCATCAAGAACTACTCAAGTGTTGAGGACAACGCTTTTTGAAGGAGAGGGGCATGTTAGGCCCCTATACTACTAGTGTAACCCCTTATTGTTATTAGTACAACCCACTTATTATATTGATGTACCCATGTAGTGCCCATATTGTTACTATTGTGCCCCATAGAAGCCCACTATTGTTATTATTGTGCCCTTACATTATTATTGTTATGTCGGCTCTGATTATGTTATGACCCCTTAGACTTCTATATATAGAAAGGAGGTCTTTTCATTTGTATCATCAAGGAATCATTCATTTGTGTAATGTAAAGGAGGTTTCCCCCTTGAAGAGGCTGAATTCTAAGGCGTTGATCTATCTTTTCTATCTTTTTGTGAGCTGGTTTCATAACACTTGCATGAGTGGCTACAATGTATTCTGCCTCTGTGGTTGTTAGTGCCACTACAAATTGTTTCTTACTCATCCAATTGATTGCACCTCCAAATAGGTTAAACACATACCCACTTATAGATCTTCTCTGATCCAGATCTCCAGCCCAGTCTGCATCAACAAAGCCATGAATATCCAACACTCTGTCCAATCCTGGTCTTCCTTGGTAGCACAAACCATAATCACTAGTGCCACACAAATACTTGAAAACCCACTTCACTGCTGTCCAATGCTCCTTCCCTCGTTTTGATATAAACCTACTCAATACTCCCACTGCATGTGCAATGTCTAGTCTAGTACAAACCATTGAATACATCAGGCTACCGACTGCACTTGCATATGGAACACGGGACATGTCCTCTTCCTCTTCGTGTGTCTTGGGACACTATTCAGCAGATAACCTCACACCTACAGGAATAGGAACCTTCACCGGTTTACTATCCTGCATATTAAACCTCAGCAATATTGTCTCGACATACTTCCTCTAGTTTAATGAGAGCTTCCTCTTTGCTCGGTCTCTTTTAATTTCCATGCCCAAAATATAGTTTGCAGCACCAAGATCTTTCACGTCGAATTTGGAGGACAATTGGGTCTTCAAATCCTAGATAATTTCTTTGTCATTTCGAACCAGCAACATATCATCCACATACAAGACTAGATAAATAAAATGGTCACCAATTAATTTAAAATACACACAGTGATCTGCTTTTCTTCTGGTGAAGCCAAGTCCCTGTATAAATGTATCAAATTTCTGATACCACATCCTTGGTGACTATTTTAACCCATATATAGACTTCTTTAACTTGCACACCAATTCTTTCTTACCCGTCACCACAAAACCTTTAGGTTTCTTCATGTAGATCTCCTCTTCGAGATCCCCATGAAGAAATGTTGTCTTCACATCCATTTGTTCTACCTCAAAATCAAAAGCAGCAACAATAGATAGAATTAATCTAATAGAAGCTACCTTGGCAACAGGAGAAAAAATATCACCAAAATCAATTCCCAGCACCTGGGAATAACCTTTTTCTACCAACCGAGCTTTGTATTTCTCCACCTTTCCTTCTGCATTTGTCTTCTTTTTGAACACCCATTTGCTTCCAATGCGTTTCCTTCCAGCCAGCAACTCCACCAGATCCCAAGCCTCATTTTTGTGCAAAGATGTCATTTCATCAACCATGGTCCCTTTCTGGAGTTTTCCATCCTCTGAATCAACTGCTTCCTTCACAGTTGTGGGATCATCATCAGTAACAGATAAAGCAAAATTTGAACAGAAAGTAGATGGACTATACCTTTCCGGCTGCCTTCTTTCTCGAACTGATCTTCTCACACCCGGAGTTTGTGGCTCTTCATCTTCTGATTCTGTTAGGAAACCAGCTCACAAAAAGATAGAAAAGATAGATGAACGCCTTAGAAATAATCTTCTTCGAGGAGGCAACCTCCTTTACATTACACAAATGAACAACTCTTGGATGATACAAATGACAAGACCTAACATGCCCCTCTCCTTCAAAAAGTGTTGTCCTCAATGCTTGAGTAGTTCTTTATGCTTCCGTATAAATTCTTGTCCTCCCATGTGGAATCTTCAGCGGGTAAGTTCTTCCACTCGATGAGATACTCTGAAATTGATCTATTTCGTAGGTTTTGATTTCTCGGTTCTGTGACTGCTTCAGGTTCCAATATGATTTTTCCTTCCTTGTCAATTTCTCGCAATACTATTTGAATTGGGATCTTCTACAACTTTTGAATGAGTTCCCACTCCTTTGGGCATATGGATATATGTAAGGCCTGATGTTTGGAGGAACACTTCGTGGAATCAAATGAATAGCATGATCATGATCACGAATAGGTGGGAGGCCTTTGGGAGTCTCAAATACCTTGGAATGATTGTCCAAAACGTTTTGGAGATCTGGAGAAATACATGATTTCGATGTGGGATCCTCTAGTGAACATAATTGTGCAATTACACCCTGTTGTTCTTTATTTAGAAGTTTTGTCATGCTGTTAGAGTTGATTATATTTCCAGGTTTTCCTTCGATACCCCTCAATTCAACTTCCCTTCCTTCCCAAAAAAATTTCAATAAAAGTTGTTGAAAATTAAAAGCTATCGTACCCAAAGATTGTAGCCATTGGACTCATAGTAAAACATCAGCACCACCCATTGGAATGGAAAGAATTGGGCTATTCAATACATATTCTCCCATGGATAGCTTGATATTATGGCACTTTCCAGAGAAATTTATGGTTCCTCCACTTGCAACCATCATTAGACACTCCAGTGCTGGATATAGGAAGCAATTCAATTCCTTGGCTATCTTACAATCAATAAAATTATGGGCACTGCCCGAATCAATCAACACTCTTACCTTTTTCTTCTTGATATGTCCTTTTATCTTGATAGTTTGAAGAGTGGTAATTTCTTCCAATGCATTACAAGATATGGTCAGATTGATTTCTTGAGACTCGATGTGATCTTTCAATTCTTGAACATTTTTCTTCTTGATATGTCCTTCTATATTGATAGTTTGAGGAGTGGTAATTCCGTCCAATGCATTACAAGATATGGTTGGATTCATTTCTTCTTTCTCGATGTGATATTTCACTTCTTGAACCTTTTTCTTCTTGATATGTCCTTCTATCTTGAGAGTTTTAGGAGTGGTAATTCTTTCCAATGCTTTACAAGATATGGTCGGATTCATTTCTTCTTTCTCTGGGGTTGGTTCTTGGTGTATATACTCTTCTTTTGACATTTCTTGATCCTTTTCTTCCTCCTCTCCACAATCAATGTAAAATAATTTCTTCTCAGCACACTTATGACCTTTAATGTATTTGTTATCACAATTGTAACAAAGCCCTTTTTCTCTATTTTCTTCCAGTTGTTGTGGTGTAACCCTTGTAGGTTGTGGAAGGCTAGGAGAAACAACACTTCCATCTTTATAGTTGTGAGGGGTAGACTTCCTAGTTGCCATAATTTTGCTCTCCACTTTGTAACAAAGCTTTTTTCTCTTTTTTCTTCCAATTGCTGTGGTGTTGCTCTAAAGAAGGTATTTCTCTTTGTATCCTCATAATGTGCTATCATTTCCTCCGTGAAAATTGACCACGTAACAAGTTGTTTACGAGAGAAAAGCCCTTTATACCATAAAAATTGATCCGGTTCTAAATATGAAGATGCAATACATACCTTTTGTAACAGTGGTACACCATGTAGATCAAAATATTGCTCCATTTGTAGTATCCAATTTACTGGATCCTTTCCATCAAACTTCCTCATATCGCCTTTTCTTGATTTCAGGAGCTCGATCTTGAAATGACTGTAACTCTGTACTTTCAGATCTCAAAGTTCTGAAATTGTCTCCTGCAGTAGCCCTCTGAGTCCTCTTTCTAACCCCGCAAGTCTGATCAGAATTTGATTCTCCAAGAAAGAGTTATGCCCAATCTCCTAAGATGACCTGATTATATAATGTTTCAGTAGAGCGAACTTGTACGATGTGCCACGTGTCACTGTTTCGACCTTCGGATCTGAAAACTATGCACAGAAAACTACAGTTCGTCCTCTTTTTGTAACTTCTTACGAAATTTCAATTTGTTGCTCAGAGAGAAAGTTATGACAATTTTCCCAAGGTCACCTGTTTAGGATGTAATTCGGGAGTCTTCAAAAACCCTAACTGAGATCATATATCCGAAAATATAGCGAGACAAGATCTGAAATTCAGAGCTGAGGTTCAGACTGATTTCTTCTCAAATGAGTTTTTGTTTTAGCTTTTGAAACTTTGTAGCGAAAGAGTTATAGTGAAAATCCCATGATGACTTGTTTTAGCTTAAATTCTAGAGCTTGCAAACCCTAACTTTCTCAGATCATATCTCCGAAAATATAGCGACACAAGCTCTGAAATTCGGACCTGAGGTTCAACACGATTTCGTTTCAAATGGTTTTTTTTTTTAGCTTCTGAAACATTGCAGAAAAAAGTTATAGCGAAAATTCCACGATCGCCTGTTTGGAGCAGCGAAACCCTAGAATCCAAAGCTCTGATACCAAATGTTATGAAACCAGCTCACAAAAAGATAGAAAAGATAGATGAATGCCTTAGAAATAAGCCTCTTTGAGGGGCCAACCTCCTTTACATTACACAAATGAACAATTCTTAGATGATACAAATGACAAGACCTCCTTTCTATATATAGGAGTCTAAGGGGTCATAATACAATCAGAGCCGACATAACAATAATAATGTAAGGGCACAATAATAACAATAATGGGCTTCTATGGGCCACAATAATAACAATATGGGGACTACAGGGGCATAAAAATATAACAAGGGGGTTGTACTAATAACAATGAGGGGTTACACTAGTAGTATAGGGACCTAACAGATTCCTCCTCTGCTGTAGAGTCTGATTCTTCCTCCTTAACCTCAAACTCTATCTTCTTAGGTTCCTTTGGTTGGAATTCATGTTTAATAACATCTTTCACCTCTCTGAACACCACATCTCAGCTGTACACTACCTTCCTTGTTACTGGGTTCAAAAGTTATAACCCTTTAAACCATCCTTATACTCAATAAAGATACACTTTTCAGATTTACTATCCAACTTGGTTCTTTTCTCCTTTGGAACATGTACATATGCATCACATCCAAATACCCTCAGATGTGAAAGAGAGGGTTTCTTACCAGTCCATACCTCTTGTGGAGTCTTATCCTCCAACGCTAATGAAGGTGATCTGTTGACCAGGTAACATGCTATCTCCACCACCTCTGCCTAGAATTCTTGTCCTAACCGGCACCACTGAGCATGCTTCTTGCCCTTTCCATCAATATCTTGTTCATTCTTTCTACAACTCCATTTTTCTCAAGTGTGTATGGAGTAGTCTTCTGCCGTGCTATACCACACTTCTTACAGAATTATTCAAATTCCTTGCTGCAAAACTCTCCACCGTTATCTGTCCTCAACACCTTTATCTTCTTCTGTGTCTGGTTTTCCACAAGAGCCTTAAATTCTTTAAACCTGTCAAAGACTTCAAATTTCTTCTTAAGGAAATATATCCATGTATTCCTTGAGAAGTCATCTATAAATGATACATACTACACAGACTTACCCAGTGATAGAGCCTTCACAGGTCCAAACACATCCCTGTGCACAAGTTCTAATATATGTTTTTCCCTCTTACCATCAGAGGGGAAACTCACCCGATTTTGTTTCCCATATACATAATTTTCACAAAAATCAAAATCCAGAGAGCTATTACTCATACCTTCTACCATACCTTTACCATGAAGTATTCGAAGGCCCTTCTATCCAATATGTCCAAGCCTTTGATGCCACATCATGGTCTTCTCTCTAGAGACCACTAGATTTTCTGCTCCACTTTCAGGAAACATAGAACTGTTGCACCCATCAATAACAGTGTTACCTTGCAGCTTGTACAGAGTTCCAAACCGAACTCCCCACACCAATACCAATGCTCCCCGAACCATTTTGTAGGTATCCCTCTCGAACATTGTTTTTACACCTACATCATCCAGCTTGCTTACAGAAATCAGATTTCTGGCCAATGCAAAAATATGCAGAACACCCGAAAGTGTTCCAGCCCTTCCACCTTGCAACTTCAACTTTACTTTTCCGCGACCAACGATTCTAGCTTTCTTGTCATCCCCCAAGAAGACATCACCACCATCATATTTCTCATACTCGCAGAACCACTCTCTATGGGGAGTGAAGTGAAAGGATGCACCTGAGTCAATCAACCATGCCTCATGATCTACATGTGTACTTGAAGAAGCCAAGTACGCATCCCCACCTTCATCTGAGGTGGTTTTTGCCTCTGCAGAAGGAGCATCATCAAATTCCTTTCCTTTGTCAGGAGCTTTAGATTTACAATCCCTTTTGTAGTGTCCTTCCTTTCCGCATTTCTAGCAGGCCACCTTTACAGGTTTTCCTATAGATTTAGATCTCCCTCTAGATTTAGATCTCCCACTCAATGACTTATTTTTGTTTTTGTTCTAGGACTGTCCTCATGCAGACAAGGCATCACCATTCTGGCTCTCCCTATTTTTCTGTCTCATCTCCTCTATCAGCAAGGATGAGACTCTTTCATCAAACTGCAAGGCATTTGCATTGCTAGCTATTGCAATAACCAGACTATCCCATGAATCTGGTAGAGAACACAACAAATTGATGCACTTATCTTCATCTGATATTTTAATATCAACAGATAATAACTGACTTACCACAGTATTAAATGCATTTAGATGTTATGTCACTGAGTCTCCATCTTTCATCCTCAGGTTATACAGTTTTTTTCGTAGGAACAATTTATTCACCAGAGACTTAGATTGGTACAAAGTCCCTAAGTTGTCCCACAAAGCCTTCGTCGTAGCTTTCCCTGATACATTCAGCAACAATGAATCTGAGACACACAATCGTATTGTGCTCTTAGCCTTCTGATCCAACTTCTTCCATTCTTCATCGGACACTCCCATTGGTTTAGTACCTGGATCCACCAACAGACCTTTCATCTTGAGTTTCCATAACTCAAAACTTTGACCATTAAATTTCTTAATCTCTATCTTTCCATTGCTCGCCATCTTCTTTCACCACCAGAATCGATCCCGCAGATCTCCCACTGAACAGGGTCTACCACAGGCCTGAGCGAAACCCCTCAGCAACAAAGGCGTCCCCTTGAAGCCAAAAAAAATCTCATACCAAATGTAGGTTTTAACCCCGTACAGAAATTACC
Source organism: Pinus tabuliformis (assembly GCA_031772625.1). NCBI lineage: Eukaryota > Viridiplantae > Streptophyta > Pinopsida > Pinales > Pinaceae > Pinus > Pinus tabuliformis. The sequence continues at coordinate 784,388,892 of CM062815.1, forward strand.
TACATACGAATTCTAAAACATAGAAAATAAACAATGCGAGAGCATAACACATAAAACACATATACACAGAGATTTTCCCCTGGATCCCAAAACCGGGACTACCAGCTTGATTTTTCATTATTTTCTTTTCAATGTTACAATACATATTTATACATTCCAAAGCATCCAATACCATGGACCAGAAACCATCGCGTCCAAAACCATGGACCGAAAACCATCGCGTCCAAAACCATGTGCGAAAATCATGCACAAAACCATAGGTAGGTCCGCCCAACCTAATATAGGGTCCAAAAACAAAATTTTCTAGGGTGCTACCCTGAACCCCATAGAGTGGGGTTACCTACACCCCTCAAACCCCCTGTGACCCCCCCGCTATGCAATCGGTGCAACGAAGGGGGGACTCCGCCCCCCTTCTAACCCCCCAGTTAACTACGTCGACTAGTCGTGGAAATAATATAACAAAACCCAACAGTCTCTGTCATTGGTAGCCCCACGATCTCTGTGACATGTCCTGACTCTCATTTATTGCTCCCTCTTCTTAGTTGGTAGATGGGCATGTGCTCTATTTAGTCTCTTCACCTCGCACTATTCTACTTCTTTTTCGAGTTGCAGTTTTTGTTGTTGTTGTTATGCTTCTGTTGGTCTCTTTGTTATTGCTCTTGATCTTTCTACTGCATGTCGTGCTACTTCCTTCAATAGAATAATTGTCCCGTAATTTCATTCACAAGTAGGTGAGAATCAAAAACCTGCTAACCGTATCACCTTGTACACTCAAATGACAAGTATCAATGTTTTCATACTTCATATATAGCTTAAAATAATATCTGCATTGTCACGACGTGCAAAACACCCGCCTGTAGAGTTTATGAAACGTCATATATAGAGAGCCAACTTTCTATGCTTAGACATTTCAAACTTGCTTCTCTGTTACCCTTCACTATTGGCAGCAATCTAGATTGTGAATCATTCTTCTTTCATTTGTGCTCGCTGCTTTATTTCCGTTTCTTTTCCAATGTTGACAACATTTCATGGAATTTCACCTTTTAGGACACCTCCTTTGCTTCTCATCATGGAAGTTACCTTGACAGTAAATTCCATCAGTTTTTTTCTTGTTGGCTCTACGAGGATCCAACCATTTCTCCAAATAGTTGAACTCGCCCTTCTTGCCTCCATAAAGACAACGTCCCAACGCTACTGAATTTCCCTCTTCGATGATACCTCTCAGCACAGAACTTTTCTTTCATATGCTTACAATGACCATGTCATCTCTGGTGCCCTCAAGTTGGGGTCAGTTGTCATTCTCAAAGAAGTCACTTGCAAGTTTTTGCAAAACTATGTGTATGTTCACTCTTCACCATACCCATCATGTTTTTTTGTTCATTCCCTCTCTGTGCCATTGTCACTCCAACTAATATCGAGTTTCTTTTCTCTTTCTTTCCCTCTTTTCGGGACTCTCTAGGTTATTGAAGTCGAAGTTCTTGAATGTCATGCACCTTTGATTGGGGACTCGACCCTTCTTCAAATTTTACAAGTGTCCACATAACAATCGGGCTTTTCAACGTCACACGACCTCGCCTCGTATACTTCTCCTTTGACACAGGCTTCTCCTTCATCATCAACTCATTTGTCCTCTACTCAGCCTGTTGCAATTCCATTCATGGCGCTAAGCCCCTATCGTAAACAATGATCGATCCAGGGTAGGGTCCTTGGAAAAACAGGAATTCACTCATACAACCATGCTCAAGCCTCTAGAAAGGTCTTTGGATTTGACCTCGTTGATTTTGTCAATGTTGCAATCCATCTCTCTTCCTTCAGTGATTTGGAAGATTCCTTGCATGAACTTGTCCAAATTTGGTAGATTTACATGGTTTCAAATGGCACAATGAAACCAACAAACACAAATTACAACCATCTCAATAAAAAATGGGAATTCTCGCTCTCTGCAACTTCCACTGTTGAAGCTAACCTAGATGATGTTCCAACAATTCCTTTCCACCTTTTCCATTTTAAATCTATAGATGAAATCATATCTGCAAACCTCGCATAAATTGTCGATATCATTCGCATTGTCAGGTCCACTTCTCCAACTTCCACCATTCAATGAATAGATGGCTCTGAAACACATAAAAAAATCTCATCTTAGAAGACATGTCTGGGTATAGTATCAACGTCACCTGTTATGAAACCAGCTTACAAAAAGATAGAAAAGATAGATCAACGCCTTAGAAATAAGCCTCTTCGAGGGGGTAACCTCCTTTCCATTACACAAATGAACAATTCTTAGATGATTCAAATGACAAAACCTCATTTCTATATATAGGAGTCTAAGGGGACATAATATAACCAAGACGACCTAACAATAATAATATAAAGGCACAAAAATAACAATAATGGGATTCTATGGGGCACAATAACAACAATATGGGGACAATAGCGACACAACAATAACAATAAGGGATACAATGACAATAGTAATGGGGGAATCACTAGTATTATAGGGACATAACATGCCCCTCTCCTTCAAAAAAGTGTTGTCCTCAACGCTTGAGTAGTTCTGGGTGCTTCTGTATAAGATTCTCATCCTCCCATGTGGAATCTTCAATGGGTAAGTTCTTCCACTTGATGAGATACTATGAAATTGATGAATTTCGTAGCTGTCGAGTTCTTGTTGCTTTGACTGCTTCAGGTTCCAATATGATTTTTCCTTCCTCATCAAGTTCTGGAAATATTGTTTGAACTGGAATCTTTTCACCTATAACCTTCTTCAAGCATGAAACATGGAAAACTGGGTGCACTCGGGAAGCTGCAGGAAGTTCCAATTTGTATGCCATAGTACCTATCTTTTGCAACACCTTGTACGGACCATAATACTTTGGTGATAATTTATTATACTTCTTAGCTTGCTTGAGGGATATTTGTTTATATGGTTGTAGCCATAGGAATACCCAATCACCTACATCAAAACTTCTTTCGCTACAATGTTGATCTGCCTGCTGTTTCATTGTATTCTGCGCCAAGGTAAGGTTATCCTTTAAGAGTTGGAGAACTTGTTGCTGATGCTCGATGTGATCTTCCACTGCTTGAACCCTATAATTTTCTCTTAAATATGATGTGATGGATGGTGGATGATATCCATAAAGTGCCATAAATGGGGTCATTTTTGTTGCAGTATGGAAGGAAGTGTTATACCACCATTCAGCTAGAGGCAACCATTTGACCCATTGTTTCTATTTATCAGATACAAAGCAACGAAGATATCCTTCCAAACATTTGTTTACTATCTTAGTTTTCCCATCAGATTGAGGATGATAAGATGAGCTATGAGCTAACTGAGTCCCAAGACAAGAAAATAATTCTGTCCAAAAATTTCCAGTGAAAATGGGATCTCTGTCGCTTACAATAATTTTTGGGTTTCCATGTAACTTTTGAACTGTTTCCATAAATGCAGTAAAAACTGTACTCGCTTTAAATGGATGAGATAATGCACAAAAGTGTGCGTACTTGGTAAGTCTGTCAACTACCACCATGATAACACTCTTTCCTTCAGACTTGGGTAAACCTGTGATAAAATCCATTGAAACCTCCTCCGAATGTTGGCTTGGAATGGACAAGGGTTGTAATAGTCCTGGGGTCTTAATTTTTTCAACTTTATTTTGTTGGAAAACCAAACATTCCGCCACAAACTTTTGAATATCCGACTTAAGGCCATGACAAAAAAATCCCTCTTAACCCTGTGGTAGGTTTTTAGAAATCCTAAGTGCCCTCCTAAGGAAGAGGTGTGCATTTTGTTGAGCGTTGGAAAAGGTATGTATTTACCATTTATTTCTTTATCTTTTCCTTTGAATCATAACTCCTTTACATTCTAAGATGGTAATATGTTAAAGAATTATGATAGAATTAAGGAGATTTGTGATTGATGCAAAATAACTAATTATTGTCCTTTTCTATACAGAAAGTGAAGGGAATAGAAAATCACTATTCGGGAGGAAAAGAAAAAGCAGAAGATACTGCTATCCCTTTGACAGGAAGCCGTATCCAGAAGAGGAGATCAAGATCAGAGTGCATGGACTAGGAAAAGGAAGAGAAAATGCGGCATTAGCGCAAGAAGACAAAACGATGAACTGGAGATCAAAGATCTAGTGAATCCCTCATGATCCTTTGATCGTGAGGGATCACTACTTCAAGGCTTATCTGTATTCTTGATACTTCCGACTGGCCATTATAAAAAGGGACAGCGCTGGTAGCCGAAGGGGTGGATATTATTGTCAATTTGTAGAACTTACTGTTGTAATCTTAACTTTCATCATCGACTCTCTTTGAAGAGCGATAGCTGTAACTTTGCTGTTTATGATTAATATATAACTCAGTTGCTGTTCCATTATCTGATCCTGGAGTTAACGCAGCAGTGCTTCCCTGGTGGCTAAGGGCTCGGCCCTAATGGATCCACTTGCTTATTATATCATTATTTTACAATTACAGTCGTGTGTGGTTTGATTTCCTTTGCACTTCCTTAATTTATTTTATTTAGTAATCTTTTGTTCCTGAACATTTCACTGAATTTCTCTGTTATATCGAAATCTTAATTGGATAGCGAGATTATTATTCATAACTTAAAATGGCATGCTGTTCATTATGAAACAATACTGTACTGTCTAATTCAGATTCTGCTGTTCATTTACAATTGCAATTGCTGTTCATTTACAGTTGTGATTGCTGTTCATTTAACTACGGTTCACTTACAGTTGTGATTGATGTTCATTTGACTACTGTTCCATTATAACTGCAATTGTCGTTCCTTTACACCGGAATAAGATTATTGATTCAATTACTCTATATTCGCTGTGTGGTTACACTTAATTCAGTTTGTTGTTCCTTTCTTAGATTGCTGTTCAATTCCTTTATTAGTTGAGGATTGTTGTTCAATTCATTTCGGTTAAGATTGCTGCTCAATTCATTTCTGTAGATTAAGCTTTGTTGTTTGATCTTTTCAATAGAATTAGTTGTTGTTCCTTTTCTGCTAATCTAATTGTTATTTCTAGTATTTTCTTTAGTGTGGATAAACAGATCTACAACTGTAACGAACATTGACTACTGCTGTCTAAGTTCTCAAATTGGAGATATTGTCTGTGATTGATTTTCATTTACATCAGTTTATAGGGGAAGGAGTTATCATTACTGCATCCTTGACTGATGATTGTTGTAGTTTCTTGGGTGAATGATTTAGTTACAGAGCATTTAAGTTTCTTGTCATTACAATTAGATTTTGTTTCCAACATTCATTTACTTTTGTAAGCACTATACTGCAAACATTACTCTTGAACAAGTGACCGCCTCAGACTGAGTACACTCTTGAGATAAAAAATCGTGCCTGGATTGATAATTAATGTAGGATAAATAGGGGTTAAAAGACACCTTTTTATCACTCAACATTTTGGCGCCGTTGCCGGGGAGAGTGTAGCCATTTGTTTCTTTTGAAAAGAGAGTAGTGTAAGTACCTGCTAGGAGAGAGTTGGGTTTTAAAAATGGAAGGTAAGAACCTGCGTACGGAGCATGTAACAGCCCTGCTCCCCCGCCCACTTTCCTGCAGATTTGTTGATTATTTTGGGTAGAAATAAGTATTTGATTTGTGTGCATGACTAAGAAGAAAAAGCCTAAAAAGAATCCAAAACCACTACCCAAACCTGATAAAGCTAAGGGACCGGTGACCCTTGGCCGATCGACCTTTATAGACGATATCCTTAAAAAATAAGAATCTCAGCCATTAGTAGGCCCTAGAAAAGCTACTTCTAGACAACCTACTAGTTCCCTTCGAGCCACAGAATCACCATCTGTAGCCTTTGCTGAGGTGCACAGCCAAACAGAGGAGCAAGATTTTCAAGAAATTGAGAATTCTAGCCCAAAATCATTACAAGAAGGGAACCTTAGTAATCTCTGCGAAGGAGGAGGAGAAACAGGGGAAACCAAAGAACCAAGATCTCCTCTTGGAATAGTTCAGCCACTGAGCAGCCCAGATAAGGGAAGTGCTGTCAAAATCATCCAAAACAAAGCTGAAGAACCTGAAGAGCTAAGATCCCCCCAGATATTAGTTCAGCAAGGAACTCTCATCATCCCAGACAAAGGAAGTGTTGTCAAGGCCATTCCTACTCCTTCTAGCCATCCTAGGAATGCCCCCTAGAAATCCCAGAAGGATATTGGCACATATTTTACCAAATAACCCAGAACCAGCAAACACCTCAAACCTCCACACTGCAATATCCCATTGTAGATACTGCAATTAATGCACCTATGAAGGCCATTCCTCTCCAGCATATTCCTACATTCCATGGCCTAACATCAGAAGATCCAGATGCATTTTTGTTTGAATTCGATGTATTGTGTCAGGGGTATGACTATACCACCGATCCCCAAAAGCTAAAATTATTTCCCTCCACATTAAAAGGAGCAGCTTTACGATGGTTTATGGGGTTAGGTGGAGGTGTTATAAATGACTGGGATCAGATGAAAGGTGCTTTTCTAAAGAAATATCAGGATTATTGTAGGTCTAGAGAATTAAAGGATGAAATATTTCAGATGGTAGCCAGACCTAATGAGACACTAGAAGAATATGTTGAATGTTTTCAGTATAATCTTCAGAGATCTCCTTATGCATCATTACCCTTACCTAACAATGTATTAAAAACGACATTAATTAAAGGGATGAAGGAACAATGGGTTGAAACACTAAATATTATGGGAAAAGGTGACATCTATCAAGAAAATTTTGCTGACATTATTGATTTGTGTATCAAGAGTTCCAGAGGCAGTACAAGGCTAAAACCAGCGGAACGTGACATGCTCACAAGGGACAACAAGATCTCCGGTGGAGGAGTAACCCGTGCAGAAATCGGGAATTTACTGGAGAATTTCAAAACTGATATATTGGGGACTCTGACAACGCAGCTCGATATTATGCAAGCTAAACAGAAACAAGCAGAAGCAGAGAAAAACCTGGCAATATTCTGCCCTAGATGCAGAAAGAAACACAGCCACAAAGAGTGCCCACTGGATGCAGTTCAAGTCTATGCTATTTGTACAAAAGATCACTCCACAGAGAACTACCCCTCACTCCCGGGTTTGAAAGCAGTGTACAAAGAAGCGGAAGAAGAATCAGAACCAGTGTGCCTACTCAATCAACGCCATCAATGGCAGCCACGACAACCAGGTATGCCCTCCTATCCATCTTCTTCTTTCCAATCTGCGCAATATCATGCTCAGCAATATAATACAATGTGGCAAAATCAGCCACCCTTCCCAAACTGGTCACAACAACCATTTCCTTCATCACCATGGCCGAATCAAACAAGCCAAACTAATTGGCCAAACTTTCCCTACTCTCCACCATATTGGCAAAACAATGCATATCCAACACAATGGTCCCCTCCCACTTCGCAGAGTCAAACCTGGCAGTCAAACTGGAAAAGACCGATGAATCAGCTAGCTGGAACCATTCCTCTCCCTCAACCCACACTGCCAGCACCATATACACTACAACAAAATCCCCAGTCCAACTTAAGACCGCAACTCCCAACCCAACCCAACCCGAACCCAAATAATAGACCGGTTCAATCTGTTCAAATAATCGAAACACCAGAACTAGAAATCGATGTAACGGAGTGGAACGGCCTTCAATTAAGGTCTAGGCGCATAATAGAAACTGAGGGGGATAAAAATGTTCAAGTTGAAAATCAGTTACCTGCAAAACAACCACTACAAGAAGAGGATGTGGTCAGACAACAAACTCACGACCAAGAAACCACGTCTTCTCCCCCATTCCCAGAATGATTAATCATACCACACCCTATAGAACATCCTTACTTTGATATTCTTGGAGAACTATGAAATTTGTGCATAAAAATCCCACTCCTCCAAGCTATCCAAGATATCCCAATATATGCAAAAACCATCAAAGAGTTATGTATAAGAAAGCCAAAGAGGAGAATAACAACTAACCCAACCGTCCAAGTAGTTGGCACCCTATATGATCTGTTATCAGGAAGAGAAGCACCTGTCAAATATGAAGACCCAGGGAATCCTATAGTGACGGTGCAAATCAATGGACAAACCTTTTCAAATGCTGTAGTTGATTTAGGGGCTGCAATTAATATTTTAACAACCACCACTTGTCAAAAACTTGGCATTACATCAGTGGAACCAACCTCCACCTTATTGGAACTGGCTAACCAATCGGTAGTTAGGCCAGAAGGTACACTACACGATGTAATGGTATCTGTATATTCCTGGGAATACCCTGCTGACTTTCTGATAATCAACCCCAAAACCGACTCGATGGACACCCTTTAATCTTAGGTAGACCTTGGCTTGCGACTGCTGATGCTTACATTGGCTACCGACAAGGCAGTATGACTATAACTAGAGGGAGTAATATCAAGAATCTAGCTCTATACCCTCCAGCCCAGCCAAGTTTGACAATAATGAAAACTAACAAACACCTTGTATCATACCTCACAGAAAACATTAGGTCCCCATTAACCATAGAATATGCCCTCGATTTTAAAGACCAAATAGAGGATGACGTTATTAACAACTTCATTAACCAATCCGAATCCAGATCCCATGTACAATGTCACATGATAGAGGCAACATTTGACAATGAACTAGAAGAAGATCCCCTCAAAGACACTCATGATCAATCAATACCCACTACCTCTGTTTCAAATAGAAAAACTATAGAGATTGAGCCAGGAAAAACCTTTAACATTAACAATAACCTAACTCCTGAACAAGAAGAAAAGCTGGTCCAACTACTGAGAAAATATAAGGAAGCTTTTGCATGGGATTATCCGGACATGAAGGGAATTGATCCCCAGTTGTGTACACACCACATTTATACAGAAAAGGATGTTAGACCCATTCGCCAACCCCAACAGAGACTCAACCCTCACCTGAAAGATATTGTGAAAGCTGAATTACAAAAACTTTTGGATGTAAACTTTATTTATCCAATCTCTGATAGCAAGTGGGTCTCTCCACTAGTAGTGGTGCCAAAGAAGAATGGAAAATGGAGGATTTGTGTAGATTACAGAGAATTAAACAAAGCAACCCAGAAAGACCACTTTCCCCTTCCATTCATTGATCAGGTATTAGACACATTAGCAGGAAAGAAATTCTTTTCTTTCTTGGATGGCTTCAGTGGATACAATTAGATTCAGATTGCCCCTGAAGACCAGGACAAAACTACTTTTACCTGTCCTTGGGGAAAATTTGCTTACAGAGTCCTACCCTTTGGCCTATGCAATGCCCCTGCCACATTTCAGAGGGCCATCCTCAGCATCTTTTCAGATTTAATAAATGAAGGGCTCGAAGTATATATGGATGATTTCACACCATATGGAGATGATTTTGAGCCAGCACTAGACACATTGGAAAAGGTGCTGCAACGATGTATTGCCACCAAGCTCTACTTGAGCCATGAAAAGTGCTATATGATGATGACCGAAGGGCTCATCCTAGGTCATTATATCTCAGCAACTGGAATACAGGTAGATCCAGCCAAAATTCAAATAATTTTGTTAATACCTACTCCTACCACACAGACAGAGGTATGCAGTTTTCTAGGATTTTCTGGTTATTATAGGAGATTCATAGAACATTTTTCTCAAATAGCTGCACCTCTATACGCACTGACAAGGAATGTTGATTTTGTTTGGACAGATAAATGCGACCGTGCTTTTGAGGATCTGAAAAAGCTTGTGTCAACAGCCCCAGTGCTCAGAGGCCCAAATTGGGACCTGCCATTTCAAATTTCATCAGATGCTTCAGACACAGCTATTGGAGCAGTCCTTGGGCAGGAAGAAGACAAAAAACCATATGAAATCTATTATATTAGCAAGAATTTGTCTCCTACTGAGCTAAACTATACCGTAACTGAAAAAGAGTTTTTAGCTGTAATACATGCTGTAAATAAATTTAGGCATTATATCACTGGATATCCTGTTGTTTTATATACAGATCACTCTGCCATAAAATACTTAGCAAATAAACCTATTACAAATGGTAGAGTAACAAGATGGTTGATTTTATTGTAGGAATTTGACATCACAATAAAAGATTGACCTGGGAAAGAGAATCCTGTAGCTGACTTTCTCTCACGAATGCCGAAGCCAGCGGACGCAGCAGCAGTCGAAGATCAATTCCCAGATGAACATTTGTTTGCTGTTACTGTCAAGACACCCTGGTATGCTGATGTTGCAAATTATTTAGCAGTAGGCAAATTACCAAAGCATCTAACCCCCAATGAACAAAAACAGATTGTGCAACGTAGTACCCGATTTTCTTGGATTGGGGGCTACCTATTTCATACAGGGGCAGATATGCACATCAGAAGATGCGTCCGCGAAGATGAAATATTTGACATTCTGAAAGCTTGTCATGACGGACCATGTGGCAGACATTTCGCAGATCGCAGGACTGGTCACAAGGTTTTGCAAACAGGTTATTACTGGCCCACAATCTTTAAAGACGCTAAGAAATTTGTGCAAGCCTGTGACAGTTTCCAAAGAGCAAGACGCCCTGGATAGTCCGACGAAATGCCTTTAAACCCATAGCTAGTAATCGAACCATTTGAGTGTTGGGCGCTCGATTTTGTTGGTCCGATCAACCCATCATCAAATCAGAAAACATATATTCTAGTAGCAACAGAGTATGTTACCAAATGGGTTGAAGCAGAGGCACTTCCAAGAGCTACAGAGGACTCTGTGATTCATTTCCTGTTCCAAATATTTGTGTGATATGGCCTCCCGAGGGACATAATCACAGACGGAGGACCACAGTTTGTAGGTAATAAAATCGCTGCAACATTAAAAAATTATCACATTCAGCACAAAATTACCACTCCGTATCACCCACAGGCAAATGGCCAAGTAGAGAGCACGAATAAAGTGATAGAGGCAATATTGACAAAAATCGTTGCATCACACAGGCGTGATTGGGCTTCAAGATTACCTGAAGCCTTGTGGGCATACCGAACAACGTGGAGAAACACCACCGGCTATTCACCATATCAGCTAGTATTTGGAAAAGAACCCATCTTTCCAATAGAGTTCGAAATACAAACATTAAGAACAGCACAGGAGATTGGTCTAAATTTAAATGAGGCCCAGACTAACAGATTACAACAAATTAACGAGCTAGATGAAATTAGGCTCTCGTCTCTTCAACACACTGCATTAATTCAATAGCAGAGAGCAAAATGGCACGACGCCCTAATAAAAAAGAAAATCTTCCACGAAGGAGATTGGGCACTCCTATATGACTCCAGGTTTCAGGATTTTCCGGGAAAACTTCAGACTCAATGGCTTGGACCATATGAAATACAGAAAGTGCATGACAATGACACCATTACTTTGACTACTATTGATGGATCTGGACATACCTTTAAAGCAAATGGCCACCGAGTGCGACTGTACCATAAACCGCTTACTCGGGAATCCTTTTACCAACAACTCCGGGAAGATTCTGATATGCAAATTCTTGCTGAGGAAAATAATCCTTCCTCGGCATTGGTTCACTAAATAATTTCATTGTTCTTAAATTTTGTACATAAGTTTTTCTTTTCTGCTTGTATAAACTACTTTCTGTACAGATTTTTGCATTTCTGCATTTTTTGTATTTTGTTGTTCCTTTCCGAAGGAATAGCATTTCTGCCTTTTTGTTGTTCCTTTCCGAAGGAACAACACTTTTGCATTCTGCTGTTCCTTTCCGAAGGAACAACACTTTCGCATTTCGCTGTTCCTTTCCGAAGGAACAACATTTTTGCATTTTGCTGTTTCTTTCCGAAGGAACAACACTTTCGTTTTCTGTTGTTCCTTTCCAAAGGAACAACATTTCCGCATTTTTTCTGTTCCTTTCTGAAGGAACAACACTTTCTCATTTTTCTGTTCCTTTCCAAAGGAACAACACTTTCGCATTTTTGCTATTCCTTTCCGAAGGAACAACACTTTCATTTTTTGGTGTTCCTTTCTGAAGGAACAACATTTTAGCATTTTTGCTGTTCCTTTCTAAGGGAACAACACTTTCCTTTTTTGCTGTTCCTTTTCGAAGGAACAACATTACCACATTTTTGCTGTTCCTTTCCAAAGGAACAACACTTTCGCATTTTGTTGTTCCTTTCCAAAGGAACAGCATTTCCGCATTCTTGCTGTTCCTTTCCGAAGGAACAACACTTTCGCATTTTGCTGTTCATTTCCAAAGGAACAACATTTTCGTATTTTTGCTGTTCCTTTATGAAGGAACAACATTCCCACATTTTTTGCCGTTCCTTTCCGAAGGAACAACACTTCCGCCAGATTGTTTTGCCATTCCTTTCCGAAGGAAAAACACTTCTGCTAGATTGTTTTGTCGTTCCTTTCCGAAGGAACGGCCCTTCCGCCAGATTGTTTTGTCGTTCCTTTTAAAGGAACATCCCTCCTTCGCATTTTTTTCTTTTCTTTTTGCCGTTATTTCCGAAGGAATAACAGTTTCGATTTCGAATGATCTTAGGCTGTTCCGCCGAAGGATCGGTATTTTATTTCGCGTTTGCTTTATTTGTTGTTCCGTTTAAGGAACAACTATTGTTCCTCTTAAGGAACAGTAGTTTCGAGTGTATTTTTTCTTTTGTTTGTTGTTCCTCTTAAAGGAACCACAGTTTTTGCGTGCAGATGTTCTTTTGTTGTCCCTCTTAAGGAACAGTAGTTGTTCCATCTAAGGAACAACACTTTTTGAGTGCATTTTTTTGTTTTGTGTGTGTGTGTGTGTTTCATCATTTAGAGGATTTTTGTGAATGATGGTTCATTTAAGGCACAGGTATACATTTATGCAAGAACACAAAAACTAGAGGATATTGAAATCAGCAAACCAAAGAAAAATCGTTATCTTTAGAGAAATTGCTTTGAATTGATAAGAAAAAGAGGAAAGGACACAACTATTTATATCACTTTGCTGTCTTTATTTTCACTAAAACCAATTTGATTGATTATTTTTATCATGTTGGTTCTTTCTTAAATCTTCATAATTCTCTTTTATCATTATTATTGAATAAGAATAAGGGCATATTTTCCTCTATTGAGATGTTCAGACTTCTTCCACCATCCCTACTCTTAAGGAGTGTTGAGCCATCCTCTGTATATAAATAGGAAAGTGCTATATAAAAGAAAAGAAAAAAAGAGAAAAATATATATCTATATGATTACTAACATGATTTGTCAAATGAAGGATAGGGGGTCTCATCAAGAGCCAGCCTACCATGATCATAAGGAAGCAGTGAAGTGGCATTCCCACTATGGCCGCCACGCCAGGGATATGATCGAAGAGGCATATCAGAAAAATAAAAAAGTCCTTGGAACAAGAGGTCTCATCACGAGCCGGCCTGCCCACCTTTCACTCCTTCCTGGTGAATGGCATTGTGATTCATCTGGTTACCAAGCCAGCACAATGGCCTCCATTCTGACATCACACAACACTTTCCTAGGCATACATAAAGGATTATGGTTCCAAGGGTGAAACAAGCAACTCTGTCAAGGTTATGGACACCTGTGGGCAACAAAGCTCTGCTGATGGTATTGAAGTCATATTTTTCATACACCAATAGTCATTATAAACCCTTTTCTTATATCTCTATCTTGATTTCAAATGAGATTATGTTATATAACCCTTTCAAACCTCTTACACATGAAAAATCGTTTATAAATCAATCATAATGGTTAAAGTGGATAATGACCGCATAAGCACTTTTACTTACGTCAGTTGTCCTCTTCTCTATTTTTCGCATCATTTTATAGCATTTCCATATCTATTCGCGATTTCCATCATAAGCCTCAATTTCAGTAATCCGCTGCTTTTTATAATCATGTCATGGATATATACGCCATTCATTTATTTTACTGTACGACTACAGTCCAACATGCTACTCCTTTATTTGCCGGTCGAGGACGACCTATCACATTTTAGGGGGGCGTGGGTGACCTCCATAATGCACTAGCATACATGTCAACTCCTTATTTGGAGGTACTATGACTCCATCAGAACTTGGGAATAGCAAGTTTAACAGTATTGATATTTCCCAATATGCACAGCTTGTTGTTCCATCGTCATTTCTGTGTTTTTGCTCTGTAAAAATTAACAGTGTGCTAAGCTTGAATAGCTTGCTGTTCCATTGTCATTTCTGTGTTTTTGCTCTGTAAAAATTAACAGTGTGCTAAGCTTGAACAAAATGGGAGGCAGATCAATATGCAGCGAACCGTAGGTGTTAATAATCTCCGACGCTGCACGCGAAATTTTAGTAAGAGCAGGATGGATTGCCTACCTTAACCGACTACAATAGTCTCATGAAACGGTGGCCATTGAATTTCTGCAGAATTTGCAGGAAGATCGTTCCATGGTGAGGGGGAGGCAAATAACAGTAACAGATGCGATAATTGCTGAAGTATCGGGACTGCCAGCTGTTGGACCAGTATGGACCCAGAAAAAAGTGAGACTTCAAGACACCATAACCATCTTCCGGGACAAAGGACAGAGCCTTACTGTCAAAGGAAAAGGAGTCATGCCTGCAACCCTGGGAGAACCATGGGCAAAATTAGCCAGAATTGTGCAAAACTACATCACATGCGATGGGAGAAAGGACGTGGTAAGACCACGCCATCTCAAATTGTTAGCTGTATTAAAACAAAAATGTGTTGTAAATTTGCCCGCATATTTAAATTTTTTATTGCATGATGCTGCTCGGAGTATAAGAAAATCTCGTCATGTAGAAACAGTAGTAAGTCATCACGGCTTAATTCGACTAATAGTCAGTTACAGTCTCGCCCAACAGCAGATTAGTTGGGAAGAATTGGTATTCTCAATAGATGGGGGATTGGCCTTACCAGCCCTAAAATGAAAAAGAACTGCTAGCACATCAATTAGACCACAGAAACGTAGACAGTCCGCCAGATTGGGGAGAAGCAGGGGAATGTTGGGAAGTCCCCAAGACAACAGTAGCCAACCCCTAGAGATATATGACTCGAAGGATGAGCAACCCCCACAACTTGAAGGAGGGGAAAAATGAAGAAGAAGAAGAACCGAAAGAGGAAACTGAACACTCCAGCGAGGAAGAAGGGGAGGAAGCAGAGCCACCCAGTGAAAGCCCATTACAAAACCCTCTGCAAGAAGACGAATTGGCCCAAATTTTGGCCAACATGGGTGAGTATATCCAGCCCCACAGCCCACTCAACCTCGATATTGAGGCAGGACAATCACAGGAACACTCTGCTCACAGTAAGAGTGCATCTGAGGAGATGAGTGATGAGGAAGAAGAAGAAGGGCAATCACAGGAACACTCTGCTCATAGTAAGAGTGCATCCGAAGAAATGAATGACGAAGAAGAAGTAGAAGCAGAAGCCGCCCGGGAAATAGCAGATCAACCCAGGGTTTCCTCCCCTAAGAAACCTAATCAGGAGGACGAGAACACTGAAGAAGTGTTCCAAGTAGAAAACATGGAAATAAGCCAGGGCGAGGGTACAATCCCTGAAGAACAAAGCCCAGGCCCAAGAAAAGAAACAGTTGTTCCTTCGAAGAAAACGAATGAAATCAAAAGGTTGCGAAAGGAACAGCAAAGGCTACTAAATGTAGTTAAACAACTCAGACAACAAATAAGGGTCCTAAAAATGGGGAGAATCTAAAAAAGAACCCCTGGAACAAAGGATGCAGCCACCCAGATGAAACCCCATAAAATGAAGACCAAAAGAACTCAAACTAAACCCATTATCATTCAGGACCACAAGGAACAACATGCAGCTATTACAAATGCAGAGGCCCAAACAGAAGACACACCAGTTTGTAATAAGGACGTCCAGACAGAGGCATTGTCCTCTAGCGTCACAACCAACTGGACATTTCATGAGAAGGAAACACAGACTATAGGAACCAGATGTCGTAATAAGGAGATCTAGGTAGATCTCCAGCCCAAAAATGTTTTGATGGACAATGATCCTAGGATAGTGAGACTTCAAGAGGATCTGGCATAGGCCCAGCAGACGATAGAAAAGCTCACAGAAGAAACTGTTCCTCAGGAGAAATATCAAAAGTTACAGCAGCAAGTAAAGAACATCAATGCATCGGAGAGCGAGGCCTTCGATAGATGTCGGAGGGTAGAGGAAAAAGTTAAAAAGGTAACCAATAGACTAGACACAGTTATGAGTCAAATGGATACTCTCTGTTCTCTATATACTGATGTTCTAGCATGTAGGGCACCTGCCAAAAATTATTCTTTGTTTTTTATGGAAAGGTACTTACAATTAAAAATTAAGGCTGTGAAGGCAGGGGTTCCTATAGTGTTAAAAACTATTGATGATTTTATAAACTGCTTTAAACATTATGGGGTGATAGTCCAGCCATTGCTATGTGAGTTTTATTTGCATAATTTTGTGTTGGACGGTGAAACGGAGGGGAACCCCAATCCTTTTGTGGGTGATATACAGCTTCAGGCATTCATCTCTTTTGTTGTTAATGAGATAAAGTGGCTTAAAGCCCATAATACCTTTCAGAGACAGGAGAACGGGTTAGATCTTTGGGTAAGGGGTGAACCAAGAAACCAATTACAACTGTGGGATAAGCATAGAAGCTTAATGAGAAAGAAGGGTGTGATTGAGACATTGGGACCCATTCACACAATAGTTGTCCAGCAAGGGGTAGAATACTTCCTATCCATCAAAGACCTTGCCATAGCAGCAGCTAAACTCCGATGGAAGACTTCCAATCGGAATGTTCAGGATAGAGAGCCATTCAATTATGAAAATTTTAACATAGCTGCCGGTCGCCTGGTCACCTATAGTAACGTCATCTTGACAGAAGGCCCGTATTGGCTGGGTTGTAGGTTTCGAAGTCCAATTATCTAATATCCCACAACAGGGTATA
The DNA here is from genome assembly GCA_031772625.1 of Pinus tabuliformis. Taxonomy (NCBI): domain Eukaryota; kingdom Viridiplantae; phylum Streptophyta; class Pinopsida; order Pinales; family Pinaceae; genus Pinus; species Pinus tabuliformis. The sequence goes on from CM062815.1 coordinate 784,405,818, forward strand.
AGTCCCTATATGAATTGCCTGAAGGCCAGACAGGGAATATTTTTGAAGTTTTAGCTACACGTCATGGTTTTAGACCACTTCATGAAAATCCCTCTCCAGCCTATTCCCTAACTGCCTTGCATGTAAATTACAATGTTTTCATGAGGACATGAAAAAGGGTAAGCAGGGGGGTGTGTTGAGCGTTGGAAAAGGTATGTATTTACGTTTTATTTCTTTATATTTTCCTTTGAATCATAACTCCTTTACATTCTAAGATGGTAACATGTTAAAGAATTATGATAGAATTAAGGAGATTTGTGATTGATGCAAAATAACTAATTATTGTCTTTTTCTATACAGAAAGTGAAGGGAATAGAAAATCACTATTCGGGAGGAAAAGACAAAGCAGAAGCAACTGCTATCCCTTTGACAAGAAGCCATATCCAGACGAGGAGATCAAGATCGGAGCGCATGGACCAGGAAAAGGAAGAGAAAACACGGCATCAACACAAGAAGACAAAATGATGAACTGGAGATCAAAGATCTAGCGAATCCCTCAGGATCCTTTGATCCTGAGGGATCGCTGCTTCAAGGCTTATTTGTATTCTTGATACTGTCGCCTGGCAATTATAAAAAGGGACAGCGCTAGTAGCCCATGGGTTGGATATTATTGTCAATTTGTAGAACTTACTGTTGTAATCTTAACTTTGATCATCGACTCTCTTTGAAGAACGATAGCTGTAACTTTACCGTTTATGATTAATATATAACTCAGTTGCTGTTCCATTATTTGATCCTGGAGTAAACGCAGCAGTGCTTCCCTAGTGGTTAAGGGCCCGACCCTAGTGGATCCACTTGCTTCTTGTATCATTATTTTACAATTACAGTCATGTGTGGTTTGATTTCCTTTGCATTTCCTTAATTTGTTTTATTCAGTAATCTTTTGTTCCTGAACATTTCACTGAATTGCTCTGTTATATCGAAATCGTAATTGGATAGCGAGATTATTATTCACAACTTAAAATGTCATGTTGTTCATTCTGAAACAAGACTGTATTGTCTAATTCAGATTCTACTGTTCATTTACAGTTGCGATTGCTGTTCATTTAAAGTTGCGATTGTTGTTCATTTAACTACGGTTCACTTACAGTTGTGATTACTGTTCATTTGACTACTGTTCCATTACAACTGCAATTGTCATTCCTTTACACCACAATAAGATTACTGATTCAATTACTCTATATTCGATGTGTGGTTACACTTAATTTGGTTTGCTGTTCCTTTCTTAGATTGTTGTTCAATTCCTTTATTAGTTGAGGATTGTTGTTCAATTCATTTCAGTTAAGATTGTTGCTCAATTCATTTTTGTAGATTAAGCTTTGTTGTTCAATCTTTTCAATAGAATTAGTTGTTGTTCATTTTCTGCTAATCGAATTGTTATTTCCAGTATTTTCTTTAGTGTGGATAAACAGATCTACAACTATAATGAACATTGACTATTGCTGTCTAAGTTCTCAGATTGGAGATCTTGTCTGTGATTGATTTTCATTTACATCAATTTACAGGGGAAGGAGTTATCATTACTACATCCATGACTGATGATTGTTGTAGTTTCTTGAGTGAATGATTTAGTTACGGAGCATTTAAGTTTCTTACCATTACAATTAGATTTTGTTTCCAGCATTCATTTACTTTTGTAGGCACTATACTGCAAACATTACTCTTGAACAAGTGACCGCCTCAGACTAAGTACAATCTTGAGTTAAAAAATTATGCCTGGATTGATAATTAATGTAGGATAAATAGGGGTTAAAAAGACACATTTTTATCACTCAACACATTTCCCTAAGAATCTTTTGTTTGAGTTGGGAATTATTACATAGGTATAATTGATCCTTGTACCATAACGAATCATTTTTCCAGCAAAATGTATCAGATATACTGGGATCTTGTTGTATATTTTGAATGAGTGCCCACACTTCCTCGTCATTCTTCCATTCATCCCTTGCTTCGTTTATCCAATCTGGTTGGATAATAGAAATGGCGCAAAGAAATGCTTCCACATCCTCATCCTTTCTTGAGAGTGCATCTGCCACAACATTTTGCTTCCCTTTTTTGTATATGATTTCAAAGTCATAGCCCAACATCTTTGTGACCCATTTTTGCTGCTCTTCTGAAGATAATATTTGTTCCAAAAAGTATTTAAGACTATCATGATCTGTTTTTACCTTGAAGTGTCTTCCCATTAGGTAGGGTCGCCATTTCTTAAGTGCATGTAGTATTGCCAGCATTTCCTTCTCATAAATAGCTTTGTGTAAATACTTTCCTTTGATTGGATGACTTTCGAAAGCAATGGGTCTTTGTTCTTGCATTAAAACAACACCAATTCCATTTCCTGAGGCATCACATTCCACAATAAAGGTTTTTGTGAAGTCCGGTGTAGCTAAGACTGGTGCTTGGCACATTGCCTCTTTAAGATGTTCAAAGGCCTTCGTTGCTTCTGGAGTCCATGAGAATGCATATTTCTTCAATAATTTTGTTAGAGATGCTGCTATTCTCCCATAATTCTTAACAAACTTGCGATAATACCCTGTCAACCCGAGAAATCCTCATAGATGCTTTATGGATGTGGGGATTTTCCATTCCTTAATGGTTTTAATTTTTCTACGGTCTACCTTAACACCTTCATGAGATACAATATGAGCCAGATATTCCACCTCTTGTACTCCAAAGAAACATTTGGAAATTTTTGCATATAATTGTTTCTCTTCCAATAGTTTTAGCACCATGTCAACATGTTGGACATGATCCTTCCAAGACTTGTTGTAGATTAGTATATCATGAAAAAATACTAACACAAATTTTCTAAGGAAGGGTTTGAAAATGGAATTATTCAAACCTTGAAATGTAGAAGGTGCATTAGTAAGGCCAAAAGGCATGACCAAAAATTCATAATGACCCTCATGAGTTCTAAATGTTGTTTTTGGAATGTCTTCAGTGTTCATTCTGATTTGATCATATCCTGAACGAAGATCCAACTTGGTGATGTAAATTGATCCATGCAATTCATCCAATAATTCATCGTATGTGGAAACATTCATGAAATATGAAATGAGGGCTAATGATGTCTGAAAGGGTAAGAAAATTGTTATGAAACCAGCTCACAAAAAGATAGAAAAGATAGTTCAACACCTTAGAAATAAGCCTCTTCGAGGGGCAACCTCCTTTGCATTACACAAATGAACAATTCTTAGATGATTCAAATGACAAAACCTCCTTTCTATATATATGAGTCTAAGGGGACACAATATAACCAAGCCGACCTAACAATAATAATATAAAGGCACAAAAATAACAATAGTGGGATTCTATGGGGCACAATAATAACAATATGGGGACAATAGGGGCAAAATAATAACAATAAGGGATACAATGACAATAGTAATGGGGGAATCACTAGTATTATAGGGACCTAACATCACCCTATGGGGCGAGCATTGTGACACCATAGGCAAGAAACTTGTTGAAATTTCCTCTTCTGTTGCTTTAACCGTGCTTGTAATCAAAGAGAGCCGCATAGCCAAATTTAATGGAAGAATTGTCAGGACTATCTCGACCACTAGCCTCGTGCTGGATCCCAACATTCCAGAGACTAAGCAGCTCCAGTCATGGTTTGATCAAATAGGCTACTTGGCCTCTTCACCATCATTAAGTAGAAAATTCTCGGGGTCTTTCAAGCAGCACTACCCACAACGTACGATTGTCGACCTCATTGAATCGCATCTCGTCGAAAAAGCAACATGGTTCTCTATTCATGGAACCATCACCTCTATTGACATGCAATATTTCTACTTCCTTGCATGCCCTATCTCATATGACAGCATGCAATGCATGAATTTTTTTTTGAACTACTCAAATGGAATGTGGCACTACACAAAATGTGGTGGGGACTTCCCAGAATGTTAGTATCGTTATGTGTTGAAATTTGAAATGCATGACAACACAGGGCTACTGGAAAATGTAACTGCTTTTGATGATGTTGCAACTGAACTCATGAGTGTCCAAGAAAAAACTTGTTCATACTATCCAGTGATCCTGATGCTATCCACGAGCTTCGTGCAAGGGTTTCATGTCATCCTTTCCTATTCACATTGTTTGTGAAAATGGATAGCTTCAATGGTGTTGACAGTTTGAAGTTTGTGATAATCAATTCAGAGGAAATCAAATATGGCTCTGCATGTTCCATTCTCCTCTACGATATCAAAAGAATGTCTACTACTTTAGTTGTTTGCCGCCTTTGAAATTCGTTTTTGTTTCCCCACGCCACGCTGAAGTGTAAACAACTACTTCTATATGCTTTTCTGTTCATTGTCGTTTTGTCCCCTGTCGCCCTCTTATTCTCTTCACTTCATCATTGTACTTCTCTCATTTATGTATATACACCTATGTTACATGTTGCACCTTCCACCTTTGCATAATTCTCCATGTTTTACCTTTACATGGATCATATATGCTTTTTTCTTCTTCCTTCTAAAGAAAATATAATGTTTACATTCTTTTAAAGTGTGCTTTGTGCAACTAAATGCAACCACTGGCTTTTTATAAAGGATTTTTGTTTCCTTACCTTAAATATATTTGGTAAATCAATGATAAATAGTTATCGGCCACCACAAAAAATACTTCGCTGAAATAAGATTGATTTTAACAACAAAATTTCAATGACACGACATTAGTGCGTAATGTCAAAGAAACATAAACTCTATTATAAAATGGTTTGTCCAACCAATTAACTACAACCACTTTATCAAAAGACACATCTACTTTATAAGCTAAAAGGCACTATTTTGAAAATATAACTAGTAATGAAGTTCTTGGTTTTGAGGGCTATGTACTTTATCTTTGCACTCAAGACTATTGTTTCCCATCTCCTATATTCACTAATACTTGTGTCCCCATATTTGTATCAGGATGGACATGCCAACGTCTTCTACAAACCCCTCAAGAAATGTTTGCAAGAGACTCCTTTATGCACAAAATAAATATGCCTCCAACAAACAAAAGACGACTCAAATATAAATTTGATTTAAACACCCAAGCGTTTCCAGGTATACCCCTATGTAATGTTTCTCTTCCCCAAAATCTCGAAGCTTTACTTGGAAACCCATGTCCTTCAACATTACCTACTCTGACTGTACCTACCCTTCTACTTTCTCCATTCACTCACACTTTTTCCCAATATACATCACACACCCCACCATCGACTCATCCTCCTTCACCCTCCCATCCCCATATTTTGATCAACTTTGCCCTTAACTAGGCACACTAGCAATTTCATGAAAGGATAGATGACCTATCTCCCTTTCATGTCCACTCCATATGAAAAGAATCATACACAAATATGAAAACAAAATTGTTACATGGTAACCTCTGTTGCTCCCGATGTGCAACTACAAAATCCACCCACCACTTCTCACTTGCAAACAACATGGACCCTGGAAACCAAATGTTTGTCCTTGCTTCTCTAACACAAATATAGTAAATGCTCATATCACGTGTCAACCTAGTCTATCAAGTCACCCATGCACGAGGTGTGAATTACAAATACATTGTTCATACTATTTGTTTCCCCCAATACATCACTATGATCACCAACATTTTGCCACACTTGGTTTCTGAATCAGACACCGTCGTTGTTACTAGACATGGCTCTAACCAAAAAACATATGATTTCATTATTAGTAGGACACATGTTTTTGCAGCTTTAGAGTACAAGCTAGCCCATACTCCCTACTACAAGGATGTCCATCTGGACCAAGCTGTAATATCTGCCTTGCTGACTCACCCTACCGATATGTCTTCTCTCGTCCGTTGCATTACCCCCAACTCTCCTAAACAACGACTTTCCTTCCATACTTTCGATGATAACATTCCTGCACAACCCACCCCAAAAAAACTCCAACCATCCTCTTTTGTATGAGCACTCCTAAATTCCCATACTAAGCTTAAAGAAATATCCAACTACCTACACTCTCCCCATCCCAATTCCACTACTTCACTTTCGTGGTCCTTTGTTTCTCGCTCTAAGATCAATGAATATACCATAAAAATCTTGTTTTCTATTGTATTCCCCACACTCTTCCCCATAGGGATTTCCACGATTTGTCAACCACATCTTAGAAAAGTTGAAATGCAAGAATATGTTGTTCACCTCATATGATACTATGATAACCTCTTTGCCCAGCATGCAAGATTCTGGTATTACTTGGAAAATCTTATGTTGTGGCATCCTAGTCAAGCAATTGCTACTATTTTCGTAAAATGAAACCTCGAAGAGGGCTCTCCAATGACCATTGCAGACCTTCGTGCACACCTCGATGACATGCCTGATTCCATGGTTCCTGACTAGATTATGTGCTTCGGGTCAGGCATTAGAGAGACATGCTCATTTTGGAAGAAACGCAGAGATGAACTCACTAATATGATCATACAAATAGGTATCCCTACTTTACTCTTCACCCTTAGTGCATCTGACACCAAATGGCATGACATGCACATGGTTATGCCTCACGTGCCCCCCCCCCCCCCAGGATTCATCAGAGCTATCTCTATGGAAATTCAACAATATAATCAACAATCCACATCTTGTAACGCAATACATTCATTGTCAATTCACAACCTTCCTCGAAGAGGTCTTGCAAAAAGGTTTCCATGAAAAGGACTTCTGGTGCAGGTTTTTTCCTGACCATCCTTCTCTTTTTTTATTTTTTTGCCTAGATGTACACTTGCCTCACAAAATTTCCTTTCTCATATTTGCAGGTATGAGAGGCAACATAGGGTATCTATGCCCATACCTGACCGTTTCCTTTGGCTAGAAAACGCACATGATATGGAAAACCTCGATCGGAATGACCAAGGCGTGGTGGATAGAGCGAAGTTGTATTTCGATGAACAAATTTTTGTTTGGAATCCTTGGCCTGTTGAACAACGTGCACCTTATGTACACATATCTACAGAGCATGACCCATGCATCATCCCATTGCCATTGATATTTGCATCCTCTTACCTTTAGGACTATGAGGATATTCTTAATTGCATTCAACGACATACAAAATGCCACCCCTTTTCATGTCTTCGCCAAAAAGGTCCTACTTTTTTTTGCCGCTATGGAGTTCCATGGGGTTTGAATGCCACCTCCTCTTTGATGATTGATGACAGTGGATGCAAGAAATATGTCCCCGCTCGTAATGATGACAATTTAAATGTACACAACTATGGCATGCTATCCATATTGAGAGCAAACATCGATTGCGAACTTGTTTTGTCTCGGTATGCTATTCTCTGCTACATCGTGAAATATGCAGTGAAGCCATAGACAAAATCAGAAAGTTATCAACAAATGTTGTCACATGTCTCGCAGGCAGTTCACCCCGAAGAACCTATTGTTAGTGTTGTCCGAAAACTTTTAATAGAAACAGTTGCCGATAGGGACATCAACACATAGGAAACATGCCACATGCTACAGAAAATACCCCTTTCACTTTCTAGCTGCTCATTTGTTTCCCTCAATGTTACTCATACTATTTTTCGACGTGTTCCTCGTGGTCTAGGTTTCCCCTTCCCAAAACCACCCTTCATTGTAGCATATATGAATAAAACTCCTTCACTTGAAACACTAACTCTTCTTGAGGCTGCACATTCCTGGTCCTTCTCTGCTCTTCGAAAACATAACAATGGAAACAAATAAATTCTTGTAATATTATTCATGTCCTCCCTTGCTATTCCTTGATCCATTCTCCTGCTTATGCATCCTATGCTTCTTTTTGTTGGATTGAACTACTTCTATACTTCTCTTTCTGCACACTCCCATCAAACATTGGCTCTACTGATGCAATAATCATTTTGCATTGGGAATAAAAAATATACGCATATGTTCCATGGCATGTTCATCGAGCCCCTAAAATCCCCCTTCCCTTATCTCTGGTGATACATCCATTAATGATGTGCCCAACCCCCATGAGTCCATAGACATCAATGAATGGAAATTCCTTTCCCAGCTACACCCTAGAAACAACATGCAAATTGATGACCTTGACATGCTTAGACATCGTGAATTTGAATCTAACCACAATTGGTCCATACTACCATCTCTCTCCCTTTGCAAGAGATAACCATGCATTTTATAGACTTCAGCCGCTCATCCACCCAGATCCATTCTAGCCCCACAACAGTTCCCTGCTCGTGCACCTCACTATCGCCCACCCAGGAAGTTTCTTTCACCATTTTCCTTACCCACTTTAGGAACACTTCCTCCATTCCTCCACTTAGAATGTTGATTTAAGGTACTGCTGGAATGGGGAAGTCTTATTTAATTGATTTCCTATGAGATACATTTCTTGTTAAGTCTGCTCCCAATTCAAGACCATTATTGCTACTCGCTCCAATAGGTGTTGCAGTGTTTAACATAAAGCATCTTACAATCCATTATGCCCTTCACATTCCTTTAGTGTTAATGCATCCTCTTGAGGGCCAACCACTTCTGCATCTCTAAGAAAAACTTTGTCACGTCAAATACATTTTAATTGATGAAATGAGCTTTATTGGGCCTAAACTTCTTTCACGCATAGGCGATCGTTTAAGGGAGGTATTTCCTTCCTATTAGAATGTGCCTTTCGGAGATCGGTCTATCATAATTGTCGCTGATCTTGGCCAAATACCTCATGTGAAGAACATCCCGATGTATGTCGAGACATCACGCAACAATTCCCTTTGGTGCACCTTTGACACGATCGTCACATTATCTACCATCTTTCATCAACAGGGGACTGACCCTCTTCAAATTGTATTTCTCCAATTACTCATGAATCTCATAAATGCAACACCAATAATAAAAAATTGGAACCTTCTCATGTCAAGGAAAAATTCCTTTTTGTCAAAAAATGAGCAACATGAATTCGACAATGCAATCCACCTATATCCAACTGTCCTCGCTCTCGCATTGCATAACAAACAAATGCGCAAAAAATTGAACATGGCAATTACATGATGCTACGTATATAAAAGGAACCACCATCCTACTGGTACATAAGAAGACGATGAGCAATTGGATGCAAAAGTTCTTATTTTCAATGAAGAATATGTTTTCCTCACATGTAACTCGTGGGTTGAAGCAGGTCTTGTAAACAGAGCATTTGAAAAAGTAGTTTCCATTTTCTATGCACCTAGATCAAAACCCCCTCAATTACCATCATTTGTTTTTGTTGAATTCTTCCAATACAAAGCCTCGCCATGGGATGTCTTGAACCCATCTTATGTTCCTGTTATCACCCCAAGAAACTCTCCTAGGTTGTATCTCAGAGATGCTCGGGAACATTACAAACTCAACCAAAATGTTGGAAAATTGTGGATGAATGAAAGGAATGCTGCATATTCAAGCCAAATAACCACTTCTACTATGCTTAACCCCAGACATGGGTGAACACCCCCAGACTACAAGGCTTTAGACCACCAATTACTCATAGTTTGAGGATTAAGTGGAAATGGAGAATACTGATCACACCAGTAGATGCACAGGACCCTGTGATGGCTAGCTGCAACCAGTAAAGAGGTCTGCAAATCTATTTCCTAATGCACAAACAGGATGACAGCTCTCTGGCATTAAAACAACAGAAACCTGCATACACATTCAATAATACTAACTAGATTCTAACACAGAGGTGGGATGACAGCCCCTCTAATGATAAACATCAAGAGCAAATGAAAAATGCATAACAGGTACAGCCTGGAACAAAGAAGAAGTGGAAAGTAAGCAATTAACAGCAAAAGAAGCTTGTATTAGCTGAAAATGAAGACCAGACGCTGCAGGTATCACAGTAGTTACAGTCTCCAGAAGTTGAACCTTACATCAAAATAACACTCGTCAACCATCAATGTTCTATCATCTGGATATATATAGAGGTTGATTACAAAAACACTCTGTTGTGTTACACGAGAAGGGGTCATAATGGACCACCTAACACATTAGTTCTCAGATATGGGGCTCTGCTACACTCTACCTGCTTTAATGAACAAAATCGGCCTTCTCTGGTGCTCTGCAGTCCTTCTCGGGTAGATGAAGTACTGACTGATACAAGGCTCCATAACTAATAACTGTGTTAACTGCTTGAGGCTGTCCTGTTTCCTTCTTTGGCCATAATGCTCTTGAATGCAGTAGTTGTAGAATAATTTATACAGGTACATAATTTGCAGACCACCTCCATCCTTCAGGAGTTTGGAAAGGCTGTGGGAGAAGACCATGTGGGAAATTGCGGGAGAAATAGGCCGTAGGATCACGCAGATCAACGGCGGAAAACACTCGGCGAGGAGTACCGGGAGGCGAGGCGGAAGAAGGCTATGAGTCGTCGAATGATAAAATTCGACAGTGGAGATTAGATTATGGAGGCTATCGGGAGGTGATGCGGATGGAGCAACGAAGGCCGTTGGATCTGGACGCGGCAGATCTGACGGTTGACGGAAGCGGAAGACGCACGGACATTAACGCGCGGGAGAACGGTTTTGGGAGGTGGGCGGTATTCCCCGCACTGCCTTTGGACCCATGGCGGTTTCCATATAACCCCTCGCGATCCAATAGGATTGAAACACGTGGCTGACGTGACAGGCGGGAAACCACCGCGATCGCGCGTTAACGGGCGGGCAGGTCGCGCAATCGGGGCCTGCGACTACCGTCCGATCGTGCGACGGACGGTCAGATGGCGAGGAATATGCACGATGTTTAACGTGCGGGAAAAAGGGTTACGACCGTTGGATCACGACGATCAACGGCTATGAACGAAGGATGCTATATGGGTGGGGTTTCGTGGGTTAAGCGCCCGGTCTTTAGGAAATGTAGGTTTATGGGATAAAAAAGAATTCGCGTTGAGTTTTGAAAGAAAACAGGGCTAGCAGGGAAAGAAGAAGTTTGTAGGAGAATGGAGGAAAGCGGGGAATGAAGATTTTTATAGAAGGAACAGAGACAGCGGAGGTTAAGAGGGTGTGAGGAGACCGAAGGAGAAGGAGGAGAACAACCGTTGCGAGCACCTTTCTCGGCACAAACCAACCATCAGTCTGGAATTTGACCTTTAAGTGCTGAAGTTTATAACAGAACTAACACTGGCTCCTTCTGGGGATGAGATCCTCCCTGTGAGGTCTCAAGAACTGCAGACCAATGCCTTCATACAAAATCCATCTTAAAAACATTGCCTACTATCCATTGGGCATGGAGTCAAACCAAGTCTATACTAAAAAAAACACAATTACAACATTAAGGCTGGAAAACTTAAAATTTCAAAAACTGCCCATCTACTGGGCCAGCAAAATTGTTGCCTGTCAGCCGGTTCATCATAGATCAGCAAAACTAGATTTATTTGATCCTCTACCTCAAAGAGTTTAGGATATTTGAGCTTAATAGGTAGATATGGATCAAATTTCATCTCCCTTCTGTGTGCTCTCCTCCTTGGATGTTCTTCATGGGAGCCTTTGTACACCTGTTGAATAACCATGTTTGTTGTGTACTTGTTTGTGTCTTCTGTGGCCTGCACAATAAATATGAATGGTGTACCAATATGTTCATGTGTAGGGGACACAGAAACATTATCTACTCCTGAATCTTTCTTTGAACAATCCTCATCCAAGGAGGAGTCCCACAACTGTACACCCTCTTCCTCTGTCATCTGATAAGCTGCCTTTTTAGTCTGTGTGGAGGCCATCTGAGCAGGCATCAGAATATCAAGACTGAGATGATCAGTTTCAGCCTTGAGTATTGAATTTTGTTCTGCCTCAGTGTTCAAGGGGCAACTTTGAGGGATTGTCTTTTGAGCAGACAGAGGGACAAAAGATGATGGGGAGCTTTCCTCTCCCTTATTGATCACTGGTCCGGGGACAAAAGAAAGCTGGCTAATTTGCAGATTTGCATAGCCATGTGAAGGTGAGCTAGCATCGAGCACTGATTCTTGGAGGATGAAGGTGCCTTCTGCTGATTGTTGTTGCTGATAAGCTTGTTGTTCTGCAGGTACAACAAACTGACAAGCAGTGCCTCTTGATAATGCTTCTTCATATGCAGCTCTGGTTAAGAAGGGGGCATTGCCCTTATCTCCTAAACCATGAATCTCCTCCTCTTCTTCATACTGCACTTCTTCCATGACTATATTCTGTAAAAGGGTCTTCACCTCTTTATCTTCATTTGCAATTCTGTTTCTTTGCAAAATCTGCAACTGCTCTTGTGTTCCTCTATAAGGATTTGCCTTTGAAAGAGTAAAGGGACAAGGAGCTCCTGCTTCTTCAGAATACTGCTCAGCTTTTATTTTGGAAACTTCAGAGGTTAAAAACTATATCATCCTAGCCAATTCATCTATTTCAGGATCATAGGATGATGAGGATTCACCTCCCTGTCTTCTCCTTTCATCATCACCTTCGAGTCTGTCTGCAGCAATGATGTTTGCATCTACCTCAAAGGCTGCATTTCGCATATCAGCGAAAGAAGTACATCTTGTTTCTCTTAACAACAGGCAGAACTGGGAATCAAAGGCAGTGGCATAAGTGAGCATGGCAGAAGCAGGGGTGGGTCTTACTTCAGCTGGCATTCTGCTATACATAAGATTGAATCTGATGTTGAAATCAGACAGCATCTCACCATCTTCTCTCTGCAAGTTACCAAATTTAGAATGATAAAAGAGTAGATCTTTATTATTCCCCCAGTGCTTTAGGAACACATCATCTAGGGCCTCAATATCTGCAATAGACCTAAGGGGTAATTCTCTAAACCATTTTCTAGCTTCCCCATCTAGGCTTTGGACAAAAACCCTCATCCAGACATCCTCTTCATTGATATCTAGGTTATCAGCATAACTATAAAATGCCTCTAAATGCTCTTCAGCTGTTACTCCTTCTGCACCAGTAAACTTAGGCATAAATTCTTGATAATCTCCTGCAGGCATGGCATTCAAAGGGACAGGCAAGACCAGGGGTCCATACCTAGCAGCAACTATTCTTTCTATCTTTGTAAGAGCTTGCTGACCTGCCATGACTGGGGTATATGAAAGGATACTGGTAGACTGAGTGGAATGGATCAATGAAAAGAATGACAGAGATAGAGGAATATAATGGACAACATGGAAAGCTTCTTTGAACTGAGGTCCGAAAGGGAAATGAATGACTAAGGAGCTGAATGAATCTCTGAAGGTGACTACTTCACTAACAGAGATACATGGAATTTCTAAGGCTTACCTGATCCTGATGCTCCTTTCTGCAATGTTTTCTTCTGCTCAACGAACTTTTCAGGGTCAGGCACTGGTTCAGTTGGTGGTTTCTGGAGATTTCTTCGAGTATTTCTCACAAACTGAGACAAGACTATACTGTGGAGTCGCTAAAAGTTGGTCTTCCTCCAGTGGAGTCGCCAGATAGATGATTACAACCAAATTATGTGCCCAGACCTTGTCTATCATCAAAATCTGGAACTGTGTCGTTCTCCCAGGGAAGCTGAGCTTCAATCTCCTCTCCCCGGCAATGACGCCAATTAATGTTATCACCCCAAGAAACTCTCCTAGGTTGTATCTCAGAGATGCTCGGGAACATTACAAACTCAACCAAAATGTTGGAAAATGATGGATGAATGAAAGAAATGCTGCATATTCAAGCCAGATAACCACTTCTACTATGCTTAACCCTAGACATGGGTGAACACCCCCAGACTACAAGGCTTTAGACCACCAATTACTCATAGTTTGAGGATTAAGTGGAAATGGAGAATACTGATCACACCAGCAGATGCACAGGACCCTGTGATGGCCAGCTGCAACTAGTAAAGAGGTCTACAAATCTATTTCCTAATGCACAGACAGGATGACAGCTCTCTGGCATTAAAACAACAGAAACCTGCATACACATTCAATAATACTAACTAGATTCTAACACAGAGGTGGGATGATAGCCCCTCTAATGCTAAACATCAAGAGCAAATGAAAAATGCATAACAGGCACAGCCTGGAACAAAGAAGAAGTGGAAAGTGAGCAATTAACAGCAAAAGAAGCTTGTATTAGCTGAAAATGAAGACCAGACGCTGCAGGTATCACAGTAGTTACAGTCTCCAGAAGTTGAACCTTACATCAAAATAACATTCATCAACCATCAACCTTCTGTCTTCTGGATATATATAGAGGTTGATTACAAAAACACTCTGCTGTGTTACACGAGAAGGGGTCATAATGGACCACCTAACACATTAGTTCTCAGATATGGGGCTCTGCTACACTCTTCCTGCTTTAATGAACAAAATCAGCCTTCTCTGGTGCTCTGCAGTCCTTCTCGGGCAGATGAAGTACTGACTGATAGAAGGCTCCATAATGCTCTTGAATGTAGTAGTTGTAGAATAATTTATACAGGTACATAATCTGCAGACCACCTCCGTCCTTCAGGAGTTTGGAAAGGCTGTGGGAGAAGACCATGTGGGAAATTGCGGGAGAAACAGGCCGTAGGATCACGCAGATCAATGGCGGAAAACACTCGGCGAGGAGTACCGGGAGGCGAGGCAGAAGAAGGCTGTGAGTCGTCGGATGATAAAATTTGACGGTGGAGATTAGATTATGGAGGCTATCGGGAGGTGATGCGGATGGAGCAACGAAGGCCATTGGATATGGATGCGACAGATCTGACGGTTGACGGAAGCGGAAGACGCACGGACATTAACGCGAGGGAGAACGGTTTTGGGAGGCGGGCGGTATTCCCCACACCACCTTTGGACCCATGGCGGTTTCCGTATAACCCCTTGCGATCCAATTGATTGAAACACGTGGCCGACACGACAGGCGGGAAACCACCGCTATAGCGCATTAACGAGCGGGCAGGTCACGCGATCGGGGCCTGCGACTGCCGTCCGATCGTGTGATGGACGGTCAGATGGCGAGGAATATGCACGATGTTTAATGTGCGGGAAAAAGGGCTGTGACCGTTGGATCGCAACGATCAACGGCTACGAACGAAGGATGCTAAATGGGCGGGGTTTCGTGGGTTAAGCGCCCGGTCTTTAGGAAATGTAGGTTTATGGGATAAAAAAGAATTCACGCTATGTTTTGAAAGAAAATAGGGCTAGCGGGGAAAGAATAAGTTTGTAGGAGAATGGAGGAAAGCGGGGAATGAAGATTTTTATAGAAGGAACAAAGACAGCGGAGGTTAAGAGGGTGTGAGGAGACCGAAGGAGAAGGAGGAGAACGACCGCTACGAGCACCTTTCTCGGCACAAGCCAACCATCAGTCCGGAATTTGACCTTTAAGTGCTGAAGTTTATAGCAGAGCTAACAGTTCCAATTCCCCCAATAACATAATTCTCTCACAGGAAACTTCCCCTTCGAATGGCATGGGGTTTGAAAATACATAAATCGCAAGGAATGACACTACCAAAGGCGACAGTTGATATTGGCAACACAAACCGACAATGATTAACATTCACTGCCATCTCCATAGTTCGTACCTTGGATGATCTTCGCATCTCTCCACCATTTTCCTTCAACCACTACTCCTTCATGCAAGGCAATGCTTACATCAAACATAGGTAACAAGAGGAATCCATGCTAGCATCAAAGTATTTACAGCCACCTACAGTCAGATCGATCCATCTAGCACCTTCTAATTTCATTTGAGTAAGCATACCTTTGATTCAATTTCACAACAGTTGCTTTCTTTTACAAATAGTTGATGTGAAACTCAGTTAAAATTCCAAAATTTTTCCCCTTTCTAAAAAAAATATAATGTGAATTTTTGTTTGGAACAAAAAAAAATGAACAAACTTTACAAGTTCGCATTTTGCTGATTGATGTGAGCATGATTTTACAACTCTACTTCAAATCAAATACTTTCAAAATGCTTGACAGGAAGAAACAAAAAGAAAATATGTTGTCACTTACTGACAAACCTCTTTTTAGTTGTCCAAGAAGTAACTTACCACAGAAGTTGGAAGCCATTTTTCCAAGCAGCAAAGGGACTCAAAAGCTACCCTGAAAAACCTTTCCAAACTATTGTGGTGAAAAATACAACAACCCCATTTTGATTGTATTATTATCATAATAATAATTGGGACCGCTATGTATTTGCAATTGGATTTTGGATTATTTGTTATTCCTTTTTTCCTTATGTTGTCTTCTTTTATTTTTCAATTTGACTTCATCTTATTTTTAAATTTTATTTTTATTATTCATTAATTAGAATAAATTAAACAAATAGCCCCCAAATCCAGGACTTACATTCTTGTCCCACTTTAACCCTTTTATATTGAACGAAATTTAAATACGCCCTTTGAGTAATAACACATTGTCGTAGTATTTAACTGATACTTTGAAAACCTTTCAATCAAAGTTTGCAAAAAAATATATAACACACATCTTATATAATGAAACCATATCAGAGAAATTTCATATCGGAATTTTGGTAATGTACCACCCCTCCAAACCTCTATTGGGTGTGTGTTTTATTCTTTCCATGAATAGCCCCATACGCGGGGGGGAAACATCCCCCCCTGTTCGTTGTTCCGAGCACAACGCCCCAGGGAATTTTTTTTTGGACCCTATATTAGGTGGCCAGACCTACCTATGGTTATGTCCATGGAATTTGGAGATGGTTTTGGGCATGATGGTTTTCCGCCCATGGTATTGTAGATACGGTCAAGGGAACTACGGTTATGTTCTAATCCAGGGTTAATGGATTGAGGTTTATGGATGCTTCGACATGTATATATACATATTGTAACATTGAAATGAATATAATGAAAAAATAAATTTGGTAGTCCCGGTTTTGGAATCCAACAGAAAATCTCTGTGCATATATGTTCTATATTTTATGCTCTTGCCATTTTTTATTTTCTATTTTTAGAATTTGTATGAAGGTAATTTTTGTATGGGGTTAAAACCTACATTTGGTATTAGAGCCAGGTTTTGGCTCTAAGGGGATGCCTTTACTGCCAAGGGGTTTTTCTCGGGCCTGTGGTAGACGCTATTCAGTGGGAGATCTATGGGATCGATTCTTGTGGTGAAAGAAGATGGCGAGTAGTGGAAAGATAGAGATCGAGAAATTTAATGGTCAAAGTTTTGAGTTGTGGAAAGTCAAGATGGAGGATCTGCTGGTGGATAAAGATTAGTGGATCGCGGAGATCTAGGTACTAAACCAACGGAAATGTCAGCTGAAGACCGGGCGAGGTTGGATCAGAAGGCAAAAAGCACAATACGGTTGTGTATCTCAGATTTAGTATTGTTGAATGTATCAGGGGAAGCTTCGTTGAAGGCTTTGTGGGACAAACTAGGGACTTTGTACCAATCTAAGTCTTTAGTGAATAAATTGTTCCTACGGAAGAAGATTTATAACCTGAGGATGAAGGATGGAGAATCGTTGATAAAGCATTTGAATGCCTTTAATACTATGGTAATCTAGTTTTTATCTATTGATATAAAAATTTCAGATGAAGATAAGTGCATCAGTTTGTTGTGTTCTCTACCAGATTCGAGGGATAGTCTAGTTGTTGCAATTGGTAGCAATGTCACAGCCTTGAAGTTTGATGAAATAGTCTCATCATTTCTGTTGGAGGAGATGAGACAGAAAAATACTATGGGCCAAAATGGTGATGCCTTGTCTATACGAGGACAATCCCAGAATATAAACAAAACTAAATCTTCGAGTGGGAGATCTAAATCTCTCGAAAAACCTGTAAAGGTGTGCTGGAAATGTAGAAAGGAAGAGAACTTCAAAAAGGACTGTATATCTAAAGCTCCTGAGAAAGGGAAGGGATCTGATGATGCTCCTTTCATAGAGGCGAAAACCACCTCAGATGAAGGTGGGGATGTGTACTTGGCTTCTTCTTCAAGTACACATGTAGATCATGAGGCATGCTTGATTGACTCTAGTGCATCCTTTCACTTCACTCCCCACATGGAGTGGTTCTGCGAGTGTGATAAATATTATGGTGATGATGTCTTCTTAGGGGATGACAGGAAGTCTAGAATCATTGGTTGTGGAAAATTCAAGTTGAAGTTGTAAGGTGGAAGGATTAGAACACTTCCAGGTGTTCTACATATTATTGCATTGGCCAGAAAGTTGATTTTTGTAAGCAAGCTGGATGATGTAGGTGTAAAAATAGTGTTTGAGAAAGATACCGACGAGATGGTTGGGGGAGAACTTTTATTGATGAGGGGAGCTCGGATTGGAACTCTGTACAAGCTTCAGGGTAGCACTATTATTGATGGGTGCAACAATTTTGTGGTTCTTGAAAGTGGAGCAGAAAATCTAGTGGTCTCTCGAGAAAATACCATGGTATGGAATCAAAGGCTTGGACATATTTGAGAGAAGGGTCTTCGAATACTTAATGGTAATGGTATGGTAGAAGCTATGTCTAATTGTTGTCTAGATTTTGAATTCTGTGAAAATTGTGTATATGGGAAGCAAAATCGGGTGAGTTTCCATTCTGGTGCTAAGAGGGTGAAACAAATATTAGAGCTTGTGCACAGTGATGTGTTTGGACCTGTGTCAGTTCCATCACTAGGTAAGTCTGTCTACTATGTATAATTTATAGATGACTTCTCAACGAATAGATGGATATATTTCCTCAGGAGGAAATATGAAGTCTTTGACAGGTTTAAAGAATTTAAGGCTCTCGTGGAAAACCAGACAGAGAAGAAGATAAAGGTGTTGAGGATAGATAATGGTGAAGAGTTTTGGAAGAATGAATTTGAAGAGTTCTGTAAGAAGTGTGGTATGGCATGACAGAATGCTACTCCATACACACCTCAACAAGATGGAGTTGCAGAAAGAATGAATAGGATGTTGATGGAAAAGGCAAGAAGCATGCTCAGTGGTGCTGGGTTAGGACAAGAATTTTAGGCACAGGCGGTGGAGACTGTAT
Source organism: Pinus tabuliformis (assembly GCA_031772625.1). Lineage (NCBI taxonomy): Eukaryota > Viridiplantae > Streptophyta > Pinopsida > Pinales > Pinaceae > Pinus > Pinus tabuliformis. The sequence continues at coordinate 784,424,707 of CM062815.1, forward strand.
GTTACCTTGGTCAACAAATCACCTTCATCATTGTTGGAGGATAAGACTCCACAAGAGGTATGGACTGGTAAGAAACCCTCTCTTTCACATCTGAGGGTATTTGGATGTGATGCATATGTACATGTTCCAAAGGAGAAATGAACCAAGATGGATAGTAAATCTGAAAAGTGCATCTTTATTGGGTATAAGGATGGTTTAAAGGGTTATAAGCTTTGGAACCCAGTAACAAGGAAGGTTGTGTACAACCGAGATGTGGTGTTCAGAGAGGTGAAAGATTTTATTAAACATGAAGTCCAACCAAAGGAACCTGAGAAGATAGAGTTTGAGCTAAAGGAGGAATAATCAGACTCTACAGTAGAGGAGGAATCAGAAAATGAAGAGCCATAAACTCCGGGTGTGAGAGGATCAGTTCGAGAAAGAAGGCAGCCAGAAAGGTATAGTCCATCTGCTTTCTGTTCAAATTTTGCTTTATCTATTATTGATGATGATCCCAGAACTATGAAGGAAGCAGTAGATTCAGAGGATGGAAAACTCTGGAAAGAGGCCACGGTTGATGAAATGGCATCTTTGCACAAAAATGAGGCTTGGGATCTGGTGGAGTTGCTGGCTGGAAGGAAGGCCATTGGCAGCAAATGGGTGTTCAAGAAGAAGACAAATGCAGAAGGAAAGGTGGAGAAATACAAAGCTCGGTTGGTAGCGAAAGGTTATTCTTAGGTGCCAGGAATTGATTTTGGTGATATTTTTTCTCCTGTTGCCAAGGTAACTTCTATTAGGTTACTTTTATCTGTTGCTGCTGCCTTTGATTTTGAGGTAAAACAGATGGATGTGAAGACAACATTTCTTCACGGGGATCTGGAAGAGGAGATCTACATGAAGCAACCTGAAAGCTTTGCGGTGAAGGGTAAGAAAGAACTGGTATGCAAGTTAAAGAAGTCTCTGTATGGTTTAAAATAGTCACCAAGGATGTGGTATCAGAAATTTGATACATTTATACGGGGACTTGGCTTCACCAGCAGCAAAGCAGATCATTGTGTGTATTTTAAATTAATTGGTGACCGTGTTATTTATCTAGTCTTGTATGTGGATGATATGTTGCTGGTTGGAAATGACAAAGAAATTATCCAGGATTTGAAGACCCAATTGTCCTCCAAATTCGACATGAAAGATCTTGGTGCTGCAAACTATATTTTGGGCATGGAAATTAAAAGAGATCGGGCAAAGAGGAAGCTCTGGTTAAACCAGAGGAAGTATGTCGAGACAATACTGCAGAGGTTTAATATGCAGGATAGTAAAACGGTGAAGGTTCCTATTCCTGTAGGTGTAAAGCTATATGTTGAACAGTGTTCCAAGACACAAGAAGAGGAAGAGGATATGTCCTGTTAGAAAATTATATATTACAGAGCAATGGAACACATAGAATATAGCATAAATATAAACACAGAAAACGCATAAAACCAGAGAGACAGAGATATACGTGGTTCACCCAGTTTGGGCTACGTCCACCCCGAACAGCCAATCCTTCCTTTTTATTATACATCAAAATGAAGAGACACAACCTACATCAGATCCGCTATAATATCCTTTGTTTTCTCTCACAGTCTCACCTCTCTGTTTCTCGCTTGGAGAATACACATCTATTACACAACCTCAATACAATGCCCTCATACAAAGAGAGGGGTTGCCTTCTATGGAAAAAAACCCTAAACTAAACATAAGTTCTACCGTCAGATCATCCGCCTAATGAACGGCCTAGATTGACTAGAAATTACTGTACTTTTACAAGGCAATTTTACATCTGTTTTTAGCTTCGGGGGCGCTGCCCCCGAAACCCCTGCCGGGGGACCGCTGGCCCCCAGACCCCCCGCCGGGGGGATCGGCCCCCCGAATCCCCACGAGGGGGACAAGTCCCCCCTGCACCCCCCCGCATGGAGGGGTGCACAAACTTCCTAGTGTATACATCCGGCTGAAACAAAGACCTCTAAATAATCATGCTCCACACCCAACAATCTCCCACTTTGAGAATGATTGTAGCAACTCCACCGCTGCTTCATTTGCTGGACAATGACTCCTCTTTGGACCTGGTTGTTTCTCATCTTCATCGTCATCCTTGAAGACTAATTGAAACTGAGCATATTCTCAGTTTCTCCCTGGTTACAACTTTTGTTAGCATATCTGCAGGATTCTGGCTAGTGTGTATCTTTTCCAGCTTCAACTCTCCATCTTCCAACACTGATCGTATGAAATGGTACTTGAGTTGTATGTGTTTAGTCCTGGAATGAAATGATGAGTTCTTTGCAAGATGAATGGCACTTTGGCTATCACTGTATAACATGCCCATATCATGCTTCTTACCCAATTCACCCATAAACCTTTGTAACCAAATCATTTCTTTACTAGCCTCTGTAGCAGCAACATACTATGCTTCTGTTGTTGAAAGTGCAACAACACTTTGGATTTTTGAAACCCAACTGACAGCTGTTCCACCTACAGTAAATACATATCTGTAGTGCTCCTCCTGTTATCTTTGTCACCTGCCATATCTACATCAACATATCCCTGTAGAGAAATGTTTGAACCACCAAAGCATAATGCTTGATTTGTGGTACCTTTCAAATATCTGAGAATCCATTTCACTACCATCCAATGTTCCTTTCTTGGATTGTTCATTTACCTGCTTACAACTCCCACTGCATGTGCAATATCAGGCCTTGTCCAGACCATTGCATACATTAAGCTTCCAACTGCTGATGCATATGGAACTTTAGACATATAATCCATGTCTTCTTGGGTCTTTGGGCATATTTCCTTACTAAGTTTGAAATGGCTAGCAAAAGGTGTACTAACTGGTTTTGCATTGTGCATATTAAATCTTTTCAACACCTTTTGTATGTACTCATTCTGAGACAATGTTAATTTGTGATTTTTCCTGTCTCTAGTTATTCTCATACCAAGGATTTGTTTTGCAGCTCCCAAATCCTTCATTGCAAATGAATTTGCCAATTTTCTTTTGAACACATTTATTTCCTGCATGTTATACCCTACAACAAGCATGTCATCTACATACAATAACAATATAATATAGCCGCCATCATTTTTCTTTTTCAGAAAAACACAATCATCAGAGTGACATCTAGTATAACCTTGTTCAAACATAAATTTGTCAGATACCACTGCCTTGGAGCCTATTTTAAGCCATACAAGCTCCTCTTCAACCTGCACACTAGTTTCTCCTTCCCTTTCACCTCATATCCTTGTGGCTGCTCCATATATATCTCTTTTTCCAAATCCCCATGGAGAAATGTTGTCTTTACATCTAATTGCTCAAGATGCAAATCTTCAACTGCTACTAGACTTAAAATAGTTCTAATTGAAGTCATTTTAACAACAAGAGAAAATATTTCATCAAAATCAATACCTTTCTGCTGTCCAAACCCCTTCACAACAAGTCTAGCTTTGTACCTTTGTTTTCCTCCATCTTCTTCCTTCAGCCTGTAAACCCATTTATTCTGCAATGTAGTTTTACCTGCAGGCAACCTAACTAAGTCCCAAGTCTAGTTATGCAATAACGAGTCCATCTCTTCTTCCATGGCTAGCTCCCACTTCTTCCTGCTTTCAACCTGCATTGCTTCTTCATAACATTCGGGTTCACCAGAATCAGTCAACAATAAATAATATAATGAAGGAGAGTATCGTTCAGGGGGTATACTTATCTTGGTAGATCTTCTAACATCACTTTCAGGTGTTTGGGGTTCCTGTTACTGTTGTGATGGTTGTTGTTGTTGTGGTTGTTGATTATTATTATTTTCAGGCACCTTTACTTTTTAAGTGATCTCATCAAGAACTGTGCATTCCTTGGTTTCTTTTTCCTATTTCTTTTCCTGCAACTGATTCTTATACAAGACCTTTTCATTGAATATTACATCTCTACTCCTAATGATTTTGTGATTTTCATAATCATATAAGCGATAACCAAATTCGTTAACACCATATCCAATAAAGGTACATTTCTTTGATTTTTCCTCAAGCTTTGTTCTATTTTCTTTATTAATATGGACAACGGCCTCACAACCAAAAGGCTTTAAAAAGGAGTAGTTTACCTTCTTACCTATCCATGCTTCCTCTGGAACACCACCATCCAAGGAACTTGAAGGCCCTCTGTTTATTAGATAAACAACAATATCTACAGCATCTGTCCAAAACTGTAAAGGCAATCATGCATGCAATCTCATGCACCTTGCACGCTCCATGATTGTTCTGTTCATCCTTTCTGACACATCATTTTCTTGTGGTGTTCTTGGAACTGTCTTCTCTCTGCAAATTCCATGCTCTGAACAGTACCTATCAAACTCTTTGTTGCAATATTCACCTCCATTGTCTGATCTGAGACAATTCAATTTCTTTCCTGTCTCAATCTCAACCAAAGCTTTCCATTTCTTGAAAGTATCAAATACATCAATTTATTCTTAATACAATAAATCCAAGTTTTTCTAGTTGCATCATCAATAAAAGTAACATAATAATGAGAGCCACCGAGAGATGATACCTGAGTAGGCCCCCATACATCTGTATGCACAAGCTCTAATTTTTCGCTCTTCTTTTCTTTCCCAACTCTAAGAAATCTGACTCTCTTTTGTTTTCCATAAATGCAATTCTCACAGAAGTCCAAATCAACATTCTTCAAACCCAAAACAAATTCCTTGAGTGAAGAATCTTCATCCCCTTCTCACTCATGTGTCCGAGCCTATGATGCCATAATGTTGCATCTGCTCCTTTGGAAGTTAAAGCATTAACAGAGTTTGAAATACCATTGCATAAATACAATGTACCAAACTTTTCACCTTTTACTATTACCAGAGCTCCTTTGGTGACCTTCCAAGCTTTATCTATGAAAGTTGTCACACAACCTTCACCGCCTAACTGCCCTGTTGAAATCAGATTTTTCTTTAGATCTAGAACATGCCTTACCTCCTTTAGTAGCCATTGGTTTCCATTCTACTGTTTTACAAGAACCTTACCCATTCCAACAATTTTACAGGGTTTATCATCACCCAAACAGACTTGTCCAAAATCTCCTTGAACATAGTCATGAAAATATTTCTTATCAGGTGTGGCATGGAATGAGGCCACTGAATCTACCACCCAGGAATCAATAATATTTTCGAAAGAAAGAATCAAAGCATCTTGTAACACCTCACCTTTCACATTTGCTTCATGATTGTTTTCTTACTGTGCATCTCCTTCTTTTCCCTTCCGAGAACTACAGTCTTTCTTTAGGTGTCCTTTCTTTCCTCATTTCCAGCACACTATCCCCGATCTGGACTTGGATCTGCCTTTCCTTGATTTACTGCGATATCCTGAGCTCTTTCCTCTTTCCATTTTTCTTCCCATACACTCTGCACTCAAAGCATTACCCGATGTCTCACTGGAGCTTTTCCGTCGCATTTCCTCGCTAAGGATAGCACCGACAACATCATCAAACTTTAAAGTACTAGATCCAGAAATAGAGTTACTAATGGCCATTACTAAACCATTCCAACTTTCTGGCATTGAGCATAAGAATAACAGAGCTCTAACTTCATCATTAAAGTTTACCCCTACAGAACTTAACTGACTTGTAACAGTATTAAAATCATTTAAATGGTCTGTAACAGATCCACCTTCCGACATCTTCATATTAAATAACCGTTTCATAAGAAATACCTTGTTTGAGGCCGAGGGTTTTTCATATAGTTTTGCCAATGCCTTAATCAAACCCTCTGTCATTGTTTCCTTCGAAATGTTGAAGGCGAACGACATTACGAGGCACAACCGTACTGTTCCGAGTGCCTTTCTATCGAGAAGGTTCCATTCTTCATCTGTCATACCCATTGGCATCTTTGCTATTCCGCGCAATGGTAGGTACAGATATTTCTGATACAGATAATCTTCCATCTGCATCTTCCACAGCGAGAAGTTTTGGCCGTTAAATTTCTCGACCCTAAACTTACCATCTTCCGCCATTGCTCCCACTCAAACTAGGAACCCTTCTCTCCTGCGAGTTTGTCAGCCAAATAGACCTTCGGCTCTGATACTAGTTGTTAGAAAATTATATATTACAGAGCAATGGAACACATAGAATATAGAAGAAATATAAACACAGAAAACGCATAAAACCAGAGAGACACAGATATATGTGGTTCACCTAGTTTGGGCTACGTCCACCCCGCACAACTAGTCCTTCCTTTTTATTATACAGCAAAATGAAGAGACACAACCTACAGCAGATCCGTTGTAATATCCTTTGTTTTCTCTCACAGTCTCACCTCTCTATTTCTCGCTTGGAGAATACACATCTATTACACAGCCTCAATACAATGCCCTCATACGAAGAAAGGGGTTGCCTTCTAGGGCAAAAAACTCTAAACTAAACATAAGTTCTACCGTCAGATCATCTGCCTAATGAACGGCCCAGATTGACTAGAAATTACTATACTTTTACAAGGCAGTTTTACATTAGTTTTTAGCTTCGTGGGCGCTGCCCCAGAAACCCCCGCCGGGGGACCGCTGGCCCCCGGACCCCCCAGCCGGGGGGGATCGGCCCCCCCGGACGCCTGCGGGGGGTACAAGTCCCCCCGTACCCCCCCGCGTGGAGGGGTGTACAAAATTCCTGGGGTATACATCCGGCTGAAACAAAGACCTGTAAATAATCATGCTCCACACCCAACATGTCCCGTGTTCCATATGTAAGTGCAGTCGGTAGCCTGATGTATGCAATGGTCTATACTAGACCAGACATTGCACATGTAGTGGGAGTATTGAGCAGGTTTATGTCAAAACTAGGGAAGGAGCATTGGAAAGCAGTGAAGCGGGTTTTCAGGTATTTGCGTGGCACTAGTGATTATGGTTTATGTTACCAAGGAAGACCGGGATTGGAAAGAGTGTTGGATATTCGTGGCTTTGTTGATGCGGACTAGGCTAGAGATCTGGATCAAAGAAGATCTACAAGTGGGTATGTGTTTAACCTATTTGGAGGTGCAGTCAGTTGGATGAGTAAGAAACAATCTGTAGTGGCATTATCAACTATAGAGGCAGAATACATGGCAGCCACTCATGAAGGCAAGGAAGCAGTTTGGTTGCAGAGATTGTGTTCAAGTATGGGCTTAATACAGGGAGCTATAAGGATAGACTGTGATAGCCAAAGTGCAATTTTCTTGGCAAAGAACCCTGCTTATCATTCAAAGACAAAGCACATTGATGTTCAGTATCACTTTGTGAGGGATATGATAGAAGACAAAAAGGTGTTGTTGGTAAAGGTGGACACTTTGAAGAATACTGCAGATGCATTGAAAAAATCTGTGAGCTCTGAAAAGTTCTCTTGATGTAGAGAAACAATGGGTGTTTCAGGGCTGGAAAAATGACTAAGCTCTCCTGTGGCCCCCTATGGAAAGAAAACAACAAGTGGGAGAATGTTGGGTTGTGTTATATTCTTTCCACGACTAACCCACGTAGTGAACCGGGGGTTAGAGGGGGGACGAAGCCCCCCCTTCATTGCGCCAATAGCGCAGCAGGGGGGGTCACAGGGGGGGCAGTAGCCCCCCCCTGTCCAGGTGGTTTGAGGGGGGTGGGTAGCCCCCCTCTATGGGGTCTGGGGCAGTGCCCTGGGAAAAAAAAAATTGGACCCTATATTAGGTTGGGCGAACCTACCTATGGTTTTCGGTCCATGGTTTTGGACGCAATGGTTTTCGGTCCATGGTATTGGATGCTTCAGCATGTATAAATATGTATTGTAACATTGAAAGGAAATAATGAAAAATCAAGCTGGTAATCCCAATTTTGGGATCCAGGGGAAAATCTTTGTGTATATGTGTTTTATGTGTTATGCTCTCACATTGTTTATTTTCTATGTTTTAGAATTCGTATGCAGGTAATTTCTGTACAGGAATAAAACCTACATCAAGTGTTTTACTGATGATAGTAAGACTGTTAGGCATTACCGACTCCTCAGATCCCTTCAGTTGTCCTTTTCTATTTTGTCTTCTTCAATCAAGTGGGGTTTCCACAATTTTGTAATTGGAAAGCATGAACAAGGGTCATTTTGACATGAATGGGTGATCATAGTAGCTTTCCAACTCGAAGCCGTTGTTGATTATGCAGATAGGGCATGGGTCACTTTTACACCAAGGGGTGACCATAATAGTTTTGAAATTGAGGCCATGGTTGAGCATGTGGCCAGCATAGGCATGGGTCACTTTACATGGAGTGACCATAGTAGCTTTGCAACTTGAGACTGATGCTTACAACAAAAGATTCATAATAACATTTGAACTTTGAGGACTTTGATTAAAACATGATCTTATAGGTTATTTCTGCCTCTCAAGGTGTCTGGGTATCCAATTTCCATACATTAAGTTCTCCCATTCCATCACCAATGAAAAATAATCCATCGGGTCCAATCTGAAATGCTTGCACTTCATTTCTTGAAAATTCTATTCCTCGTTCATGAAACCTGAGACATCAACAATAAAAGTTATTATAACCCTGAAAAATAGCTAATAGAACATTTGGGCAAAACATGAATGATGGTCTTTGCATATACAAAACTAACATTTTAAATCCAATTATTGGATAGAATATTTTGTAAATCTAATGAGTGCATGCAAGATTTTTTAAATCCAACTAGTGCCTAAAGTATTTTTAAAACCAGAAGAAAATGAACCTCAAACAACCCAAACACATTTTAATATCCAACCCGTTCTTATTGTCATAAAAAAACAAATAAACTAGATATACCTGCTACCAATCTTAGGAAAACCAAATAATATGAAATCACCATCGGTGCCTGTAATTTCCTCTTCTAATTAAAATTTCCCAAGGGAAGATAAAGTAGCTTATCTAACCTAGTAGGATATAGTCATTATTTTACTCTAAAATATATGTTGGAAGGAATCTTCCACCAAAATACAAATTACATGTATGTATGATGAACTCATAAGGTACACACATGTAGTTCATATCATTTACTGCAAGAATTCAAGGTATTCCCTTTAAGTATGTTGATGTTGGCACCATTAATTGTTGAAATTCATTGATGTTGGTGGTATTGCTTGTTGAACTCCTCCACCACATCCTTAACAAAAATGTACCCTTCACTCAAAGGAAAATAACTAGTCTTCATTAATAACATCAACTCCTAGTAGCAGTATATCAAACTTTTTAAAGCTCATTGAAACAAAACGAAACCCTAGCTCATGAGTTAAACATCAACATCAATATGAGATACTTTTACTTCTTGACAATGCATCAAACTCTAGCTAAAAAAATCTCTTTCAACCATGTACCAACATGCAAATTCGGCCATAAATAGTAGCACTAAGGCAATCATGCTTGTGACAATAAGAGAAGAAATAATGTTCTTCTCAATTAGACTTATATATAAGTATATGGCATTATGTTAATGATCAAATATTTATGATATAGGCAACATCACTGAGTATGTTCCAAGACATTTCAATCAACAAATTTGCTAAAATATAAGATCATACCTCGATATGCAATGGTCCCAATCTTTATCAAGTCGTCATGGCTTAAAACTTCTTCTTTATATGTTTTGAACAGTCATCTCAACAATAACTAGAACATAAACAGACCAGAACATATCTCATACCTAAAAAAATTTATATGAAGAGTACCCTTTCTGTCAAAAATGTGTCTTCTCTCTTAACTTTTGTTTCATAATTAGTTGAGAGATCTTCTCTTGAGATGACCAATAAGAGACTTCTTGTAACTGTTTCAGAAGAAAGGCATGATTTGATTGTAGCCATCATTTCCTTACAAGACTCTATTAGTTCTATGAATAATCCCTTGATTAATCATAGATGCAACTTGAGAGAGGTTTAGATATAGCTCAACAAACCCTTCAAATTCGACAGAAATGATAAATATTACAAAAGGTGAGGATAAGGTTACAGACACTCTGCCCTGGAGGTCTTTTGAATAGAGATAGATTTCTTTCAGAAGAGTGCAGAACAATGGATTAAATGAGCATCATATTAGTCTAGAAACCATAGATAGATAACATGATAATTTCCTCTAACTTCACTCAGAATATTCCCAAATTTTGTCCACAGAGATGCCATTGAAAAGACTTAGGTCAAGTACGAATGAGGTATGCCAAGAATAGGGCCCAAATAGATTCCAGAATAGGCTTGAATGTAATACAAAGATGCCTTAGACTTGGGGGGGGGGTCTCAGAAAGGTCGACAAGGGCCTCAAGAAAGGGCTAGTCTGTGCCTTAAATGAGCCAAAAGGAAATGCAACATAAAACATGAATTAGCCTCATAAAATAAATCATTGCATAATGACCCAATACCATTTTAAATTGATTCATAATTTCCCTCAAGGGTATGAACTACATGATGTTCAAATTAATTCATAAGTTACATTTCAAAGTGCTTATGTAGTTCATATCATTTACTACAAGAATTCAATCTTTCTAAAATCTACAGTTGAACAAGGAGAGCTAGAGGGGCCTGGTACGAAAATCAAGGCTCTATGATATGGTCCCTTTGAGACACTGGAAATGTGGGTGATAATGCCTTTGAGGTCCAGAACTACTAGACAGGGGCAGTATGACCTTTGGCAGATTGGGTTGAAGGGAAAACTTCTAGGCAAAGCTAAATGGTACACCAGAGAGAAGGTGGAGAAAAAATTTCCTCACCTTATCAAGTAAAATCTTTTGGGGGCCAAATCCTCCCAAAATGGGGAGGTGTGATCTGAATTAGATCATTATATTTATTTTCATCCATCTTGATGCATTTGGAGTTGAAAAAGTGAAGGAATCATCTCACGGGACCGTTTTTACTAGCAGGACCTAGTTTGGCAAATCGGGGTCTGAAACCTTTCGACAACATTTTGAGGCATCAAATGACGTTCTTATGGGGGTAAATTTTTTTCACTTAAGTGCCACACCTTTCCATGTTTTTCTACACACATAAATCTTTCCAACGATGCAAGAATCGTGTCAATCAGAATTGTATGCAAAAGTTATCCCAATCACAAGTTGACCTTCATGTTTTCACACCTATAGTTTTGGAGGATACCGCATCAACACCCATTATTCATGGAAAAGAGGCCAGCCACATGTCTGCGATGTAGAAGACTCTATAAGAGTCTATTTTGTAAATTTAGTTAGTAGGCTATCGATCTCTATTATAACCGAGCCACTAGGAGGTAGAAGCATTCCATTCTTTCGAGAGCATTTTGTTCCATAGTTGAGCAAAGATAGCCAGGAGAGATAGGAGGTAGAGCACACAGAGAGGATCTGTGCACTATAGCAACCCACGGGCCACAAACATTACTTCTTTGTATTTGTAGCCATATTTCCAAACAGAGAAAGAGAGCGAAGCGACGTCACCTTCCAGCTGGGTTTTCTCCCAAAAGGGTTTCCTAGGGAGCATATATTATGTCTTATGTGTGTGTGAGATTGTTTTATTCGTTCTCTACTTTTCTGCATAATTTATATTCGCATGCATGCACTAATTAGAGAAAAATCTACATATCTAGAAATTAAATAAAACTGTAATAGTGTAGAATCTCATATTTTTAATATAATATTATCAGATCTGTTGTGACAAATTGTCCAGTGGCATATCCGCGATAGTTTATGGATCAGTTGTATATTAGATAGTTTGATTTAATTGCATGATTTAATGCATAAAAGGTTAACATTATTATTATTATTATTATTATTATTCCTTTTCCCAAAATAAAAGTTGATTATGATACTTTTTTGAAAAAAAATGCATGAGAAATTTGTTATGATACTTTATTGGAAACAAATGCATAAGAAATTTTTACATAGAAAGATAGATTAACTATGTTGGGTTCGTGAAAATAAATATGTGAAAAGAACACATGCAGAAGCATAGAAACAATAGTTCATTACATGCATGAAAATAGAACTATTGTGTTATTTATTTGAAAGAGAAACACGGATCTGTGTGCAGAAAAGAATAAGTATTATGTTAGATCCTGGATAGTAAAACAAGTAATTAATTCCATTAAATGCACTAGATTTCCTTTGTAAAATACATATAGCCACATGCAAGAAATAATGAATAACACATCAGTTTTGATTTAGAGCAATGCATGTCTTGTGCATACAATAGCTTTTGTAAATAACTCTATCTTGGGAAAGATGTTTTTCGAAAAGGGACTTGCATTTGCATGCACGATAATGTTACAAGTCATTTTATCGCATTAAGAAACTGATAATCAAAATTGGATCTCTCACCATCCATCTAAGTGTCGTGAAGCACTTCCTTGCAAGTCAGCAACTTATATACCTTGAATAAAGTGGAGTTTATGGATCTCTTGGTACAAAACCCTACTTTCGAGCATCCACATGGTTTTTATGAACAAAAACCACACATGTGCAATTTCTTCCACTGTAAAATGCGTAGAACTATGGTCTATTTTTGAACAAATACTGCTCAGGTCAATCAATAAAAAGTAAAAATAAAAAGTGAGATCTAGAAGCATTGTTGGGAGAATCATTCCCAACAGGAAACCTCAAACTCATGTTTATTTGAGCCTAACCTCATTTTTTATGGAAATAATTTCCATTCTTCAAGGGGCCCTCATCCCTCTTCTAGTGGATCTCATCCTTGGACTAGGGATCTCAAACTACTTCCTTTTGGCCTATTAATCAAGCCATAGGTGGGGTAATTGAGGGAGGGCATTGAGAGTATGTTTATGTTGTGGTAATTAGGTTGGAGAGCTTATCATTATTGGAGAGGATTGAGATCAATGGGAGGAGCTTCACAACATCAAGGCACAAGTTTTGTAGGTCCTTTATGTTTCTAAAATTGATACAAACAAGCATTTCTTCTCACTTCATTGTTTAATGGATTAATTGATAAATTTCATGGATGGTTTATGTTATTTATATTTGTCCATTGGAATGATGTTTGTTACTAGTCTCCTTGATCACTACTTTGAATTATTGAATCATTTATGTTGCATATGTCTTTGATCCTTTGTTGTTTCCATGTGTGCAAGTCTAGATTCAAGCATGGAGGAGCTGCATTGAAGCACAAAAGACAGATCTTCATCAAGCATGTCGTAATAAGTTATGAATTTCCATTTCTCACCTTGTTAGCTTATGATTCAAGAAAAGATAGATTCGGGGAAGGAATTAGCTTGATTGTCTGTTTGTTTCTAGTTTTCTTTTAGGATCTAAGGAGATCGCACTTGCCAGCAAGAGGGATTTATCCGCCAAACAGATAATGATGTCTATCATGTTAGCTTTCCCTTAGAAGGGGGCATGTATTTTTAGGTATTATAATAATATCTATTGTATTGGAAAGATTACCTAGTTACATGAACAAAGAAGAAGTTAAGGGGCTATCTCTCTTTGAATAATTTTTTATCTAATTACATGGTTAAAAAACAAAAATAAGTTGCTAGTATCCTTTAAATGAATTGAATGATTATAGTGGTTTCCTTTGGATATGAACATTTGTTGGTGCAAGAATGATCATAGTAACGTGGTAATTATATTGACATGCTTGATAATTATTTCCTTACACTTAATGCATGAGTAGTGTTGTTAAAGGAAGCATGTCATGATATTTTGATTACATTTCATGAATGTATATGAATAGATGGTGGAGCATCATCTAGTATAGATTTACGAATTGGTTGATTAATAATTTATGTAATCATGATATCAACGTATGTTGATGACAACAATGGCATGAAAGGTTATGCTTAACATGGTGGCAGATAAAGATTTAATGGTCCATGCAGATGAGTGCGAGCTACAGGATGGTCCACTGAAGGAAAAACCAAACCACAAAGATATGAATATTGAAGACTTGTGGGTAAATGATGTTATGATGATTGTGATAGCTTATAAAACGTTATGTTGTTTTTGAGATGCTATTATTTGTAATATTTTATAACAATGGTCAAGCAATGGACTCCCTTATAACCATTGAGTGAGGGGTGAACACCCTCCAGAGCGTTTAATAAAAAATTAAACATTTGTTGTTTTTCACTCTATGAGATTTCTAGGGTATATTAGTGTTCAATGATGTGATTTCTTATTATGTTAGTTTGGTGATGTTGATTCCTTGCATAATGTGATGTTGATAATCTCAAGTATGTGATTAATTAATGTGGTTAAAGGAATCATGAAATGGACGCAAGGTTACATCATACAGTTTATGTTAATATACTACAAGAATGATTGTTAATGGTTATGCAACTTACTATTCCTGTTTTGAAGGTTACTCTATGTAATGATGAAGATTATATCTAATGGTTAATGAGCAATATGGATTAGCAATTGGGATAATTACCTGTGGATAAATTGTGTAAAATATTTTTAACTCCATGCATTTTCATGCGAGGTTACCAGAGTATGTTACAAGTGATATCAGAGCTAAAGGTTGCAACATTGGAACCTTTGTGAATTATTAAGCAGAAAATAAATCGAAGTATGATACTAGTGGGCATCAACTCAGCTATGAGTCTAACAATCTACATATTGCTATATGCAGTAGACTACTTTGGCTTGAGATGAATGGTGCATGTTTATAACCACATTGAGAGGTAATAAGTAATAAAGTTTTTTGCAAAATTGTATTCATGATATTGGAATCCCAATGATGATAAAGAATAATAAAACCTCTATTACACCTATGAATAATCTTGAACTCTCACTAGTGAAAGTGAAATTTGAGAACCAACCTTTGCAAATATTGAAATATTAATGATACATTCAATGAACATGACTAAAGTTACAATGCACTACTTTTAATGAGTGAATGCATGAATGTAAAATATGGAGAATTTTTTGAATAAGACGATATAGTGTTTTAAAAGGACATTGGAAGAAACCCATTTAAACAATGAGTCAATAGTGAGACTTGACTATAATAACTAATTTTTGATTAAGTCTTGGCTGCATTAATATGGTTGGTAGTTGTGATTTGTTAGTGTTGCATGAATATATAATAAAACTTATATGCATGCATTGAATTTGATCTAAGATTATTGTATTTTGTAAACAAGTGATTATGGTAGTTACTTCATGTATCGGTTTGGTTATGAAAATACACTTTGGGAAATTGAAAATGTTTGGATTGTTACCTCAACTATTATTGACATTTACACATTAATGAATATTTGCATATACTTTTATGCATGACAGTATTGTATGCATGAAACTAAAATTATTTGGAAAGTGAATACTTGTTAAATGATGCATATTTATGGCTAATGTTGCTGATGGGATTAAGTAGTGATAGCTTAATGGCAACAAGAAAACCTATCAAGGTAAAACATTGCAATGTGAATTTAAATCATAAATAGGAAAGTATAATGTTATATGATACGCATGATTGTGTTACTTGGAAAATCAGAATGCATACAACATGTATGTCACTTATTTTTCATGTTCATCTAGATATTGTGGACCCATGTTGAGGGTTAAGTGTAAATGCATGGTGTACATGAATGTTTAATTTGTTAATAATAATTTGCATATGGTCATTTATGTAATTATTGTGGGAAAGAGTGCTAAAAGAGAAATTTAACATGCCAGACAGTTGTGGAAGGCCAGAAGGCTTTGGGTTGATGGCGGTTTCCTGTCCGGAGGGGTTGATGGAACTTGCATGCCCAGATTTCCTTTCCCTAGAGATAAATTATCTCAGTAAGGGAAAAGAGTTGTTCAAGATGGTGAAGAGGGTGAAAATCCTGAAGAAACTCTGTTAATTTGGAGCCTGTTACAGGAGGCCCATATTTCCTCATAGACGGGATGCTTTCAGAGGAATAAGTAGGACACTGCAAAGATGAATCATCTATTGGACCCTATGTGGTCATTGGAATTCTTGAGTTGGTTGGGAAGTGCAATTCTATACTGGACTTGGTATGGTATCTATCATAGAGTTGTCTGGATGTGAAAATGACTTGACCTAGTTGTGGAAACCAGTTCTCGTGGGTTTGGAGGAGCATTATTTTGCCACTGTGGTTCTCATAGAAGAACAAATTAATTAATGAGTTATGTTTTGTGTTAAAAAATAAATTTATATATAATTGTGTAAAGATGTTATGTACATCTTAATAGGAAATGATCCTAGTGCTCAGTAAGGAATTATTGGAATTTTAGTTTCGTTATTGTATTACCGATATTTTGAATGTTTTAGTAGGGGCTAAGATAGTATGCACTTGGTGAATTTATTGGTCATTTCGATGCCTAGAGAACATTAGGCGATCTATGGGTACTTTTAGAAGTATTGTGTGTGTTTGGTCAATTCAATGTCTTTGAATTGTGAATTATAAATTGTCAAACAGGGTGCGTAGACTGATGAAGTACAGGTGCACAATATGTGCTTAGAAGTTATTCATTAGGTTGTTATGTATTTTTTAGGATCTAGAATTAGGATGGATATGTAGGTGGTGTTTGTCAATTATATTAGTGTCGTAATTCTTAAAAATGTTGGCTAAGTTTCCTAGGAGTTAGTCTCTACCTAATTAGTTTGCAAATGATATGAGAATGATCCTACTTGTATTAGATTGTCTTGGGATTTTTTATCCTGAAACTTTATGCTGCAGCTTCTAATTCACTAAGTGAAAAAATAAACTTATTCTATCAGCTATGAAGAAATATTGTCTGAACTCAATTGTTTAGGAGAGAACTCTCACTCTTTTACTTATTCAATTTTCGCTCAAACAAAATAATCCAAGCAATATCTATATTATGAATTAAACACACTTCAACTATGCTAGATAATAAGAAAATGAAATAACCATGTTGTACCAGGTATAAATAAAATTAAATAACAGACTAAACTAGGTATAAATCAAATGAAAGTACTTATGAAAATAACAACTCGCTGGCGAAATCATTATGCTACATTTTCACACAAAACACAGCGTTTGAAGAACGAAAGGAAATCGTATTGCAATTGATTAAAACCTGTCACTCTTTGTAGGGGCCCTCCACATAGCAGTTCATAGCTTCGAATCAACATAACGCATACACACAAAACCAATTCTATTCAAATGGAATTCACAAACTGTTCAAAATTACATCATCCAACGCGCACCCAAATCACAGTGTGGCCATAAGTTTTATAGCAGATTTCTGGCATAACTGTACAAGTAATTCAAGCCTAACATATCTCTCTTATCTAAACTTATATCACTAAACCTTCATTTTTCTATTCTGAAAGCAAAACGATAATGTTTCAACCGAACTCAGATTCTGTTCTGCATTAATCCGACGGTTGACTTTGAGTTTGACCATGATCTCCTGCACTTATCTTAATGAATAGTTTCCAGGGGATAGGAAGGGATCCACGAGGGAGCCATCCTCTATCCATCCGCACCCTTTGCTGCTGACCTGGAACTCTAGAACCTTGCAAACAATGGAGATAGCTACAAAAACCTGGATTGGTTGCAGAAACAGACTGATTCGGTAGCCAATTGCAAACTTTAACAAAAAAATAGGGTATAAAGTTAAATATGAACAAGAAGACATATTATTGCATACCTTCATAAAAAACTGGTGGATATGGCTTTATTTAGGTGGTAAATATATAGGAAAAGAGAGGATCATTAGGCAAAAAGGATGTCATGGTAGGACAATCTTTGGACTCTACATTCACCTAGACTAGAGATTTTGTATGTCCTCATACACTTCTTCCTTGTCAGTCACTTGTGCCTCTTGCTTATCATCTCCATGTTTCACTGTTTTCTTGTTTTTGGCAGTGATCGGCATTCTAGGCTTCCTCATGAGAATTTTGTACTTTAAACTGAGAATCTCTCTCTGCATAATTTTATTTTCCTTCTTCAGCTTTTTGTTTTTCTTATACCACAAGCTTAGATGAAGGATCAGATTGTCACTCTTTGCAATCTAGATCTCACTCTGTGTCTTCAATGCTTGATTCTCATTTTTGAGATATCAGTTCAATGTTTCTAGTTCAAAGATCTCTTGCTTTAAGATGTTTGAGGCTGATTGTTCATTTACCTGATTGCTTCCATCTCCAGGGCTCTAAATTGTTTCGTTTGTTGTTGTCCCTTTTCTTTCCAATGACTCTATATAATCATATATTTCCTACTGAGCAGGATCAATACTCAGACTATGCACAGGGCTTCTTAGAGGTGAGCTGTAAGGTTGTGGTGATACTCATGGTGATGATCTTGGTAACCCTTTTGGAGAATTTCTAGGGCTTTCAATTGGCTCATCCCCTATAGGCTCATTCTTTGTTGGAGCATTCTCTGTTGGCTCATTTTCAGTTGTATCCTTTTCATTTGGCTCATTTTCCTCAAGATTAATGTATTCTGTAGTTTTTGAGGTTGTTTGTGGGATCGTGCTCAACCTTGTGCTCCTCCTCAATCCTGGGGTTTGTATTTTCTGTACTTTCCTCCTTTTATTCTCTGATTTTTCTTCTAGAGGAGGGGTCTTAGTTTGTGAGAATTCTTCTTTACTTGGGCTGAATTTCTTTCTTCTAAGGTTTCCCCTCTTCATTTTCTGCAAAATCTTTACTATAGGCAGCTCTTCTTCTGACAGGTTTGTCTGAGTCTAAGTTGTCTTCTCCTTTATCAATTCTATTGTTCTCTTCCTTCCTCTGAGGGCCCTGCTGCTACTTGCTTTTTCTAGGGATTTTTCTTCAAAGTGGTTCCTCACTAGGAAACTCTCCCAGTTATCCCCTATACTTTGGAGATGAAATTCAACCAATATTTTTATCAGGCCATGATGATACATGGTGTTTTCTATATACTAAATTTTCCTCTGAACGTTTGTAGACATTTTCTTGAGGCTATTCAAGAGGAATTATGGAAGGTTCATCTGGTGGTCTTCAAGGAAATGCATCATCATCCTAACATGATAAAAATACATTTGCCCAAATCTACCCTCACAAGTGACAAACTTTTGAAGCACAAGTAATAAGTTTCTCCATTTTTTTTAAGAGCAGTGCTGGGAATACCTTTCTTGTAGACTGTAGTGTCTATGTTTGGATTCTTGAGGAAGACCTTCTAATCCTCGCTATCAATCCTCCTATTTTTAAACCAATTTTCTCCATTCCTTGGCAGCTTGGTAGCCTCAACAATCATAGAATATGTTATTGTGAGCTTAATGTCCCCAATTTTGGCTTCAATTCCATCAAATGAGTGCGCAAATGTCTTGGTTACTTCCTTGTGGAAGCCGTTAAATTTTTCAATGAACTGTAGCCATTGTCTCCTTTGTAGCAGCTCCCTAGTTTGTGGGTACCCCTCCAAGAATTGCTTCCCTGCTGGCTTAGTTCGAATAATTATCCCCATTCCGAAGGATGATTTACCTCAAACACTGGCTACCTTGACAGGAAAATGGAGCTGGTAGGGTTTGCTAGATGGCGGAAAGATGGAGTGGCTATGAAAGTTCAGAGGAGTGTAAGAATAGGGAAGAACAAATATATTATCATAAGGATTATAGGGATGAATTCGACTATTAGGCGCATTTAAACTTATGATTTGGTAATTACTTCGGTAGATTTGGAATAAGGTCATGAGATGACTTTTTAAGTGGTGGCATATGATATTTTGTTAAGCAGCCATTACTCTTATCTTACAATGATTTCATTTTAGTACTATATCTTCTTAATCATATATGTTATATAACCTTCCCTATTGTTAAATTAAAGCAGCACATACCTTTAATCTTCTTTTTCTAACCTTATTTGTTGTCCTTTGATCTCCTGCAGGTACTTTGTTGTCAGCTGTCCTTTAATCCAAATCACGAAGTATCTTTCTAGACTTCAAAAATTTATTAGGCTGCAGAAAATTGTTGATTCTACAGCTAAGAGAAAGAAGGCTTTAATAGATGGACTTTATTAATTTTTTTTTTTGAAAATAAAATTTTGAGTGCCAACAAACTGGTTTTCACTTTAAATTTTCTGTATAAACATGCCAACAACATGTTGGTTTTCATGTTTATACATTTTTTTTTATTATTTATATTATTATATGTGTGTGTGTGTGTATATATATATATATACACATGTATATTTGAAGAGAAAACTGAGTAAAAATTTCTAAGGTGGAAAAGAAGAAGAATTCTTCTTGACCATCTTCAGTTATGAATTATCTTGAAACATTTTAACAAATTCCTCCTTCGTTAATGGTTTCTGGTAAAGCTTGACTTGATGTCCATTTACTAATTAAGGAGTTTTCTCTTCATCAATAGTCCTGATTTTGACTGCACCATTGTCAAGGACATTTTCAACTTCATAAGGTCCAAGCCAATGGGTTTGGAATTTTCCTTGAAAATTTTTGAATTTTGAATCAAAGAGAAATGCCCACTCTCCTGGATGGAATTTCCTTTCTTTAATGTACTTATCATGCCATCCTGACCTCTGGTGTTGAACTAGGCTAGTTCTCTGGAAGGCTTCTTGTCTGATTTCATCAAGCTCATTTAGTTGTGTCATCATTTGCTTCTGGGCTTCTGACAAATCTAGATCTAACTAGACTGTTGTCTTATAGGTCTAGATCTGGAACTCTATTGGTAGTAAGACCTTCTTCCCATAAACAAGTTCATAGGGAGTATGCCATGTAGTATTCCTCCATGTAATTTTGTAGGCCCATAAGGCTTCTGGAATCTTTTCCACCCAGTCCTTCCTGTGTAGATGTACAGTCCTGGTAAGGATAGCTTCAATCACCTTATTTGTGGACTCAACTTGTCCATTGGCTTGTGGATGGTATGGAGTGGACTTCCGATGTTTTATCTTGTATTGATCCACAAGCTTCTGCACTAGTCGGAATGTGAAATGTGTTCCTTGATCCGTTACAATTTCTCTTGGGACACCAAAACGACTAAAAATATCCTCAAAAAGAAATGAAACAACAACATTTTCAATAGCAAAAGGAAGTGCTTTAGCCTCTACCCATTTAGTGACATAATTAGTACATACCATAATATACTTCTTTTGCTTTGAAGGTGGGCTGATAGGTCCAACAAAATCTATCGTCCATTTTTCCAATGGTTCAATAAGTACCTGTGGTTGCAATGGAATTTCATTTGAAAGAGTAGGTTTACCCATTCTCTAACAATTGTCGCATATTTTAACATATTCCTTGATGTCCCTGAAAATGGAAGGCCAATAATATCCTAAAATCAAGCTTTTGTAAGCAGATCTCCTGTCAAAAAAATGTCCTCCACATGGCTCATCATGACAAGCCTTAAGTATTTCTGGTACTTTGTCCTCTCGAACACATCTTCTGATGATGATATCTGGTCCTGTCTTATATAATTCTTTATTTATCCATGAATAAGATGTGAGATTGTGGACTATTCTTCTCTTCTCTCTTGGAGATAAATGAAATGGCATTTTTCCTGTGGCCAAATAGTTAGCAATATATGCATACCAAGGTGATTTAGTAGATACGGCAAAAAGATATTCATCAGGAAATTTGTCTTCTATTGGTTGATCATTATTTTCATTTTGTATCCTACATAGAAAATCGGCAATTGTGTTCTATTTCCCCAGCCTATCTAGAATTGTTATGTTGAATTCTTGTAAAATTAGGAGCCATCTAGTTATTCTTCCATTGGTGACTAGTTTATTCATTAAGTATCTAATGTAAGAATGGTCTGTGTGAACAAAGGTTTCATAGCCAGTTATATAGTGTCTGAATTTGTTAATGGCATGAACTGTAGCTAAAAACGCCTTTTTGCTTACAGTATAATTTAACTCTGCAGGAGTTAAATTTTTACTGGTATAATAGATTGCATAAGGAGTAGCATATTTTTGTCCTAGCATAGCTCCTAAGGCTGAATCTAAAGCATCTGTTGAGATATGGAAAGGCAATTTCCAATTAGGTCCTTTTAAGATGGGTGCTTCAGAAATTCTCTTTTTCAAAGTTTGAAAGGCAGCTTGACATTCATAATCCCAACTGAATTCAAAGTCTTTGGTGAGTAGTTTAAAGAGTGGGGATGCAATTTTTGTGAAGTTTTCTATAAATATTCTATAGTATCCAATAAAACTGAGAAAAATTCTAACATCCTTTTGACAACTTGGCACTGATAACTTAGAAATGACTTCAACTTTAGATGAGTCTACTTTGATTCCATCTCCTGAAATATGATGACCTAAAACAATTCCTTTGTTAAACATCATGAAGCATTTTTCATGGCTTAGTGAGAGATTTGTTTCTTTACATTTTATTAATATGTTTTCTAAATCTTTCAGTGCTTCATTGAAAGAATCCCCATAGACTGTGAAATCATCCATGTACACTTCCACACAATCATGAATGAGGTCAGAGAAAATGCCGAGGACTGCTCTTTGGAATGTTGTTGGAGTATTACATAACCCAAAGGGAAGTAATCGGTAAGCATAAGTTCCCCATGGACAAGTGAACATGGTTTTATCTTGATCTTCAGGGGCTACCTGAATCTGGTTATATCCATTGAACCTGTCCAAGGAGAAAAAATATTGTTTCTTGCTAAAGTGTCTAAGACCTGGTCTATGAAAGGTAACAGAAAGTGGTCTTTTAATGTTGCTTTGTTTAATTCCTTGTAATTGATGCATAGTATCCATTATCCATTGTTTTTAGGAACAATTACTAGGGGTGAAACCCACTGACTGTTGGATATTGGATAGATGAAATTTACATTTAATAGTTTATGCAATTCTTCCTTAACAATTTCTTTTAGGCTTGGGTTCATTTTTCGCTGAGGTTGTCTAACTGGTCTTTCATTTTGTTCAATGTAGATATGATGTATGCAAGTTTTCGGATCAATCCCTCTCATATCAGTGTATTCCCATGCAAAAGCAGAAGAATGTTTCTATAAAATTTCTATCAATTGATTCTTTTGCACTTCCTCCAAGTTTTCATTGACATTCAAGGTTTTTAATGGAAATATTTCTATCGAGGAATTCCAAAATTTTTCCATGGAGAGAAATGATACATGTTTAGATGAGAGATACTCATTTCGATTACAATCATAATGTGAGGAAGATTCATTATTTTCCAGTAAATTTAAAAGTTGGTCTTCCTCCTTTACTTGTTCAGTAGCGAAAATAGGTTGTATATCTTCTTCATCTTCTATCCATTCTTCAGTTTCTATATATATTGTTGTTCTCGCAGGGGGATATAATGTAAATTTATTTGTGTAATTTCCATCTGAGATAAACATATCGCCTGATCTACAGCCAATGAAAGCATCAGTTGTAGCCAACCAAGGCCTTCCTAGAATTAATGGATGTCCTCCTAAATTATTCTTGGGTGTTAAGACCATGAAATCAACAGGATATTCCCAAGAATCTAAGGATACACAAACATCTTCCAACACACCATTTGGTTTAATAACAGACCTATCTGCTAATTGCAACAAGGTTTGTGTGTACTAAAGGTTAGGAAGCCTAAGTGTGTCCATACCTTGTTTACTCATTATGTTTATGGCTGCTCCTAGATAAATTAATGTGTTTGGTATTTCAGTTCCATTGATGTGAATTTTTACAATGGGGCTTCCTGGATCTAAATATTTTTGAATTGTCGACTTCCCCATCATAATGTCTACAATTTTTCCGACTAACTGAATTCTTTTTATATCTTTTCTCCTTCTCCCTGATCTTTGTGTAATTAATTCCTTAATTGTTTTAGCAAAAATTGGTATTTCTTTTATGGCTTTTAATAAGGGAATCTTAGTACAAACATTTCTCAATTCATCCATCATATTGTAATCAGGAAAGACAATTTGTTTCTCTTCTCCTTCATCGATTTTCAACCTTTCTGGAAAAGGTGTTTTAACTGATATCGAGGGTTGTTTTATGATAGGAGTATTTATTGGAATTTCTTCTGCTTGTTTATTTTCTTTTTGAGGGAGAGAAGTCTCCCCTTCTTCTGATTGATTTTTGTGTTTTTGAAGATTGGATCTTGTTTCTTGAATGACAACAGGAGGTTTTCTTGGTAATACTCTTCCAGACCTTAATTGGACATTGTTTAGGTCTAGTGGAGTTATTACATAATTTTGAGGATTCTAACCCTCCATGTTGTACACTGGTTGTTGTGGTATTTTCTTATTAGGATTCAGAAGTGGTTAAGCGGGTAGTTGATTTGATTTTTGTGGAAATGGTAGGGAAAATTGTGGGTTTTGATTCTGAACTGGAACTTTTGGAAATTGATTAGCTTGAGGAATTTGATTAGATGGGGGTAAGAATTGTGGTGGAAGGTAAGATGGTGAGTACTATTGATATTGAGCATAGAATCCATAAGGATTTTTCCATCCTTGATTCCAAGGTTGTGACTGTGGCAGAGCCCAAGGCTGCGAGGTTGAATTCCAATTATTTTGTGAAGACTGGGCAAATTGTTGTGGTCTAAATCCTTGTGATTGACTTGGTTGGGGGTTTTGCCATGGTCATTTGGCTATAAAGTAGAGAGGGTCTATTGGTTCTGAGATCCCTTCATCATTGAATATGGCCTTAAGCCCTGGTAAGGATGGACATTCCTTCATATCATGATTATCTACACATATCACACAGGTTTCTATGGCTTTTGAGTCTAAGGGACACTCTCTTAGAGCATGTTTCTTCCGAAATTTGGGACAAAAGATAGATAATGCAGCATTTTTAGAATTTTTCTTGTTTTGTATTTTAAGGGTGTCTATCTACTCACTTAGGCTCCCTAAAATATCTGTTTTGAAGGTGTCAAGAAAATTTCCTATTTATGCCCTGCTAATTGTCCCGGCTGCATTTTTGTTAATTCTTGACAGGAGAGGGTCTCTAGGACTCCTTCCAACTCGTGCTTTACCCCTTGAGATATGTACACATAAATCACAAATATCTGCGAATGGTAGTTGGGAAATATCTCCTTTCCCAGTTAGGTTAAGGAGATCGATCCATTCATCATTAACAACTCTGAGTAAGAGAGCTTTTAAGGTTTCTTCATCCAAATTATCCATTTTGTTTTCATCTTCTTTTTGTATCATTTTGAAGACTTCATCTTTAAGGTTACTAGGAATACAATAATCTCTATAGTTTCCTAAGAAATCCTCTTTCATTTGTCCCCATGTTGTTATAGAATGCACTCCTAGACTCATGAACCATTTTAATGCTAAGCCTTTTAATGTGGCAGGGAACAATTTTAACTTTTGAGCATCATGCAGATAGTCATATGATCTGTATAATACTTCAAATTCGAAGAGAAATGTCTCTAGATATTCGTTTCTTTTCCCGTGGAAATTAGGAAGAATTGAGGGTGATATATATTTCATTGTGAGGGTTGTATCTTCATCAAGAATATGGAATCTTGAAGGATCTTGATTTCCTCTACCTCTAACCCTCCTCTACCTCTACCTCTTCCTCTTCCTCTTCCTCCAATCCTATCTTCTTTGCCATGGACATTGTGTACTTCTACTTCCCCTTCTTCAGCCATGATAGATTCTTCAGAGCTAATATAGTGTTATTCTAACCTTTCTGGTTCCTCTATCAATAGTTGCTCAGAATAAGTTTCCAATTCCTCTTCTTCACTAGGAACTTCTAATTTTTCTCCCAAAATTGGCTCACCAGTGGAGGATAGAAAGATTACTCCTGTAGTTGGGGATGTAGGATCTTCCTCAATCACAGCTTCAGTAGAAGAAGTGGGTGAAGTCCTCGATTGGATTTATGCTCTTGAAATTTCAAGAAGCCTTTGTCGATCTCTAAGAGGAATTCGGGTTTGAGTAGGTAGTGTGGATTCTCGAGGTCTAGGTGAAGTGAGTGGATTTGTGGGAATTACACTTCTTCCTCTCCCTACAAATATACCTCTAGAGTCTCTATCCCTACGCATATCATGTTTCGATTTTTCTTAACTTATATTCGTACTTCCCCGGCAACGGCGCCAAAATGTTTGGTCAATTCAATGTCTTTGAATTGTCAACCAGGGTGCGTAGACTGATGAAGTACAGGTGCACAATATGTGCTTATAAGTTATTAATTAGGTCGTTATGTATTTGTTAGGATCTAAACTTAGGATGGATATGGAGGTGGTGTTTGTCAATTATACTAGTGTCGTAATTCTTTAAAATGTTGGCTAAGTTTCCTAGGAGTTAGTCTCTATCTAATTAGTTTGCAGATGATATGAGAGTGATCCTACATGTATTAGATTGTATTGGGATTTTTGATCCTGAATCTTTATGTTGCAGCTTCTAAGTCACTAAGTGCAAAAATAAACTTATTCTATCAGCTATGAAGAAATATTGTCTGAACTCAATTGTTTCGGAGAGAATTCTCACTCTTTTACTTATTCAATTTTCGCTCAAACAAAATAATCCAAGCAATATCTATATTATGAATTAAACACACTTCAACTATGCTAGATAATAAGAAAACAAAATAACCATGCTATACTAGGTATAAAGAAAATTAAATAACATACTTAAATAGGTATAAATCAAATGAAAGTACTTATGCAAATAATAACTCACTGGCGAAATCATTATGCTACATTTTCACACAAAATAGAGAATTTGAAGAATGAAAGGAAATCGTATTAGAATTGATTAAAACCTGTCACTATTTGTAGGGGCCCTCCACATAGCAGTGCACAGCTTCCAATCAACACAACACATACACACAAAACCAATTCTATTCAAACGAAATTCACAAACTGTTCAAAATTACATCATCGGCGTGCATCCAAATCACAGTGCGACCATAAGTTTTATAACAGGTTTCTGGCATAATTGTACGAGTAATTGAAGCCTAATATCTCTACCTTATCCAAACTTATATCGCTAAACCTTCGTTTTTCTATTCCGAAAGCAAAACGATAAGGTTTCAATCAAGCTCGGATTTTGTTTTGCATTAATCTGGTGGTTGACTTGGAGTTTGACTGTGATCTCTTGCGCTTATCTTAAAAAATAGTTTCGAGGGGATGGGAAGGGATCCATGAGGGAGCCATCCTTTATCCATCCGCACCCTTCGTTGCTAACCTGGAACTCTGGAAACATGCAAACAATGGAGACAGCTACAAAAACCTGGATTAGCTGCAGAAACAGACTAATTCGGTAGCCAATTGCAAACTTTAACAAAACAATAGGGTATAAAGTTAAATATGAACAAGAAGACATATTATTGCATACCTTCATCAAAACCTGGTGGATATGTCTTTATTTATGTGGTAAATATATAGGGAAAGAGAGGATCATTAGGCAAAAAGGATGTCATGGTAGGAGAATCTTCGGACTCTTCAGTGTGGATATATTTAGTGGGAGCTAAGATAGTGCGCACGTGGCGCAGTGATTTATCATTTTGATGATTAGAGTGTTGGTGCTCTCTATGTACTTGTAAAAGTAATGTGACTGAAATATCACCCAAAATTGCATAATTCATTGATAGTTAAAAGTATTTCATTTGATTGAAAATGTTGTGACTAGTGATTGAACTTGTTAGTCATACATTACAGGTTACTTTCGATGGGGTGTTGTTGGGTCGTCCAATCACTATTAAAGTGCCTACGTGAAAGTGATCATGATTTTCAAGAGTAATTGGTAAGTAATGGTAAGTTGATATAGATATTTGTTTTTGTATATTATGAATTTCAATAAAGGCCAAGTGATGTAAATTAGAGCTTGCATATTTTCAAATATAGAAATGCTTATGACTATTGATTTTGCTTATGTTAAAACAATATTGTTTTTGCTTATTGATATTTCTTGGAATGAAAATCCTTCATTTTGAAGGAGAAAGAATCCCTTTGTGTTGGTTAGATTATTATTTCAGGCGTAAAAGTTAATGATAAACACCAAGGATGGTGATTACTTCAAGGGGGGAGTATGTAACATCCCTACAAGAAAATCTCTCGTAAATTCATATATTCACAAAATAATTATAGTATTAATGTAATATATAATTAACAGGAAGTATATTATTATTGTGCTCTAAATCAAGTAATGTCAAGATCATGCTAGGGTTTGAAAACAGCTACAGAACTGATCTTGTAACTCGATAGATCACCTATCCATCCAAAAAAGTAGTTTATATATATATATATATATATATATATATATATATATATATATATATATATATATATATATAGATAGATAGATATCTATCAAAGGGATGGGAGTCTTAGGGATACCCTCCAACTATCTTTTATTTCTTTCTCCCTTCCAACCTCTAAAGCATACAACTAAGCTAGGCATCTGGCAGACCTCAGGGATTTGGTTGCCTCAACATTCATGTGTTTCGAGATCACCTTCTGGAAATGGCAAGGCAATACTGTTTTGATGGAAATGGAATAGGAAGACATCCATTGCTTTAATGAAAGAGATGAATCAAGAGGAGGGAAGCATTCAATTTTGTTTCCTTGTGGAGAACCGAGGAAAGATCATTTCTTGTTGTGTCCTGGGTTCTAACCTCACATTCTTGAAATGTGTAGATGGTTTGTTGAGAATTTATGACCGTACTCATATGTTTCTTGGAAATCTTTATACTATCGGTTGGTTCCTTATAAGCGCTTCGAGTCAGACCGACTCTTTCTTTCAAACCTGACTTCGAGGGGAACTTGTTCTCTTGGTTGGTTCTTGAGAGATAAAGTGAGTCCTCCTTGCTTGTGTAGAGTATTTGGTTTGACCAAAAGCAACGAAGCCAAGTGAAGTTTCCAAAAGACATATTGAAATTGATTGATTCTAATTCCACGATTTGGTGTGTGCTCAGTAGAGACGAAAATAGGGTACTCATATGTTGCTTGGAAATATTTATACAAGTATGTACTCTCTTACCTTGCACTATAAAATAATTATGAAGGAAAACGTTGTGATAGAAATTGTTACGTTATTCTTATTTAATAAGCATAGTAGGTAGGAAAAATAGGAACCTACATGTGTTAACATGATTGGATACAAACAAACAATACCAAAAGGAAAAAAATGTAGATTCTTATGTTTAGAAGTATGACGGTGAAAAGCAGGTTCTTAGAGAGTCTTGAAAAAGAATAATTACTTATATGCATTTTATGTAAGAAAAGACAGGATGTGTGCCTTTTTCTTTAAAAGGGATTTCGTACTCATCTATGAAATGATAACAAATCCAAGTTATTTTCTTCGAAATGAATATAGATTAAAGAGGGTAATTGGTGAAATATTCTCATGGGTGGTGAAAAATAAAAGAGGAATGTTAATTAGATTATTTTCTTGGAAAGTGGGATTTTCTTTTGAAATGTGTAGTTTTAATAACTACCTTATGTGTTTATAAGACATAAGTATTTGTTGAAGAAAAGATAAGTAACTATGACGTTTTGGTTAGTTAGAATAAATAAATCTTCTGATGTTCTTAAAAAGCACAAAGGTTTTGTGCTTAGTCATGGTAAAAATATTTCCATGGTATTGGTAAATATTAGTTATTTAATAAATCCATGGAAAAGATTCCCATGGATTCTCATGCTTAAGAGAGTTCTTTTGTAAAAAAGAATATTTATGCATGATCAAATGAACAGAGATAATATAAGTAGGAATATTCTTTGGGAAGAATAAGTTTTTATTGTGCGTGAAAGATAAGTCAATTGTGTTAATTCCTTTGCAATAGTTCACAAAAGTTACATGTTTTGGCGGGGAAAAAGATAAATGATTTGGGTGTTGTATATTGGATAGTTTGATTTAATTGCATGGTTTAATGCATAAACAGTTAACATTATTATTATTTTAGTTCCTTTGCCCAAAAGAAAGGTTGATTATGATACTTTCTTGAAAACAAATGCATGAGAACTTTGTTATGATACTTTCTTGGAAACAAATGCATAAGAAATTTGTACATAAAAGGATAGAGAAACTATGTTGGGTCCTTGAAAATAACTATGTGAAAATAACACATATGCAGAAGCATAGAAACAATATGTAACACTCATTGCTATAGTATATAATTTTTTATTTTTTTATTGAACTGTTACTTAAGTATTACCGAATATTATCCTCATCTCTTTGCATTTATTTAATCGTAATGTCACATGCATATAATTAAAAAAAATTAGCTTTCTTGGAAAGGGTTATTAAAGTGCTAATCTATGGTTGTCCGATGAATCTTCATGAGCCATTGGCTTTGCCCCACCAGGCACTTGATAAAAAACCGTGGCAATTACACCACCCGAATAGCATGCTATAAGTGTGGCGCTGACACCTGAGGTTCAACCTTAATGCTGACCGCCCGACATGCTGCCAGAGGGCAAGGGCATTAATGGTGAAGGTTTTTCCACCGTGAGATTTATGGTGGATGGATCCGTCTGCTCCAACACTTCCCGCTAACCCTAAGCCTCTCCTTTGTCTATCTAACTCGCTCATTTCTCATTTTGGTGCGGCATTTACCGTGCATTGTTGCTCTAAAACTCTTTTCAAGGTTGGTAGAGAATACTATGGCAGTTCTGCGAATATTTTTAGGGTTGATAGGGGCACCACGACGGCACTGGACCTCCACGTTTTGTCATCCTCTAGCAAGCACTCAGGTAATATTGTAAGTGTTTTCTGCCATTCTCTGTACTCAGTTTAATTTCCTCGCTTAGAACGAATAGTATTGAGGGTTACTTATGTTCCAGGTGTGCTCTTCTATTGCTACCTCGTTCCTCCAACAGAACTGTAAAGCACAAGGAAGGTCTTTCCTCTAAGGCAAGGGCTTCAAGTTTGCAATTAGAATTCCTCTGTTCCTTTTTTGTTTTTCCTATATAGAGGGTTAACTAGCGCATGGTGACTATAGGCCTTCAGCTCTCCCTCACCTAAAGCGGCTCTTTCTCGTGTAAGAAGGAAACTTGAAATGTTTTTGGTCTTATATCTTGTTTAAAAATTGTTCATGAATTCCAATGGTTTAATCCTCTGGTTTTCCATTGCAGGTAAACACTCTGTCTAGCATCTTTCTCGACCCGTAGCTATGGAAGGCACGCAAACAGAGTAATCATCTTCTGTGTCTTCAGGTTGGTCTGCCATGAAACCCTCCAACGGTATTGAAAAGGGGAATTGACTTCGTTTGTTTTTCTACTATTGAAAGTACTTAAGGGTTTTGATAATTTAGCAGATGAGAGGGTTTGTTGGCTTTAAGTTCAGCTCGGCCAAACCTTTGCTGCATAAATAGTTTTCAGCTTTCCTAGAGGGTTGCCTCGATGCACAACTTGGCTATTTTCTTTTCTGGTTGTTTATGGATGCTCACCCCGGCTCCTCAATATCCACACTGTGTATTTGTATTTATGACTCGAATGATTTATAAATTGCAATATTGTACTTGGGAAACTGTTTCTCTGTTTATTTGAAGTTTGTTGTTTCAATGGTTTCATTAAACTCCGCTGATACGAGGCTAGTTGGCTTTCAGTCCCTCCTTCTGGATTGGACGGAGATCCGAAACGGACCTTAACTCCTCTGTCATGATTATATATGTATTCAACATTTTGATTGATGATTAAATGGAAGAAAATTTTGATTACCTTTGGACTGATTGTTGCCCTTCGTATGTTGAATGGATTCCAATGTTGTTTAGTTGTAGCGATAAGGTTCCATCCGCTTTATGTGTTGCATTAATATGATTTATGTTTCTATTCTCAGATAACTATTTTTTCTTATTATTCTTAACCTTATTTGTATTGCTATAATTTCATATTTTCTAAGAGAAGGAATTTTCTTACAGGAATTTTGAGATTGTTTCCTTTGTCATTGCTTGAGACAGTATTGTGCCATTTATCTTATGTTCCTATGAATAAACAGGTCAAGCTTAGAATGAAATTAACAGTATCAATATTTTTTGTTCATTTGTTTAATGTATTGTATCATTACGTTACCTCAACCAAGAGAACATAATCCTAAGAGATAGAATCTACTTACTACTTTTCCATTCTTAATAAAACAGAATATATTAAATATTTAGCTATAACAATGATTTTAAGTTCCTGGTTGAAAATAATGCCTTTCTAGGATTTAAATAATAAGCCTAGAGTTGGTCACTTATCTGTTTATGATTGTTTTAGAGTTGTATAAATACATTTATTTATTTTTTTGGAAGTTCTCACCACCTAGCCATGGAACTAGAAATTACATCCAGCATCCCCCTCCGAGTACTTCCTACTCCTGACAGTTACTAGGCGTACACAATTTGGTATCTTGGGCTTCAGGACTATTGTCCAGCCTCAAGTCACATACCAATTTGACTGTTAGCCATAGTTTTATTTCCCACTGGTTACTTGTGCCCAGCTCAAGGAAAGATCTGAGAAGCCTCTCTTGCCTTCAGTGTGTCCCCCTTTCCCCATTATTTTCCCTCTTTTGGGGAGGAAATATGGCAACTGTTTCTAACTGTCCAAGGAGTTATGTAACTGTTTTCATTTAGTTTTCTTAACAAACTATTTAAATTCTTTAAATAAAAATATCATAATGTTATGGCTTTTCCAGCCTTAATTCTTTAACAAACCGTGTTAAGAAAAATAAATTCTTTTGAAGTATTGCGTAAAACTTGGTAAGAAAAATAAATGTTTTTGCAACAAAGGTTGTTACAAATTCCCCCCCTTATGAGGAACACCGTCTCTGGTGTTCTTTTAAGAAAATAATGTCGGATAGGCTTTCTGCATGATCTCCTCTTCTTCCCAAGTAGCCTCTTCTGGGTCGGACTTCTTCCATTGCACTTTAACTTGGGTGATGGCTCGCTTCCGCAAGGTGGCTTCTCTCTGATCGAGAATACGAAGAGGTTCTGCCAAAAACTCTTCCTCTGGTTCGACCTACACAATTTACAATTTGTTGTTAGAATTGTACCAAAACAACAATTTAATGTCACCTATTCAATTTTTTTATTACTTGTATATTTTCCCAGTTAATTATATGATGAGGGTTGTATACATATTTTTTTAGCAAAGAGACATGGAAGACATTGTGGACTCGGATGTGGCCGGGGAGTGTTAATTTGTATGCCACTGGTCCAATTCGTTCCAGTATTTGGAACGTTCCATAGTACCGGGTTGCCATCTTGGCGCAACCCTTCCACTGTAAAGTGATTTTCTGGGGTTTAACTTTAAAATACACATGATCCCCCAACTAAAATTATTTATGAGTCCTTTTTTTATCTGCATAAATATTTTTCCTATCCTGAGCAGCTTTTAAGTTCTAGCGGACCTTTTTCACTGTGGCCTCCATTTCAACTAACATATCAGGACCCAATGCTAACTTGTTAACTGGGTTATTCCAATCTGTGGGTACCTGAAACTTTCTTCCATACAACACCTCAAAAGGGCTCATGCCCAATGATTTATGATGTCCATTATTATAGGCGAACTCTACTAGATGGAGGTAGTCCTCCCACTTGTGCAGTTGTTGCATTACGAACATCCTCAACATGTCTTCCAGGACTTGATTCACTCGTTTTGTCTGGCCATCCGTCTATGGATGGTAGAAAGTACTGAATTGAATCTAAGTACCTAACCCAGCAAAGATGGTTTTCCAAAATGTGGATGTAAATTTTACATCTCTGTTGGAGATTACTACCTTGGGTATCTCGTGTAATCGAAAAATTTCCCTCATGAATATATGTGTGACATCTATAGTCTTGTAGGGGAATTTCATAGGTATGAAATAGGTGGTTTTGCTTAGCTTATCCACTACCACCATAATTGAGGCATGCTGCTTCTTAGTGCGAGGTAGTCTTGTGATGAAATCTAGAATGATCGTCTCCCATTTCCACTCAAGAATGGGTAATGGTTGTAATAGACCAGCACAATGTTGATGCTCTGCTTTCACCAACCCACACTCTAAACACTTTGATAAGTATTCTGTAACATCTTTCCTTAAACCTAGCTAGAAATAATTTCTCCTGATGGCTAACAAAAGTTTTTGGAATCCTAGGTGAGTGTCGTAAGGCTTCCTATAAAATTCATCCAATAACAATTGTTTGACAGAATTTTTATTGGGAACATAAATACCATTTATGAATGTTAACAATTGGTCAGAGTTTATAATATAATCAGACTTTTTCCCCCTCTTTCAATCCTCTGATGCTTGCTGCTGAAGGAATGCGTATTCTGGGTCTTTGAGGGATGCTTCCCTAATGATTTTAGAAAGGTTAGATTGTATTTGATTGAATTTTATTTCGTAGACACAATGCATTTTCCTGCTCAATGCGTCAGCCACTCGATTCTCTTTTCCTTTAATGTGCTTCATTTCGAAGTCAAATTCACTCAAGAATGCAGTCCACTTGGCCAGCCGAGCATTTAAACTAGACTGGTTAAAGAATTTTGTTAAGCTACTATGATCAGTTAATAACAAAGAAAAAATTCCTAGGAGGCAGTGCCACCAGATTTTAAGTGCGTGCACTACTGCGGTTAACTCCAGATCGTATGCAGAGTATCGTTGCTCATAGTCCTTCAGTTTACGCGATTCATAGGCTATGTCTTTCCTTTCTTGTGTTAATACCCCACCAACACCCTCCTTACTTGCATCTGTGCATACCACAAATGATTTTTCCAGATCTGCTACCTTGAGCACCGGTGCAATGGTAAGAAATTGCTTTAAATGCTCAAAACTTCACTGACAATCCACTATCCAATGAAAGGAATACCCCTTTTTCTGTATCGAGGTCATAGGAAAAGCTATTTTTGAAAAGCCTTTAATGAATCGACGGTAACAACCTACCAAGCCCAAAAAGGATCTAATGTCAGCAATATTTTTTGGAGTTGTCCATTCCATTATAGTTTTGATGTTTTCTGAATATGTCGTTATTCCCTCAGCTGATATAACATGGCCTAAATACTGAATCTGGTCTTTGTAAAAATCGCAATTTCTATACTTAGCATACAACTGATTGTCTTGCAAAATCTGTAAGACTATTCTCAAGTGCTTCTCATGCTCCTCCTGATTTTTTCAATAAATTAATATATCATTAATAAAAATCAGTACAAATTCATCTAGAAAAGGATGAAAAATGTTGTCCATCAGGAACATGAAAGTGGTTGGAACATTGGTAAGGCCAAAAGGTAGTACCATGAACTCGTAATGACCGTAACAAGTTCGGAATGTGTTTTTGCAAATGTCTTCATCCTTTATTCTGATCTGGTAGTAACCAAACCTTAGATCAATTTTTGAGAATACACTAGCTCCTTGCACTTGATCAAATAAATCGTCAATATGGGGTAAAGGGTATTTATTTTTTACGGTCAATTTATTTAGCTGACGATAGTCGATGCATAGCCTTAAGGCCCCGACCTTCTTTCAAACAAACAACAGAGGGGCTCCCCAAGGAGATACACTAGGGCGAATGTACCCTTTACCTAAAAGTTCCTGAAGCTACATTTTGAGTTCTGTTAACTTCGGAATGCTCATGCAATGGGGAGCTTTCGAAACAGAAGCTGCTCCAGGTATTAGTTCACTGGTAAAATCAATATCACATCTAGGTGGCAATCCAGGAATGGATTCAGGAAACACATCCACAAAATCCTGAATTACAGGAATATTCTCCAATGAAGTCATCTTATTTCTGTCATTAGAGTATCCTACTTGGAAAACATAAATCTGGTAGCCCTTTCTAATGCATATTCTTAGCTGGTTAACAATAATAGGACGTAATTTAATGTTTTTCTTGATTCCTTGAATTTCCTTTCTTTGCCCTGACTCTATGAGGTAGCTTACATATTTCTCTTTACAATCCACCAGGGACCAACACCCTTCCAACCAGTCCATCCTTATTAGTACATCATATGAACCTAAGGGGACTATATTTAGATCAACATGGATGGGCTGTCCTGAAACTGTTATAGGGAAGTTTTCTATTTTCGCAGATACACTTCTCTTAGTTCTGGTGGCTACCTGAACTAGCCAAGATTTCTTAAATTTGTATCTTGGAAAATGACATTTCTCTACCACTTTGGGACTAATGTAACTTAGGCTAGCACCCAAATCAAATAAAACAAAAACATGTTGATCAACAATCATACCTTTGCACTCGATCATGGTGGGTTGGTATTCTGCTTGATGATTGTCCAAAGTGACATTAATTTTGGGCATACTTCTTGTTATATCTCCAACAGTGGAGGATTCCTACATATTTGAGAATTTCTTCGTTCGAGATTTGTGCAGGCAGTTCTTGTAATAATGAGACTCCCCACATCCCCAGCATTGCAGATGTTGTTTTGGCGGTTGATCAGTCGCATGTTTACTATTTCCCTCTATCTGTCTATTTTCGGTGTATGTTGGGACCTTGAGCGGGTTCGTGGTAAATTTCCCAAAAGTTCTTTGTTGATTTCCCCTCCCATTTACGACTTTCTATTTTCTGTTTGGGGGTGAATTCCTCATTATCCTGCCCGAAGCTCCTTTGGTCGCTTCACTTTTCTGTTTCATTTGTTGATAGCAAATACAGGGTTTTCGCACTACATCATCCATTATTCTAGGGTAGTCAAATTCTAACTTTTCCTTCATAAAATTTAGTAGACTACTAATAAACCGCTAAATTTTGGCTTTTTCCTCCTGTATGTACGAGACATATCATAACGGGGAGGTGAATCTCTTCACATATTCATCCATGGTCAAGGTCCCCAACCTTGGCTCATGGAACACCTTTTCTCTTTCATCATAGTAACATTCATTCAAATATGTTTCCTTAAAATCTTTCTGGAATTCTTGCCACGTCACTTGTTCTTCATCAATTTTTCTCACAGTTTTAATTTCTTCCCACCAGAGGGTGGCATTTCCCCTTAATTGGTAAAATGTGAATCATGCTATAAGTTTGTCAGTATATTCATAAATATGAAAATATTTACCCATGTCAATCAGCCATGCTTCAGCTGCGTCTTCAGATTCTCCTTCGAAAAGTGATAGTTTTAACTTTTTGAACTCACCTTGTAATTCCATCTTCTGTCTCTGGTCTTTCTTTGGTCCGAAACATTATCTGAATGCCCCTCTTCATCCTCCTTATGTCCCTCTGTTGATTCTGCATTTTCCTCACCATGGTGCGTTGTTGGGTCCTCTCTCTATCCTCCGTACTGGGGTCTGGTCCTCGTTGATTTTGTCGATCAAACAGGCTTTTGAGAATCTTTTCCTGCTCCTGCCTTAGTCATTCGTTATCTGTCCTCAAATTCATCATTTTTGTACGTAACTGTTGCGCAATTTCAAGCAGGAAAGCGTTGGCTTTCCGAGATTCTTCTCCCAGTTGTATCCATATATATAGATTGGCCTCAATGTGAGGCACTTCTGACTGGTTTGATAATCTGGGGCTCCTCTGCATTTCTGTTCTTTGGTGCTAACTTCTACTTTTGTGTTCACATTCACCAAACTCAGTTGTTTATTGCATAGATATAAGTATTTTGTAACTTAATTAAAGTTGTATTTATCTATCCCAGAAGTCTTAGTGTGCGAGCCTGGGCTCTGATACCATTTGTAACACTCATTGATATACTATATAAAGTTTTTTTTAAATTGAATTGTTACTTAGGTATTACCCAATATTATCGTAGTCTCTTTGCATGTATTTAACCGTAATGTCCCATGCATATAATTAAAAATATTTAGCTTGCTTGGAAAGGGGTATTAAAGTGCTAATCTATTGTTGTCCGATGAATCTTCATGAGCCAATGCCTCTACCCCGCCAGGCACTTGCTCGAAAACCGTCACAATTACACCACCCGGATAGTACACTGTAAGTGTGGTGCTGCCACCTGAGGTTCCACTTTAATGCTGATAGCCCGACCCACTGCCAAAATGTCAGGGCATTAATGGTGAAGATTTTTCCACCGTAAGATATATGGTGGATCGATCCGACGGCTCCAACACTTCCCGCTAACCCTAAGCTTCTCCTTTATTTGTCTAACTCACTTATTTCGCATTTGGGTGCAACATTTACCATGCATTGTGGCTTTGCAACTCTGTTCAAGGTTGGTAGAGAATACTATGGTGGTTCTGGGAATATCTTTAGGGTTGATAGGGGCACCACAACGACACCAGACCTCCATGTTTCGTCGTCCTCTAGAGAGCACTCAGGTAAGATTGTAAGTGTTTTCTGCCATACTTTGTACTCAGTTTAATTTCCTCACTTAGAACAAATACTACTGAGGGTTACTTATGTTGCAGGTGTGCACTTCGAGTGCTACCTCGTTCCACTAGCTGAACTACAAAGCACGAGGAAGGTCTTTCCTTCGAGGTGAGGGCTTCAAGTTTGCACTGAGAATTCCTATGTTTCTTTTTTGTTTTTCCTGTATAGAGGGTTAACTATCGCATGGTGACTACAACCCTTCAGCTCTCCCTCACCAGGAGCGGCTCTTTCTCAGGTAAGAAGGAAACTTGAAATGTTTTTGGTCTTATATCTGGTTTAAAAATTGTTCATGAATTCCAAGGGTTAATCCTCTAGTTTTCCCTTGTAGGTAAACCCTTTGTCCAACATCTTTCTCGAAGCATAGTTGTGTAAGGTACCCTAACAGAGTACTCATTTTTGTGTCTTCAGGTTTGTCTGCCATGAAACCCTCCGACGACATTGAAAAAGGGTAATTTACTTCGTTTGTTTTGTCTATTGTTGAAAGTAGTTAAGGGTTTTGATAATTTAGTGGATGAGAGTGTTTGGTGGCTTTAAGTCCAACTCGGCCATACTATCATTGCATAAATAGTTTTTAGCTTTCGTTAAGAGGGTTGGCTCGATGCACAACTTGGCTATTTTCTTTTCTGGTTGTTTATGGGTGCTCAACCCGGCTGCGCAATATCCTCACTATGTATTTGTATTTATGACTCGAATAGTTTATAAATTGTAATATTGTACTTGGGATATTGTTTCTCTGTTTATTTCAAGTTTTTTTTTCAATGGTTTCATTTAAACTCTGCTGATACGAGGCCGGTTGGCTTTCGGTCCATCCTTCTAGATTGGGCATAGATCCAAAATGGACCTTAACTGCTCTGTCGTGATTATATATGTATTCAGTATTTTGATTGATGATTAAATGCAAGAAAAGTCCAATAGCTTTGGACTGATTGTCGTCCTTCATATGTTGAATGGATTCCAATGTTGTTTAGTTGTAGCAATAAGGTTCCATCAGCTTTATGCGTTGCATTAATATGATTTATGGTTCTATTCTCAGATAGTTGTTGTTTCTTATTATTCTTACACTTATTTCTATTGCCATAATCTTAGATTTGCTAGGAGAAGGAATTATCATATAGGAATTTTGAGATTGTTTTCCATTTCATTTCTTGAGACAGTATTGTGCCATTTATCTTATGTTCCTATGAATAAACAGATCAATCTTAGAATGAAATTAACAATATCGATATTTTTCGGTCACTTGTTTAATAGATTGTATGATTACGTTACCTCAACTAAGAGAACATGATCCTAAAAGATAGAATCTACTTACTACTTTTCCATTCTTAATACAACAGAATATACTTAAATATTTAGCTATAACAATGATTTTCTGTTCGTGGTTGAAAATAATGCATTTCTAGGAATTAAATAATAAGACCAGAGTTGGTCGGGTGCACTCCAAGCCAAGAGTTCATATTACCTTGGGGTCTGCACCATAACTAAAGGTCAAACTCGGCTGAGGATTTTTTACTACGACGGACTGAGGCGATTAGGGTTTCGCTGAACGCTGTGACGGCGCAGACTGTGCAACGCAGGTTCTGCCATCAAACCAGAATCGTATCCCTTGGCGAATAGTGCAACAGCACAGCAGTAGACCGGCTCAATGGAACAGCCGCAGGGGGGGCGTCAGAGCCCTCCCCAATGGAGCATGGCCCGGAACAGGCTTTCCTGTTTGGTTCGATTGATGGGGAGATCTTGAACAAAGGAAAGGGGCCACAGCAAGAAAACAAGAAATCAGGAGGACGACAAAACCATGCTAGCGTCACTCAGGACAAGGGGAAAAACCCGGAGGAAGCACCAAAAGTAACCTCAACTACCTGCAAACCAGTAGCCGCAGAAAGGCCAAGAATAGAGCTACCGGGACACAAGATAGATGCTCGGATCGAGTTCATGAAAGATCATGCCATCATAGGGAAGTTCATAGGGTTCTGGCCAACGGAAAGAGCCCTATATGGGTGGATTGCCGCCAAATGGAAGCCGAAAGGAGACGTTACCCTGCAGCTAGGGCCGAAGGGCTTCTTCACAGTAATTTTTTATTGTATTGAGGACAAACTCAGGGTGCTGGGAACAGGGCCTCATTTCTTCAATGCAGCGGGCTTGTACATGAGAGACTGGATACCAAGATTCAACCCGGATAAGGAAGACCTCACCTGGGCACCAGTTTGGATCAGAATGTATGGACTTCCAGACGAATATTGGGACGAGGATATACTCAGGAATATTGGAAATGGACTAGGGGAATACATCAGGACAGCAGAAGAGACCAAACTGCGCAGATTCATTTCATATGCTCGCATATGCGTCTTCATGCGGCTGAATGAAGCATTACCAGAATCGGTAAGTCTCTCCCACTGGGACGAAGAGTGGATCCAACCCTTGGACTATGAGCATGTGCCCTTCCGCTGCAGGAGATGCCATGCTCTTGGGCACCTCTTTCGTGATTGTCCCTTGAATGCCAAAGCCACGTCTCAGGACCCTTCGGTCACAGCTACCCAAGATGGCTTCACTAAAGCCCCTAGCCGAAAGCGAGCGCACAAGAAACCCTCTCATGGGCAAAAGCCCCAGCTAAATAGCACTAGCGGCCAAGCATCTAAGAATAGTTTCGAAATCCTGGCTCAGTCCTCCGAAGATCTTCCCCCGATCTCTGATTCCCACCCGTCCCAGCCATCTTCCTCTGCCCCCCCTCCGCCCCCAGCCTCTTCCCCCAAGCGCCGCTCCCCCGAGATCATCCATGACTTCCCCTCCGGAGATAGGAAGGAACAGGCAGAGAAAGACAAGGAAATGGATGTGGATGGAAAGCTAGATCCTCCCTCTAGCTCAAAGTTAAATGAGGAAGAGGGCAGTCAGGGGCAACCGATGGAAGAAGAACCTGAAAGCATAGACTTGCATGGCCTGGACATTCTAGAACTGGAGCTAGCATGCAAAACAAAAGCATATGACAGCATATCCGAATCCCAACTTAATAAGCTGGAGGTAGTTATTTCAAGAGCTTATCAGCAGCAACAACTAGGGATTCAACCAGGAAGCCAGTGGGATGGAAGCCAACCCCCAAAGGAAACCAAAAAGAGAGGAAGGAAAACAGATCTACAGAGAACTATTGAGATTGGGAAACTCCTTCTAGACTCAGGCAGGTATGCGAAACTGACAAAGTACTACAAACCCACTGCAAATAGTTGATCTATGAAGCTAGTCTCATGGAATTTAAGGGGGCTTAACAGCCCAGGGAAACTTAGAATGCTGAAAAACATGATTAAAATGGAGAAGCCGCAAATATGCTTCCTCCAGGAAACCAAATGTAATAGTACTACTTTAGGCAGTATTCTCACAAAGGCCTGGCCAGGATGCCGCTCAGTTGCGGTAGATGCATCGGGAGCATCAGGGGGGTTAGCCATTGCATGGAATACTCAAGCAATAGACCTCTCAGATTTCCATGCCTCTCATCACCTGATACAGGCAGCCTTCCATATTTTGGGCACGAATGTTCATGGCAATCTCTCAAATGTATACTTCCCACAGGACACAGGAAGCAAAATAGCACTTCTAGACACCATCGAAGCATTGAACAATAACAGAAGGCACCCACTCTGGATAATTGGAGGGGACTTTAACATGATCACCAAGCTAGAAGAGAAGATAGGGGGGAGAAACAGGCTGGAACAAGAAACCACCCACTTCAAGGATTTCATTCAAAACGCCTCCCTCATAGATGTGCCCTTCTGTAATGGAACGTTCATGTTGGGGAGGTAAATCCCCTCTACGGATAGAGGCGATCCCTACTAGCCCAGCAAGGGTCTAGCAATAATCAAACAATGCTGCTATGCATGTTCCTAATTGCAATTAAACAAGAGGTAAAAAGCACCTACTTGGATTCCAACGCTGTTGTTTGACGAAGAGATGTTGCCTTCGCTCCTTCGCTTTGGCCAGTCACAATCTTCCGCAATCTTCGCGAATAGATACCTGCACACACGAAGAGGAAACAAACACAAGCGTGAAATCTAGTAAAAGCAACCATACATCGGTCAGAAAAGATGTAATTCACATTTCACCATTGCAAGTACAAATGAGAATGGAACAATAATAACAGTCATCTATTATTAATCAGAATAGAGAAGAGTACAACCAAATGTTCTGACGTCGGCAACCTTCTCAGGAGGGGCCAGTCAGCATGTATCTCAAGCATTCACCTTTGAGGATGATTCTCCCAAGACAAACAACTCTCTCTCTCACACAAGCAACACAAAACAACCTTCCCTAAGCAATCAATCACTTCCACACCTAGCACACCAAATACCTATAGTAGCAGCAATCTGAGCACTATAAGCTCTATACAATCCAAGCTATGTCTAACTAGCTGCTCATGGTAATGGTGGAAGTTTATATAGGAGAAGAAGTCTCCTAAAAGGGTGGAAGGATGAGCTTATCCTTGAGGGAAACGGTTGCAAAGGGTCGAACAGTCATGCCATAGAAGGGAGTCGACATTCACAAAGCTAACAACCAAGCCTGGAGTTATCTGGAAGGCTGGTTGTTTGAACAAATTCGCCCAAACTGGATCAGCGCGGATTATTAGGAAACTGTCGCGCTGTCGCCGCGTCTCAATAACTGGGGGAGTCATGTCAGCGCGGAATCACACGGAAAAGGCGCGCTGTTGACCAGCGCGGAAAAGGGACATTCTTCCGAGCTAGCAGCGCACGGAATACACTACAGGGCGGAAGTCATCGCGGATATTTTTCAAACAGACGCGCTGATGCATAAAACTTTAGAAAAATGGGTTTCTGGGCTAGTTCAGAAGGCATGAAGCTTAGTGATTGACATAGCAGGGTGACTGACAGGAAAGCAGTGACAAATTACTGTGTAACAGATGCCCCCTAAAGCATGAGGACCGAGAGAGTGGGAGGGGTGAAATGCTTTACAACACACGCCGAACTGGAACACCACCAGGAAGGACCGAAATATCTCTGATAATCAAGTACATGCAGTCTAGGCATGGGCGCAGCCATCCACGAAGACATGCGAAAAGGTCGGTGGAATGGACGCAGCCACCCAGCTAAAGAGACCATAATAATGATAAGGTATGGTCGCAGCCATCCTTGAAGACTCAGGTATGGGCGCAGCCATCCATCAATGAGTCATGTAATGATCATCCACAAAATCGCAACCTGGCCCACAATAGACAGGGATCCAGGGTCTTGCGCTCCGTCCCGATCCGAACAAAGTACAAGTTCAAGCATGTGAATATATGGGTTGAAGTCGAACATGCATGAACATCGTCTGATTACCAGTCAATGATGAAAAATGTTAACAGACGCGAGAGGTACCACCAATAATGACAATGGCCCTCAAGGTACTATAGGTACAATCTGCGGCATGTGAATCAATGAGCTGGTGTCGAACACCCACGGAATCATTCGATCGGAGGCCAATGATGTAAACCTCGCGTCGAACACGAAGAACCTGCCATTGAGGCATGCAGGTTCTAAGGCACCTGAAGGGAGTCTCTAAGTCACCTTCCCGGATAATGAGCTGAAGTCGACAGGAAGGGACCTTGATCGAAGGTGGGCCATAATGTTTCCCACATCATCGACGCGAGATAGAGGAAAAATGACTGGTGTGAGATGGCAGATGAGGTTGTATTATTGCAGAGGTCAACTTCTCTTGAACATATCGGCGGCACTGTAGCGGGTTTGGCAGTATTTGACATCAAATGAGCAAAGGGTATAGTGATGATGGCAATGGGCAGATGAGAGGTCGAATAGGATAACCCAAACCCACGGAGGCCAGTGAAAAACAAGATGAGATGATCGCACCCAGACACGAAGCAGAAGAGTGCCATGTTCAAGAGCGACATACTGCCGACACGACTATGATTACTGTTCCATTTTCCCCACCATTTCTGGCAGGTACCCCGGTTATTTTTGGATGACAAGCTTGACGGGGATAGCATATGCTTGAAGAGTGTCATTTCGACAATACCCGATGTCATCAAGTGTTTAACGAGCCTGACAAAGGAAAAACTCGGCGTCTTTTCTTGTTTAGAGAGTCTAAAAAGACAGCGGAAAAGGAGACTCCAGGGGGGTCCTTTTTCGTACAGTTGTGTCTCTCGAACCCGAAAAAGTATAAAACAATGCTCGAAAGAACCGCCCGACCATTACGATCGAGGAGTACTTTTCGTAAATAGTGTTCTTGACCCGAAAAAGTAAAAAAGCGGTCGAAAACACGTCGTTTTAGAACCAATAACGAGTGCGAAACGACAAACACCCGGCAATCTTTTTAAGTTATACGGTCGGAAAAAGAGCTGAAAAGGACTGCCTCTCGTTCCCTTTAACGAGCTGAAAGGAGGCTCGGCCATCTTTTCTCGTTTTATGTCGGAAAAGAGCTCAAAGACGACATTGTTGGGGCTAAGTGATTTCAGGACCATGATAACTTTCACCGTTTATTCAAACCTGCACAAGAGCACTACCCGCATAAATCCATTCGATATGCGTAAAAAACATATTAAAACATGTATTTGACAAAACTAGGGCTAATTTTATGGCAAAAGATGGCAAAAACCCAAAAATATGACAATTTTATGAGTTTTTGCTATAAATAGAAGAGGGTGAAAACTCATTTTTACCATTTTACCATTTCTGGATGTGAAGGACGTGGAGAAGCCAGAAAGTTGACGGAGTGATTTCCAGCC
The DNA here is from genome assembly GCA_031772625.1 of Pinus tabuliformis. Taxonomy (NCBI): domain Eukaryota; kingdom Viridiplantae; phylum Streptophyta; class Pinopsida; order Pinales; family Pinaceae; genus Pinus; species Pinus tabuliformis. The sequence goes on from CM062815.1 coordinate 784,469,404, forward strand.
CGTACGGACACCATTTCTCGAACCGCTTCCTCCAGGTAGGTTCTCGCTCCTTTGCCCTGCATTTTGGTTGTTTTTGGTAGAATTTTAGCGGTCGAATCTGCCCAATCAGGCGAATTCTTGGTGCATGGATGCGCTCTCGGTCAGCGCGGATATCCCACGCGGGTCCGCGCTGGCCGAATTAGGACAAAACGTGGCCAACGTTGGGTCAGCGCGGAAAACCCGTGTTCTTCCGCGCTGACCTCGAAAATTAACAAAGGGCTGTCATGGCCAGCGCGTCTGTTTTTAAAACAGCCGCGCTGGCGCGGAAAAATTATTTTATTTTAATTTGGACGTAAAAAATCCAATTCCAGCACTTCTAATTTCTGTTCATGGTTTCTGCAGGACGTAATGGCTTTCCAATGGCAGGAAAGAGTGCACGATGTCGAAGATATTGCTGCTTGGGCAAATGTGGATTGCTGCAATGCCATGCGGGCTTGCGGGTTTATGAAATTTTTCCTCACACCTCGCCTACGAGCTCAGCATGATCTTCTCGAGCTACTGATCAGGGCATGGAACCCGGTGGATATGAAATTCACTATCCGGGGCCAGGATATCGAATTTGACCACATGGATATCTTCTTTTTGACCGGGCTGTCACGCCGAGGTGCGAGGCCCATCATAGGGGGGCAGCGACCTAGCGGCGGCACGCTAGATGATCTGATGGCTCGGGTATGTCCGGAGGCTGAGAAAGCGCGAAGTGGGAAAGTAGCAATCCCCACAGTGGGAAACATAGTGCTTCGCACCATTCTATTCATGGTGACCCGGGCAGCGGGTAGTATGGCCAACCACGAGGCCTCAAAGACTCATCTCTTGTTAGCTCTCGAATGCCTTGAGCCTACAGTGTTTGATTGGTGCACAGCAGTGACCAATAACATGAAGAGGCAGCTGAGCAACTGTCGTCGCGGGGAGACGAAACAGTTCGGCTACGGGTCCATCTTAGTCCCGCTCATTCTAGAGCGAGTGCCAGCCATGCGGCTGCAGACGATGGCCGTGGATGCTCCCAGGGATCCTCGGGAAACGAGGGCCTCACGATGGGCTCGAATCATGCCACGCGGAGGTGGCGGCCGGCCACATAGCTGGGGAGCGTTTTTCCGAGACTGGCTGGATCAACAGGAGATCTTTGTGGAGGACTGGCCATACGCAGGCATGGATTTCCGCAATGACCCTGATCTGGTACTGCCCCTAGGTGAACAGTGGGATGATGCAGGTATAACACTTTGACTTTTGAATTTTTTAAATTTTTTTTGGATATATATATTTTTTTTATGTACATGTCCTAACAAATGTCATGGTATGCAGATGTGGGGCCTACTAGACCGGTTGGCCTGGCTGCCACGGCACGGAGAGAAGGACAGGGAGGTGGGGTCCTGGCCTTAGCCCCTCCAGGGGTTGATACGTCAGAGGCTGTGGCTCGCAACCTTGAGGGGTTGCTGGAGGGGGTGCCTGACTACCAGGGGGTCGAGGAGGTCCCCATAGAGCATCAGATCCACACAGTGGGGGTGCAACCCAGGGTACACCGCCTTCTGAGGCGGGTGGCACGAGCAGCTGTGTACTACAGAGAGCATCATCCAGCCGAATAGTCGCCTAGGCTTTATTTCCACTGTTATTTTGAGACTCATGACTCAGACATACTGATTTTGGACATATACACTTATTTTTGAGCGCCTTAGTGCGCCACACGATATATATATATATACATACCGGTTTTTGGATGGATCATTGTTACATGTGATGATGTTTTGTTTATGTTATACATTGATACAATTGCGATCTTATGTATGAATTTGCACGACACATGACCCATGGATTTTACATTTTTTGATGCAAGCTAAAAAGCATCTATATGCAAACTACGCTTGAAATGATTCATTTACATATGCTTAACTTTATTATGCTTTCTATGTCTTCTTGCATGATGTTTATCTGTTACGCAAATGTCTATCTAACACATGATTGGCCAATGCGTCAGTCAACGTATTTAATCGTCTCGGAATGTGTTGATAAGTAATGTAATCAAAGTTCCGTTCCAACAATCTTACACGTAGGTACAACCTTAATATGCGCTGGTCTCTGACGGAATATTGCCCGTTGAGTTGATGGACAACTAGCTGGGAGTCTAGGTTCACCACTAGTTCGCGGATGCCAAGGTCAACTGCTTCGGCAAGTAATTCAATTACAGCGCTGTATTCGGCAACGTTGTTAGTGGTACGACCTAGGCAGACCCCCTGAAGGTCTAACAATTCTCCGTGAGGATCGTAGATCACCCACGCCGCAGATGACAAATTGCAAGTACTACGGCAGGCGTCATCAGCGAAACCAACATAAGGTGCACTAGACATCTACACAAGAAGAAGAAAACACAATAAGAGGAAAACACGCTTGCACACCAAGGCAAAATGAAAACATGCACAGCACACAAAACACACGTATATACAAAGTGAGTGTGCGAAGTTATGCATAATATTTCTTCAGATACAGCCCGTTGTGGGGCTTGTCAAGAGGATTTCCTTCATAATCAATCAACTCATACGCGCCCTTTTGTAAAACTCTTTTCACGATGTAGGGACCTAACCACATAGATTCGAGTTTTCCTGCCCCCAGCTTATCCTTAGCTTGATCGTAGAGCAGTACTAAATCTCCCTCAACAAAGGAACGAGGATGAATATTCTGGTCGAAGTGAGCCTTGACTCTCTTTTTCTGTGCTTCGATAGCCAGAGAAGCCAAACAACGAGTCTCGTCTAACCGTTCTAGGTAAAGAAGCCATTCCTCCACCGGAGTGGTGTTGGGGAGTAACTCGACAGCTAATTTTAATGAAGGAATCTCGCATTCGACGGGAAGGGTAGCCTCCAGTCCATAAACCAACTGGAAAGGGGTGAAACCGGTGGCATCCTTCACGGAAGTCCGGTAGGCCCACAAGGCTGGGAAAAGCATAAGGTGCCAGTTAGACTTGTGCGTATTGACGGTGCGCTGAAGCATGGTGATCAAAACTTTGTTCACGGCTTCAACTTGACTGTTAGATTGTGGATAGTACGGTGACGAACTATCTTGGCGCAAGCCTAGCTGGGACGTTAGTTCCGTCATCATATGATTTCGGAAATGCTTTCCATGATCTGTAACAATAGCCTGAGGGACTCCGAAACGAGTGATAACATGATTGAATAAAAACTGCGCCGCTGTGTGACCGTCTTCATTCAATGTAGGCATCGCTTCGGCCCACTTGGTGAAATAATCCACAGCAACGATAATGTACCCATGCCCCCCGGCCGAACGAGAGTTACAGGATGTATAATCGATGCCCCATTTGGCAAATGGACCTACGGTTACAATAGGGTGCAGTGGTGCAACAGGTGCACGCATCTTCCGGTGGTAAACCTGGCATTCGTGACATGCACGTACAGCAAGGATGCAATCCTTGAAGATGGAAGGCCAGAAATAACCAGCCCGGAGGATCTTCTGAGTGGTAGCATATCCGGACATATGGCCGCCACAAGCGCCGGAGTGGCAGTCATTCAAGACTCGCTCAGCCTCCTCGAGAGTTAAGCATCGGCGAAGAACAGAATCGACGCCGAGGCGGTACAGGGTATCGCCCAAGATACGATATGGTTGAGCTTGGTGACGAATTCGTCGTCGAGCATCTTTCGATACGTTGGGACGGAACGAAGACGTCTGTAAATATACGATAATATCCCCGTACCACGGGTCGAGGGTGCTAATGAGAAACAAAGTTTCATCCGGAATGTGCTCCTCTGAGGGGGATGGTGCAGAGTTAGATGGTAAGGAACAGAGCAGTTCGGCAAAGACCAGAGATTTCTTAGACTTGGCTGCAGTGAAGTCCAAGTCGAACTCTTGGAGGATTACGATCCACTTCGAGTATTTGCCCCCCAGCAGCTGACGTGACAAAATATAGGTCATGGGGTTGCAATCAGAGATCACGGTCGTTGTGCGCAACAGGATGTAATGACGGAAACGTTAGATGGCACAGACAGCTGCCAATGCCAACTTCTCGACGTATGCGTAGTGAGTTTCCGTATCCAGAAGGTTGCGGCTAAGATAATAGATAACATGCTCGGTGCCAGCATCATCGTCCTGCACTAGAACCATACCGATGGTGGTGTCAGCGGCAGCCAAATAGAGAATATAGTCGCGGTGATAGTTCGGAGGTCTTAAGAGCGGAGCTGAGACGAGAAGGTCTTTAAGGCGCTCAAAAGACTCCTGGGCGATGGCATCCCAACGGAAGGGTGTGTCTCGCTTTAATAATCGCGTGAAGCCTTTAGCCACCTCGGCATAATTCGGGATAAATCGTGTGAGAAAATTAGCTTTCCCTTGCAAGCTCTGCAATTGCTGCAAAGAGGCAGGGGGAGGAAGATTCAAAATGGCCTCGACTTTCAGGGGATCGAGACGGATGCCTTCCCGGGAGACGATAAACCCGAGTAGTCGGCCAGCTTCCACGCAGAAGACACACTTGTGCGGATTAAGTCGAATACGATAGTGTCGACAGCGGAGGAAGATTTCGCGTAAATGAGATGGATGGTCTTGACGTTTAGCTGAATGAGCTGGGAGGTCATCCAGGTAAGGTTGTACGATGTGTCGGATATCATGAAAAGCATACGACATCGCGCGCTGGAAAGTGGCACCAGCATTTTTGAGGCCGAAAGGGAGCTTTTTATAAGCAAAGGTACCCCAAGGACAAATGAAAGCTGTCTTGTGCTGGTCTGCGGGGGCTATGTTGATCTGGTTGTAACCAGAGAAGCCGTCCATAAAGGAATAAATCTCGCTTCCTGCGCAGTCATCAATAAGCTGATCAATAAAAGGCGTAGGAAAGTTATCTTTTGGACAGGCGCGGTTGATATCGCGGTAGTCAACACAGACCCGAATAGTACCCTGCTTTTTATTCACAGGGACTATGTTAGATACCCATTCCGTGAGAGGAATGGCATAGATGAAACCAGCTCGAAGAATACTCTTGGAGGATTACGATCCACTTCGAGTATTTGCCCCCCAGCAGTTGACGTGACAAAATATAGGTCATGGGGTTGCAATCAGAGATCACGGTCGTTGTGCGCAACAGGATGTAATGACGGAAACGTTGGACGGCACAGACAGCTGCCAATGCCAACTTCTCGACGTATGCGTAGCGAGTTTCCGTATCCAGAAGGTTGCGGCTAAGATAATAGATAACATGCTCGGTGCCAGCATCATCGTCCTGCACTAGAACCATACCGATGGTGGTGTCAGCGGCAGCCAAATAGAGAATATAGTCGCGGTGATAGTTCGGAGGTCTTAAGAGCGGAGCTGAGACGAGAAGGTCTTTAAGGCGCTCAAAAGACTCCTGGGCGATGGCATCCCAACGGAAGGGTGTGTCTCGCTTTAATAATCGCGTGAAGCCTTTAGCCACCTCGGCATAATTCGGGATAAATCGTCTGAGAAAATTAGCTTTCCCTTGCAAGCTCTGCAATTGCTGCAAAGAGGCAGGGGGAGGAAGATTCAAAATGGCCTCGACTTTCAGGGGATCCAGACGGATGCCTTCCCGGGAGACGATAAACCCGAGTAGTCGGCGAGCTTCCACGCAGAAGACACACTTGTGCGGATTAAGTCGAATACGATAGTGTCGACAGCGGAGGAAGATTTCGCGTAAATGAGATGGATGGTCTTGACGTTTAGCTGAATGAGCTGGGAGGTCATCCAGGTAAGGCTGTACGATGTGTCGGATATCATGAAAAGCATACGACATCGCGCGCTGGAAAGTGGCACCGGCATTTTTGAGGCCGAAAGGGAGCTTTTTATAAGCAAAGGTACCCCAAGGACAAATGAAAGCTGTCTTGTGCTGGTCTGCGGGGGCTATGTTGATCTGGTTGTAACCAGAGAAGTCGTCCATAAAGGAATAAATCTCGCTTCCTGCACAGTCATCAATAAGATGATCAATAAAAGGCGTAGGAAAGTTATCTTTTGGACAGGCGCGGTTGATATCGCGGTAGTCAACACAGACCCGAATAGTACCCTGCTTTTTATTCACAGGGACTATGTTAGATACCCATTCCGTGGAGTCGCCAAATTGTTGGGGAGGTAAATCCCCTCTACGGATAGAGGCGATCCCTACTAGCCCAGCAAGGGTCTAGCAACAATCAAACAATGCTGCTATGCATGTTCCTAATTGCAATTAAACAAGAGGTAAAAAGCACCTACTTGGATTCCAACGCTGTTGTTTAACGAAGAGATGTTGCCTTCGCTCCTTCGCTTTGGCCAGTCACAATCCTCCGCGATCTTCGCGAATAGATACCTGCACACACGAAGAGGAAACAAACACAAGCGTGAAATCTAGTAAAAGCAACCATACATCGGTCAAAAAAGATGTAATTCACATTTCACCATTGCAAGTACAAATGAGAATGGAACAATAATAACAGTCATCTATTATTAATCAGAATAGAGAAGAGTACAACCAAATGTTCTGACGTCGGTAACCTTCTCAGGAGGGGCCAGTCAGCATGTATCTCAAGCATTCACCTTTGAGGATGATTCTCCCAAGACAAACAACTCTCTCTCTCACACAAGCAACACAAAACAACCTTCCCTAAGAAATCAATTACTTCCACACCTAGCACACCAAATACCTATAGTAGCAGCAATCTGAGCACTATAAGCTCTATACAATCCAAGCTATGTCTAACTAGCTGCTCATGGTAATGGTGGAAGTTTATATAGGAGAAGAAGTCTCCTAAAAGGGTGGAAGGATGAGCTTATCCTTGAGGGAAACGGTTGCAAAGGGTCGAACAGTCATGCCATAGAAGGGAGTCGACATTCACAAAGCTAACAACCAAGCCAGGAGTTATCTGGAAGGCTGGTTGTTTGAACAAATTCGCCCAAACTGGATCAGCGCGGATTATTAGGAAACTGTCGCGATGTCGCCGCGTCTCAATAACTGGGGGAGTCATGTCAGCGCGGAATCACACGGAAAAGGCGCGCTGTTGACCAGCCCGGAAAAGGGACGTTCTTCCGAGCTGGCAGCGCACGGAATACACTACAGGGTGGAAGTCATCGCGGATATTTTTCAAACAGACGCGCTGATGCATAAAACTTTAGAAAAATGGGTTTCTGGGCTAGTTCAGAAGGCATGAAGCTTAGTGATTGACACAGCAGGGTGACTGACAGGAAGGCAGTGACAAATTACTGTGTAACAGTTCACATGGAGCACTCGCAGAGCCGGAAAACACCAAATCGCATCCAAACTAGATCGCATCCTTATCTCAGACAATGCGATTCACCTGGGAGGAGACTTTACAGCCGCAATTCTTCAGCATACTGGCTCGGACCACTGGCCGATCGCTCTTCAATGGCAGCGACCCGGTGATCAAAAGCGAAGACCCTTCCGCTTCGAAGGATTCTGGCTCACGCACCCTGAGTTCAAAGACTTCGTCAAAACCACTTGGACTTCCTTCACTCCTCCAGAAGGGTCTAAAATGTATATATTCCAACAGAAGCTCCGGTACCTTAAAGGCCACTTAAAGCGATGGAACAGAGAAACCTTTGGAGATATTTTCAAAGCACAGCAAGATCTCAATCGGGAAATGGCGGACCTCCATCAGAAAATAATCACAGGGGGACACACTGAAGGGACCCTGGAACAGGAACGAAGCATCCACAGACAGCTTGAGGAAAGGCAGAGGCAGGAGGAAGTTTACTGGAAACAAAAGTCCAGAATAAGATGGTTGAAGGAAGGAGAACGCAACACCAAATTCTTCCACAGAACCACCATTCAAAGAAGAATGCACAATAACATCCCGTTTATCCAAAAGCAAGGAGGAGAGAAAATAGAAAAGCATGAGGAAATAGAGGAAGAATTTCGCAATCACTTCAACCAGATCCTTCAAGAGCCGGAGGGAGACAGAAGGCTAGCAATTGAAAAAATTACTAACAATGTGCCTAGGATCATCAAGGAAGAACACAATGAACTTCTCCTCCGCCCAATACTGCCTCAGGAAGTGGATGAAGCGATGTTCCAGCTCAAAGAAGGAAAGGCACCGGGACCAGACGGATTTACCTCCACGTTCTTTCATACCTTTTGGGAGCTGATTAAACAAGAGGTATGGCAAATTGTGGAAGAATCGAGAGCCCTCCACTGGATGCTGCCCTCTCTCAACACAACCTTTATAGCCCTAATCCCCAAGGAGGAGGACGCTATCACGCCTGACAAATACAGGCCGATTGCACTCTGTAATGTGATATACAAGGTCATTTCTAAAGTGGTGGCTAATCGGCTGAAGCCTCTGCTACCGCTGCTCATATCTCAGGAACAGTCGGGCTATGTGGAGGGCAGACAAATCATGGACGGCATTCTCCTCACGCACGAGATCATACACTCCCTCAAGCAATCAAAGCAGGCAGGTATGCTTCTTAAACTAGATCTTTCTAAAGCTTTTGATAAACTCAGCTGGACCTTCATACAGCAAATGCTAAAAGCTTTTGGTTTTAGCTCCATGTGGATCCGCTGGGTCATGAGCCTAATAAACTCCACTCAGTTCTCCATCCTTGTGAATGGCATCCCTTCTCGGCCCTTCAAACCATCAAGAGGAATCAGGCAAGGGGATCCCCTATCTCCCTTCCTATTCGTTCTCATGGCAGAAGGGCTAGGCCGTCATATCAAACAAGCTCTTCAATCTCACCAGCTCAAGGGTCTTTCAGTTCATAACACCCCGGCCAATTCCCATCAGCAATTCGTTGATGACACCATGCTTTTTGGTTATCCTTCAGCCCAGGAAGCCACTTGCCTCAAATCCCTGCTCAATGACTTTGCTGCAGCCTCTGGCACGGATGTAAATTGTGCCAAATCGCAGATATTCTTTTTTCATACGCCTCCTCCTGTTAAATCAGCTGTTACTCGCATCCTTGGATTCCCTGCCGCCTCCCTTCCCTCAAAATACCTTGGCGCCCCTCTCACAGCCTCAGCTCTAAAGCATTCCGCTTGGCGAACCCTCATAGAGAAAATGGAATCTCGTCTCAACCTTTGGACACATAGATCTCTCAACCTAGCCAGCCGGGTTGTGCTCATTAAGTCAGTCCTTCAGGCAATGCCTCTGTACCTATTCTCAATCCTTGCGGCACCCAAATGGGTCTTAAAAAGAATCAGGCAGCTTCAACGCAGCTTTCTTTGGGGAGGGTCGGCAACTAATCGGAAATGGGCCTTGGTCAAATGGCCTACAGTATGTCAACCAAAGGAAAAAGGGGGTATTGGGCTGAGAGACCCAGAGCATAGTAACGCCATCATGAGTGCCAAAATATGGTGGCACTGGATCACTAATCCAGAAAAGCCTTGGGCAAGGATCTGGACGGCTAAATATGCCAATAACAGACCCCCGGAGGAGCTCATCCGGTTTATTCCCACGGAAAAAGGTTCGCTAATTTGGAATGCGGCCAAACAGCACTACCAGTTAATACAGCAACACAGTTTTTGGGAGGTTAGGAATGGCAAAACAGCAAGGTTTTGGACAGATGCATGGAATCAGATGCCAAAGCTTATCCACACTCTCCAATTACCACTGGATCATGTTAGGCAGGAGCAGCAGCAAGAAAAGATCCATTACTACTGGAGGCAAGAGATGGAGCACGGATTCAGGAAATGGAAACAAGGAAATCATTGGGCTATCACCACTAACTTGCAGGATACAGGGGATTTGGAGAAGGAGCTTGACAAAAGAAGAGTCTGATATGACGAAGGAAACGACATTTTGAGATGGGGATACAGACCAAAAGGCGACTTCTCCACTTCAGAAGCCTACAAGATAATCTGTAACAATAATATCCCCTCTGATCCTATATGGAGCAAAATATGGGGTTTTGGTTCATGGCCCAAAATCTCCTACTTCCTGTGGCTGGTCGGTCACAAAAGAATCCTTACCTGGGATAAACTAAGGAGAAGGAATTTCCACGGACCATCGATATGCCCCAACTGTTGTCAAAATGAGGAAACGCTTCAACACCTCTTGGACTCCTGTCCCCTAGCCAATCAACTGTGGGAAAAGGCGGGCTTCAGATGTCAAAAAAGATGCAGAACAAAGAACGACATAACGGACTCCCTAAGGCACTGGCCGCAGAACCCTTATAAGAGCGAACTCCTCAATTGTTTGTGGAACCTGCTCCCTGGTCTCATTTCCTGGAGTATATGGAAAGAAAGGAACAAACGGATTTTCAAAAATCTGAGCTCTAGGACCGAAGAAGTTTGGATCAAACTATGTGGGAACCTGAATGAGACGCTGATACTTCACTCCTGGACAACGGAAGATCTTCCTTCTCTAGACATTGAAAAAGGTATTCTAAGCAACTGGCAATTGATCATTCCTCAAACACAACACAGGAACAGTACTTCCACAAGCGGCAGTACAAACAAAGATACTTGGAGCGCTCCCCCTAAGTACTCTTTCAAGCTCAACTTTGATGGAGCCTCCAAAGGTAATCCGGGGAAGGCAGGCTTTGGAGGCATCCTCAGGAATCATGAAGGTACACCCTTGCAGATATACTTGGGATCCTTGGGCTGGGACACCAATAACTCGGCGGAAATTGAAGGATTATGGCAAGGACTCCTTTTAGCTGGAAACCTCAATCTACAGCCCTTGATCGTGGAAGGAGACTCCCAGATTCTTATAAACATGGCTAAAAGAATGCAGAATGGCTCTCAAGCGAAAAAAATCTCAAACAGTTGGAGACTGGCAGCCAGATTAGAAGCCATCGAACAAGCCCTTCGCAGCAACAGGGCAATCTCCTTTTCTCACACAAAAAGAGAAGGCAACAAGGTCGCTGACCTTGTAGCCAACATAGGGGCAGATAATGATCATATTCTCCTCACAGGAACCTCGACCATCATAACAGACAATGCTCAGGCTCAGGAATTAGATAAGCTGGTCCAACGTGATGCTACCTACCCGGATGCGGGTGACACGACTGAGGAGGAGGGTACGCCACCTGGTAACCATGGGCGGCCTCAAGTATGATATGGTTATTAACTGCAATCCGCCGCCCTATATGGCAAGCGTGAGAGCAGAGGCGCGAAAGGACGGCAATTCATTGCCGGCACTAAGCTTCATTTACTGTTTCAGAAGGGAGTTATGGCATGCGAGGATCGAGACAGACCAGCGAAGCATAAAAATGACAAGAATATGGAATGTTATGCATCGGATCGAGTTCGAATTTTGGAATTGGGTTTCTGGACGTCAGCTCACAGAGCTCAGGCTCAAGAGATCCCTTCTGCAATTGGAGGTGGGTACAGGGTTGCAAAGGTGGGTGAAGGTGGTTTCACTCCCTCCATATCCTTCTCCCCTGCTCTGTTGCGCTCATCGAACAGTAAGGAAAACATGGCTCGGCCACGACAGCGTCTCATCAGCCGCCGAGGCTCTGGAAGAGGCGGAACTTCACGCCCCCCGGTTGCCAATCCACCCTCACGCTGCTGCCGCTGTATGTGTCACCAAGTGGCTGAAGCACACCCCATCCAGTCGAACCAGTTTATGGACTCCAGAACTCCCGATTCGGGCTCTGCCCCGCTACCTGCGTTTGGAACAGCGGTATTCTCCTTCAGCAGCGCCCAGGGCAATTCCAACATTAATGCTCATGTTTCGGTCCTATTCTTGGAGGAACCGAAAGAGGACGTTGGGGAGCAACACCGCGCACAAGTTCATCACGCCGAAAGCTCCAGGGCTGCTGAGGGAAGGTCAGAGGAACACCCTGAGCCGGAGGTTGTTCCACCATCGACTCAACCAGCGTCTGCTTCAGGTAAGGCCAAGGTTGACTGGGGACCTCCCCCGGAAGGCGAGTACTGGATTTATGAAGAAGAGTCGGACGAATAGGCGTCCGCTCGATCAAGCTCCTGCCCTCAGACAATGCTCAGGTTTTTTTGTGAACTGTCACACTCATTTCAATGGCTCAATATATGTCTTGGATGTCTTTGCTTGGCTTGAGAATTATATAGTTCAGTGTTTATCCACACCCTCGCGAGGGATCTCGCTGAAGAACTTCCTTTTCTCTCTTTCGCCCCTGCGTGGGATGACTAATTCTGCTTTTTCCATTCCCCAAAGGTTTAAGGCTCCTGCGTGGGTAATCCGTCTCAGTAATGGTGCCCCTGCGTGGGCTTTTGGTCGCTATGGTGTTGCCCCTGCGTGGGCGTTCAGTCTCGGTGATGTTGCCCCTGCGCGGGTAGTTTTTTTGAGCATTATCAGTCCAGAGTGCCATCCTTGGCCTCTGGCGACATGAACTCTTGGCTGTAACTGTTTTTTGTGTTTATGTAAATAATAGAATTAGCATAGTATTAACGATAAAAAAAATAAGACCAGAGTTGGTCACTTATCTGTTTATGATAATTTTAGAGTTGTTTAAATACTTCTTTTTTTTTGGAAGGTCTCACCACCCAGCCATGGAGCTGGTAATTACATCCAATGTCTCCCTCTAAGAACTTCCTACTCCTGACAGTTACTAGGCATACACAATCTGGTATCTTGGGCTTCAGGAATATAGTCCAACCTCAAGTCGCATATCAGTTCGACTGTTAGCCATAGTTTTGCTTCCCACAAGTTACTTGTGCCCAACTCAAGGAAAGATCTGAGCAGCCTCTCCTGCCTTCAGTGTGTCCCCCTTTCCCCATTTTTTTCCCTCCTTTGGGGAGGAAAGATGGTAACTGTTTCTAACTGTCCAAGGAGTTATGTCACTGTTTTCATTCAGCTTTCTTAACAAACTGTGTTAAGAAAAATAAAAGTTTTTTTAATACTTCATAAAACTTGGTAAGAAAAATAAATGTTTGTGCAATAGACGATGTTACACAATAGTTCATTACATGCATGAAAATAGAACTATTGTGTCAGTTATTTTAAAGAGAAACATGGATCTGTGTGCAGAAAAGAATAAGTATTATGTTAGATCCTAGAAAGTAAAACAAGTAATTAATTGCATTAAATGCATTAGATTTCCTTTGTAAACTACATATATCCGCAAACAAGAAATAATGACAAACACATAAGTTTTATTTTAGAGCAATGCATGTCTTCTGCATGCAATAGATTTTGTAAATAGCTCTATCTTCGGAAATATGATTTTTGAAAAGGGACGTGCATTTGTGTTCACGATAATGATGTCTATCATGTTAGATTTCCCTTAGAAGTGGGCATGTATTTTAATTTATTATAATAATATTTATTATTTTGGAAAGATTACTTACTTACATGCACAAAGAAGAAGCTAAAGGGCTAGCTCTCTTTGAATAAGTTTTTATCTAATTACATGCATGAAAAACAAAGATAAGTTGCTATTATCTTTTAAATGAAATGAATGGCTACAGTGGTTTTCTTTGGATATGAATGTGTTTTGGTACGAGAATGGTCATAGTAATGTGGTAATTATATTGACATTAGTGATAATTATTTGCTTACACTTAATGGATGAGTAGTGTTGTTAAAGGAAGCATGTCGCAATATTTTGCTTACATTTCGTGAATGTGTAAGAATAGATGGTAGAGCATGATCTAGTATAGATTTATGAATTGGTTGATTAGTACTTTATGTAACCATCATATCAACGTATGTTTACGACAACAATGGTAGGAAAGGTTATGCTTAAGATGGTGGCAAGTAAATAATTAATGGTCTATGCAGATGAGAACGAGCTAAAGGATGGTCCACTGAAGGGACAATGAGACCACAAAGATATGAATATTGGATATTTGTGGGTAAATGATGTTATGATGATTGTAATAGCTTATAACAAGTTATGCTGTTTTTGAGATGATATTATTTGTAATATTTTATAACAATGGTCAAGGGATGAACTCCCTTATAACCACTGAGTGATGGGTGAACACCCTCATGAGCGTTTAATATAAAACTAAACGTTTACTGAAATTAAACGTTTGCTAGTTTTCACCATACAGGGTTCCAGGGTATATCGGTGTTCAATGATTTGATTGTTTATTATGTCATTTTGATGATGTTGATTCATTGCATAATCAGATGTTGATAATGTCAACTATGTGATCAATTAATGTGATTAAAGGAATAATTAAATGGACGCAGGGTTACATCATACACTTTATGTTAATATACTACAAGCGTGATTTTTAATGGTTATGCAACTTATTATTCCTCTATTGAAAGTTACTCTATGTAATGATGAGGATTCTATCTAATGGTTAATGAGGAATCTAGATTAGTAATTTAGATCGTGATTTTGAATTGTTATACAACTTATTATTCTTCTATTGAAAGTTACTCTATGTAATGATGAGGATTGTGTGGACAATGTGTTACAAAAAAATTAAAGAGTGATATTTTTTTTTTCAAATAATCATATATTTTAAAAAAAGAAAAGTAAATAAGTATAAAAAATAATTATTTTCAACTAATATATTTTTTAATAAAAAATTATTTTGATTTATTTATTTTATTAAAATTTCAATAAAAAGATTAATTAAAAAGATGATTTTTCTTTTTTCAAAATAAACATATATTTTTAAAACAGTGAATTCAACATTTTAAGAAATGAGAGTAAATAAGTGCAAAAGTGTAATTATTTTTAATTAGTGTATTTTTAAATAAAAAATTTATTTTGATTTATTGTTTTTATTAAAATTTCAATAATGTTGATTAATTAAAAAAGATGTTCAATTGTTTTATAATCTTGTTTTTGTCTTGATATTATAATATAATTCTTCGCGATATTGAATAAATTTTAAATGTATAAACAAATTTAAAACTAGTGAAAAGCTTATAACCCTGTCCATTTAATAACTAAAATTTATCATTGGAACAATTTTTTTTTTCCAAAATTAAATAAAACTTATATAAAATGTCAAAAAGCATTAAGATTTCTATTACATTCACACAAAATTGAATTAATAAAATTAATAAAATTTAAAAAAAAAAGTATAATCAAATAATATTTTCTACTCAGTTTTAAAAAATTATTTACAAATTTGTTCGTTTATTAACTTATTATATTCTAAATAAAACAAAATTAATAAATAAATAAACTTAAGTATTCATTATTACAATAAAGTCAATCGGTAAAAACAAATTAAATATATATCAACTTTTTAAAAGAATAAAATATTTTGTTAAATATTTTGCCTTTCTTTTAATGAAATAAATTATGTATTTAAATAAAATCATCACAAGTGTAATTAGTTAGTCTAATTAATTTTTTAATAAATATAATTATTTAAAAAAAATTCAATGATCACCCTTATATTAACAAAAGCTTTAAAAACAAACTTTATTTGAGAAAATTTATTACAAAACAATAAAATCATTTTACAGAATTTCAAATTTTCATAACTTTAAAAACAAATTTCCATTGAGAAAATTTAATACAAAACAATAAAATGTAATAAAATCATTTTACAGAATTTCAAATTTTCATAACTTTAAAAACAAATTTCCATTGAGAAAATTTAATACAAAACAATAAAATCGTTTTACAGGATTTCAATTTTTCAATTTTTCATAATGAAAATTTCAATTCATAAAAAACCTTAAAAATCATTTTACAAAATTTTTACATAGTTATTAATTTAATGAAATATCAGAAGAAATAACAGCACGATCCAGCTGTTTATCGAAACCATAAAACCATATGCCTTTTTAAGTAGGTGCTGCTATTGAAAAAAGTCACTGGCAGTGTCCCTTTTTGGGAGGGCAGCCCATCTAAGTTGCTTGAGGGCAGAGAGCAGTTCCTTTTGGAAGGCAATGAGCTCCGGCGGTGGTTTTAACGACACGCCTGGCAATAATGGCCAGATCGAATTAGACAAAATCATGATTTTTGTCAAAATATTTCTTGTTCTGCTTGTACTCGTAATTTCATTATGCGTTAATGGCAGATGGATTTGGACTTGGGTAAACTCTGCTACATTTGCCCGAGCGAGATCCGAAGAACGGGAGAGGCTGCACAATGTGGGATTGGATTCTGCGGTATTAGAGACGCTGCCCAAGTTTGTGTATCGATCACACAATTTCACGGATCGGTTAGAGTGTTCAATATGTCTGTGCGAGTTGCAGGAGAATGAGAATGGCCGGACTCTGCCCAATTGCAAACATAGATTTCATGTGGACTGTATCGACATGTGGTTTTTCTCGCATTCCACTTGTCCCCTTTGCAGAACCTGCGCTCAGCCCCAACAACCAGTTTTGGGATCCGCTAGAATAGGGCAGGATTCGGCTACAATCGCACCAATGGCTTCAGGAATCCATCCCAATCTGAATTCGGAGGAAGGACAGACCGCAAACTCTGAAGAAGACTATGATCCGGAGAACCCACCAAATATATAGGTTCGAGATTGCTATGTAGAATCGATCGTCCGGCATAGAGCCAGTGGATTGTAGGAACCATATTAGTCATACTATATGATCTCAATTGTGATGTATCGTTCTATCCTTCTTTTTTAATGGGACACCTGAGTAAATTTTGCCTCAAAAGCAACACAAATGGGTTCTGGTTGAATTTTGCATTTGATCCACCCTTTGTTAGCGCTCTTTTTTAGACAATCTAACATTGAATAAGAATTTTTGACATACTGAAGTAACACATGCCAAGGTTAACCGGTAATCGTACTACCTCTGGTTAACCTTTGACACAATTGCAATGGAAGAAGGTACAAAACAATTTCAAGGTTCAACCTAGCATATTTATGACCGAATAAAATCTTCCAGAACAGTCTGAAGAGACCTTTTTTAATTTTTGTAGACTTATTTGTAGAAAGGGTTTTCCGTTACACTTCATCTCTTTTAATTAATGGGAATCAAGTTAAGTGGTTATTATCATAAAATTTTATAGTTATTTGGTTTGTGAGAGTTTTATATTTTATGAAATGTAAATTCAAATTTTGTGAAAATAGGCAAAGTATAGAATATAATCTTCTAAAATATTTAATATTTTAAGAATAATAATAATAATAATAATAATATTTAAAAAGAATATATAAACTATTTTTAAGGAGATTAAAGGTATAATTGTTTATATTACTTGCTAAGTGTTTTATATAAAATAAATTATGAATTGTTTTTTATATAAAAATAAATATTATTGACTATTTGTTGCAGTTAGAGGTGTTCTATAGTTATATAGTCCAGTATGGAGTACATCTCACATAAATATGTAAACATAAATATAAATGTAAACATTTAACATTTAACATTTTTTATTTTAGAAATCAATATAAATAAAGTGGAGTTATGGTAAATAAATAAAACTTTTTTTATACTTACTCCAAAAGTATGGTAAATAAAAAAATATAAAGAAAATAAAATTATAGTAAATAAATAAAACCTCTTTTTATATTTAGTCTATAAACTTCTTTATATTCACGAAGACTCAAAAAAGAGGTTTTATTTAGGTGAAAGCTGTAAGCCAAATACCATTTTAATACCATGGGCCAAATTATTATTAATACCATTCAAAAAAAACATTATTAACCCTGATATTAATATTAAAATAAATAAAGATGGCACATGGTATTGACCCATGGTATTGAAAATTAATCGTATTGACCCACCATAGGCCAAATACAATGGGTCAAATTATTATTAATACCATGCAAAAAAAAACATTATTAACCCTAATGTTAATATTAATAAAAATAAAGATGGCATATGGTATTGACCCGTGGTATTGAAAATCAATGGGATTGACCCATGGTATTCACGTGGAATGTAACCTATTTAAATGGGGAATTAAACCAGCATAGATTCATCTTTACTGTGGATCTACTAAGCCTCGAGAAGGATTAAATACACTGATATACAAAATAGTATAAAGTGAGAATATTTGATCCCTCTCAGCACTTGCTAGATCCAAAGTAAAAATACATCTATACTAATTATTTCTATTTCATATTTCTTTGATACTCTTGAAAAACTCTTATGTTTAATATAATCTACAGAAATATTGTTTATTACATTTGATTTTTTGTTTTTTCTCTTTTATTAAGTACAATAAAAAGATATTTTCTTTTATGTTCTTCTAGTACTTTCGATTTCATATTTCCTGGGAAGATTTTCAGTTTAGGATAGTGAAGACAAATGCCATCCATTACAATTGATTTTTTAATCATTATTTGTTGTTTATTGCAGGATTTTGTATTTTGGGGAATATTTTGCAGTTTGCATTTAAATTGTTTTCTTATTGTTACAAAATGGTGACTTCTGTTGGTTGTTAATACATAATTTACAGAATATTGCGAAAGAAATCTGGGTTTTATTGTTTAAAAGTTGATAACGAGCTGAGGAAAATATCGAAACAATACACGGGAAGGACGCAAACTCCAAAAAAATACTTTGTATTGCTAATAGAAAAGCGTTCTTAATTTGCAATATAACGTTAAGAGTATCACGCTATTGACGGTTTACTGTGATTAAAAATACGTTGATTTTTTCTGTACATAAGCCCGGTTGACAAATTATTTCAATTTTTTTTTTTTTTTACACGATTTCGGAAAACAGGTTGGGTTTGAGAATTAAGAGTGTTTCATAGATGTTTATTTTTATTTCAATTGCAATTGGTAAAACATTTTAAAAGTTTATTTTTGTTTTATTTATTATAATAATTCAATTTGATGGAAGATCTCAGAATATGTCAGAATTAGAATGTAGATGGTTAAAATATTTTCAAATTTAAATTTGGTTTTAAATTTAAGTGTATATTTCAAAATATCTATAAATATAATAACAAATTAAAAATTTCCTTAAGTTCAGGTATATATACCAGTTAAATCAAATTAAATCTCGAAATAATCTTAAATGTTAAATCAAATTAAATCTCGAAATAATCTTAAATATAGATATATGTTCGAATTTGAATAAATTAAATTAAAATCAATTTCTAAAAGAACTCTTTGATGTGAAGTTACTTTTTCGATCAGAGGATATATTGGATATGATGAAAATGTAGTCATGCGAAGTTTACAAAAAAATATTTATAATTTCACATTTTTAAATATTTAAGGATTTGTAAATTACCAATAATTCATTCAATATTCAAAATAATGATGGTGAAAGAAGGAGATGCCCACCATCCAAGATAAATTGGAGAGAAAAGCTATTATGCATAGCGAGTCTTTGTTATTTTAAATAGGTTGCTCATTATATTCAATTCTGTTGTAACATTTTTAATTGTTGAATTTATTTTATTTGGTTGAGTATTTTAAGAATTTTTTGAAATCTAGTGAACAAGAACCAAGTTCAATGGTTTAATATTGCAAATTTCCTTAAATTCTAAAATATTTTGTACCATCTTATACACATTTATAATATTCTATCTTTCCCTAAATATACTCATTGGTTGGAAATGCTGACACATGAAGATATTATTGATTACTACCCGCTAAAAAATTATACAACTCCTTTTCCATTAATAGGCAATTAATTTTTCAACACTCATTTCTATTTTGTGGTTTCAAATATACAATAAGTCCATATTTCTCTCATGGTTTTGAATGTATATTAGATGTCTTTCCCAAGAATTAGAAGGTATAAATTTCGGTAAGTTCTTTATTCATAACTATTGAAAATGTTCTTTATTCATAATTATTGAAAATGTTTCGTCAATGCATATATAGATTAGTACTTGAAAAATGTTTGGAATTCTATAGTATACGTTTTAGCATGTTCTTTAATTTTAGTTGTTGGAAATATATTTTTCAATGAAAAAATAGATTTAGTATTATAAAAAATCTAGGACATTCAAAGCTGTAAGTCATTGTCAAACTGTATGTAAAAAATACATATATATAAATAAAATTAAAGATTCATAAAATTATTACACATTTTCGCTTGACTAAGATTGACCGAAGAACAATTAAGCTGTCAAAATCATCTTAAAATCATATGTAACCTTGACCACACGAAAATCATTTAGGAATCACACCTAGTCTCCACCACACTAATATCAGATTTCGTCACAAAATACTTTAACTAAAAATCTTTTCACCATCTATTTCAACTGTGTATTTTAATTTTTTATTTTAATACGAAGGAATTAAATACGACGAAAATAAATAAAATTAAAGTAAATAAATTTAAAATAAATCCTAGTTCACTCGTACGAGCTTTTGTAGTTTTCTTTATTTGTTATGTCTTAACTGAAAGACCTAAGATTTGAAATACTAAAA
This sequence comes from Pinus tabuliformis, assembly GCA_031772625.1. Lineage (NCBI taxonomy): Eukaryota > Viridiplantae > Streptophyta > Pinopsida > Pinales > Pinaceae > Pinus > Pinus tabuliformis. The sequence goes on from CM062815.1 coordinate 784,489,571, forward strand.
TGTTGACCAACCAAATCAATGGGTATAATTTTCAATATATTAAATATTAAATATTAGTTGGTTGGTTCCGGATGAATTTTAGACGAATGCCATTTAGAATAAGTTGGAGTTATTAAGAAATACATGTAGTTGCTGGAAATATTCAAAATAATTGTTTATATTATTTAATTTATATTGCTGAAGATTTAATAAATTTCAAATTTTAATATAAATCTTTCTTTATAATATTAAGATCACAATTTTTATTTTACTGAAAATCTAACCCAATTTTAATCAAAAGGGAAGATGGCCTACCTTAGAGATCCACACGATAACCCGGTATGCCCTGTTGCGATGATTATGTGGAAAATGTGATCTATAGTCCAAGTGGAGACAGGGTGTCGGGCCCGACCAGGTAATTGGAGTCTATTTTTCTTTTAGTAAAACCAAATATTGAAAAGCAGTTTATTGAGTGTTAATTAAATACATCTGTAATATCTCTCATTAAAATTAAATATTTATTTATTTTAACTAAATATAGTGTTGTTATTTTTTTTAAGGAAAATTATAAACCATTTTTGGAAGTCAGTTATGGAATAATTATTTTTGTAGTTATGGGTAAATATTGTTTTACCAAGTAATTATTATGGAAACAGTTATGTTCTAAAACTAAATCCTAGAGTGTTTTTACTGAAAGGATCAAGATAATAGAGGTATTTGAGATAAATATTATTTTATTAGGTAACTAGTTATGGAAATAGTTATATGTTCCAAAACTAAATCCTAAAGTGTTTTTACTGAAAGGATCAAGCTGATAGAGGTATCAAAGATAAATATTGTTTTACCAGGTAATTAGTTATGGAAACAGTTATATGTTCCAAAACTAAATCCTAGAGTGTTTTTACTAAAAAGATCAAGATGATAGAGGTATCTGAGATCAGGAGAAGAAAAGGAGATTGTGGTGAAGGGTGAGGCAACCTATGATAAGGTCTCTGAGGAAAGAGAGAACTCTTGAAGTCAGTGGAACTCTTGAAGTCAGTGGTAGCACAGAGGGAGGAAATTAAAGTGCAAATCTTGTTTTATATTCAGTCGTGAACAACTTAAACAGATAAGTAAAGTAAAGAATTTCTTGTATTAAAGTGCAGATCTTGTTTTAGATTTAGTCTTGAACAACTTAAACTAATAAGTAAAGAATTTCTTGTATAAATCAGTCCTAAACAACTTAAATACATAAGTAAAGAATTTCTTGTTTAAAATAATAAGTAAATAATTTCTTGTATAAATCAGTCCTAAACAACTTAAATACATAAGTAAAGAATTTCTTGTATTAAAGGGCAGATCTTGTTTTAGATTTAGTCCTGAACAACTTAAACAGATAAGTAAAGAATTTCTTGTATAAGTCATTCTCTGAATTTTAACTTAAACGGATAAGTAAAGAATTTCTTGTATAAGTCATTCTCTGAATTTTAACTTAAACAGATAAGTAAAGAATTTCTTGTATAAGTCATTCTCTGAATTTTAGGTTGTGTGAATTTCTTATATAAGTCATTCTCTGAATTTTAACTTAAACAGATAAGTAAAGAATTTCTTGTATAAGTCATTCTCTGAGTTTTAGCTTGACACACAGGTTGTGTTAAGAGATAATATTTGTAAATAATTGTTGAAAAGATTATAGACAGGTTTCCTATTCCTTAAAGTAAGACATAGTTTTCTTATTATTTTTTTTTATTCTGAAATATTTCATCGAAGAGTAAAAGTAGAGCAATAATAGTAAACTGGAGGAAAACCCTCTTTATAATTACAGAAAGAACTATCAAGGAATATCAATAACATTATTACAAAACTTAGAAGTAGAAGTACATTTGGAAAATGACAAAATTCTTGTAACATGAAGTAAAATTGGCAAATGACAAAATTCTGTAACATGAGACATTGCTAACATTATATCAGATCAGGTAAAACCTCTGTTTGTTTAAATCAGGAGAAGCAGTTAATTGAAGGAATTTCTCTCAAACCAAAAAGAGAACAATTATGCTGCAGACCATCATGTTCAAAATGGTTCACGAATATGGTACCAAAATCAATTACATGTATTATAATCAAATTGATGGATAGCAAACCCCTTATCTAATTAAACAAAGCCTCACGGCTACAAATAGAGAAAACAGAGAAAATATAACTCACAAATAAATAAGAATTTTTAAGAAATTAGAGCCCTAACCAATAAATAAGAAGTTTAAGTCCTAACTAGATAGCAAAAACTCTAGCATTTCGAGCTTCTAAAGGAACTATCAAGAAGGTTTTCCCTTTTTCTTTCTAACAAGCAGCAAGAATTTATATAGAGCTAGTGTAAATTAGAAAAAATAACTTACAATATTCCAAAACTTAGAATTGAATAAACATGGAAAAACAATCTAAACCTTGCCAATAGAATGTGAAAACCCTCGAATAAACATGGAAAAACAATCTAAACCTTGCAAATAGAATGTGAAAACCCTCGCCTCAAAAGTAATACTCCATCGATAAGTTCCATTCACATAAATTTAATTGTCCAAAATATATATAGATTACTAATAAGGTTTATCTTAATCCTTAAATAAAATTCTAAGCCAACAAAACCTAACCATGGAACCTCGGTTCCCACGGCCTTCAAAATCCTATTTAAATAGCTAACACATTCTACTCCATCGATAAGTTCCATTCACACAAATTTAATTGTCCATAATATATATAGATTACCAATAAAGGCGGTGAGCCTGAATAAAGTGCCAAAATATTCCACACTCAGCCGAAGCCGTAAGGTTTATCTTAAGCCTTAAATAAAATTCTAAGAAAACAAAACCTATCCGTGGAACCTCGGCTCCAGCGGCCTCGAAAATCCTATTTAAACAACTAACACATTCTTATAGACTTGACAACATGGTCATAAAACAATGACCTAAGAAAACCCTAACCTAAGAAACATCTGAAGTAAGTCAGAATACTTAGGGGTGGTCACAAACATTGAAGTTGGTTGAAGATTTTTGTCGAAGCCAAACTCATGTCTAAGGAATCTTTGTCTTACACCAAAATAGAGAGGTGGTGTTAGAATAAGAGAAAGAATCGAAACATGTAAAGATGATACTAACTCTTAAGGGAATTGAAAATACGGATAAAACCTTAAGCTTTTACCTATGGAAAGGATGCTTGCAAGCCCTGCCTCTGCCAATTTTGTTCGAGGGCATTGAAGCAGTTTTAGAACCTTCAACGTATTATCCAGATTTGAGAACAAGGAAAGAAGATCTCGATGAACCAGATCTACAAGCGAGAGCAAACACCCAAGAACACCCAAGAATAGAGAACCAGATCTACAAGGGGGAGCAAACACCCCAAGAACAGATGAGATCCATAAACCCTCGAAGCCAAACAATAACCAAATGAAACCACAGTGACGAGAAAAGAGTGCCAGACATCTTGTGGACCGTTCGATCCAGCGAGCCATGGAGAACCATTCATGGAGGAGTCAGATCCCGAGCATTAGCGTTTGAATATGGACAGATGGGTAACTTTCAGGTAGCCACCACGCCCTGAACATCAGAGAGTAAATACACATCCGCACCATGGCAGGAATCCCATTTGGTGCGGCCAGCGACTTTCCCCAATGCATTTAAACTCTCGGAAATGATTTAATGTTGAAATTCATTACTGTGTACAACCATATCCCATCAAACTTAGTCTAATTTATCAAAGTACGTAAAGTACTTGTCCTTTTGTGCTTACGAATCATTCATAATATGTTAATAATAATAATGTTTATATTGCCATAACTGTGTATTGTTTGGGGTCATTACATTAAAGAAATTCTATATATAATGTTTATTAAACGGATGTGTTAAAACGAGTCTCGGTAACGAAGGGTCAACTTTTGTGGTTGAGTTGGCCAGAAGTAATTTTTTAGGTAGTTTTTTTTGAGTGGATTTAGTTGGCACAATTATTTCGTGAATGTAGGGTTACATATTTTCGAGAATCATAAATTATATTGAAAAAAATAACATAAAATCAGTGAAATGACTATGTTTTATTTTTAGAAATGCATTTTGAATCTATAAATGGATTTAGAGTTCCTAAAAAGCTGGAAACAATTTGTACACATTTAACAACTAAAGTCTCTCATTATAACAATTTTTTTTGTCAAACTTAACAAAAACTCATAAAAAAAAGACTAGAAAAATATCAAAATTTATATGCTTTAAACTAACCTCCAATAAAAATTAATTAATATATCACAAAGCTAAATTTTATAATCAAATAACATTTTCTATTATGCAAATAAATTTCACCATTTAAATTATGTATACTATTATAAATATTCTAAAATATTTAATAGAAATTAAATCCTTACCATTTCTTAAAATTAAATTAAAATTATAAAAATAATAATTATTTTTTGACAAAGTGTATTTAAACTTATCAAATTTGACCATTCATAAACCCAACAAATATTTCAACAAAATTAACTTATTTAATTACAATTAAATTATTAACACTTAAATAATTATTTTATATCTAAATCTTTTACTCTTGATATGAATAAACTACACCATTTATTTTATTTTTAAATTTTTATATTTCTTCGAATTAAAATATATATTACAACATGTATCTTTTTTTAAATAAATGGAAGACAAAGATATAGAAAACATGTATCTTTTGTTTTTAATAAATGGAGGACAAAGATGTATTCATGTAAATATTTATGAGTAAATTGTATAAAAAAAATTAACTATATAATTTATATAATTTGAATTTAGTGATTCAAAAAATCTGTATCAAATTTCAAATTTCTTTGAACAATGATAGAAAAATATATAAAAACAAAAACAACTAAAAACTAAATTACACTATAAACTTTCTTAATTTTCCTTATTTTTGTGTATTAAACAAATAAATAAGATCTAAAATAGTAAAAACTTGACTAATCAATTTATCGGGTATATTTAACAACTAGAAACTAAATTGTTAAACAAATTCAAGAATCAACTCTATTAATTAAGTGGACAACTCACAGGTGAGGAGCTCCTCCTGGAGATTGTCTCTAGTACAATGCTCTACATAAAATTACCTTACAATCCAAATTATATATAGTGTTCACACATCTAGGGATGTTAGCATAGTTGCCTAAGAATAAGGCTCTAGTGAACCGAATCTCTCCAGATTTAGATATTTTCCATTATCTTAAACACTCCCTCTTAATGGAGAAAGGGTTTCACAAGTATTCCAAACATTTCCCTAAACAATTATAACTTGATTCTACCCAGAGGCCTAGTCAATAATCAACTACATTATCACCTAAATAATAGTATTCAACACATATTTCCTTTCAGTGACTTTTTCCCTGACAAAATGAAATTATGTATCTATGTGCTTGGTGTTTTTATGGAACAACGTATTATAAGCAAGTTTGATAGAACTTTGATTATCACATTTGATAACCATGGCTTCTGTTCGCTCTTCCCCTACATCTTGGAGAAGTCTTCGTAATCAAATTGCTTCACATACTGTTGCACACATGGCTTGATATTCTGCTTCTGCCGAGGATAAGGCTACAGTATGTTGCTTTGTACTACACCATTAAACGACCTTGGATCCAATGTTGAAGGCATATCCTATAATGGATCCTCGATCGTCCAAGTTTCCTACCCAGCCAGAGTCTGTAGATCCTGCCAATCTAACATCAAATGAATCAGAATATAAAATGCCAAAATCTAAGGTTCCTTGTAGATACCTTAGCACTCCTTTTGCTACAATCCAATGGTTCTCATGAGGCTGAGACATATACTGGCTCAATACACTAACTGCATAAGCCAGATCAAGCATAGTTGTAGTCAAATAGATGAGACTCCCAACCATCTTTTTATACAACGTTACGTCTGCCTCTTTTGAACCGTCATTAACCTGTAATTTCTTATTCTGCTGTAGTGGTACAAATGAAGCCTTACACTGATCCATTTTAAACTTTTTCAACAAAATCTTGACATACTTACCTTGGGACAAGAAAGTCTGGCTTGAATCTCTTCGGACTTCTAATCCCAAAACAGTATTCGAACATTTGTGATAATTGGTGCTTGATTTGTTTGCATTTCCTGTCATAATCAGATCATCAACATACAAAGAAATCAATATAGTCCGCCCCTCATCATCATACACACTATACGAGTTAGGGTCATTTTTTCTCCTTATATACCCATGCCTAAGAAAGAATGAACCTATTTTGTCATACCAAGATCTGGGAGCCTGTTTTAGTCCATATAAAGCCTTCTTTAATTTGCAGACTAAATGTTAATCCCCTTTCTTCACAAATCCCTCTACTTGCATTAGATATACTTCACCTTTCATATCTCCATTTAAGAAATCAAACTTTACATCTAGTTGATGTATTTTCCAGTGGTGTTTAGTAGCTAATGCAATAATCATTCTAATTGTTTTTAATTTAGCTACCGGGGCAATTGTTTCCTTGTAATACATACCTTCTTTTTCGGAATAACCCTTTGCGACCAACCTAGCTTTATATCTATCTATAGATCCTTCTACTTTAAACTTTAATTTGTATAACCATCTGCACCCTGTGGGTCATTTTCCTTCAGGAAGCTGAACTAAATCCCAGGTACTATTTTTAATGATAGATTCATATTCCTCCTGCATTGCTTCCCTCCATTCGATACTTTGACTAGCTTCATTAAAATTAGAAGGTTCAACAATGTTCAGCGTACCAGTAATGAGCACATGATCCTTGTATCTAGCTAGAAATCTTATCTGCCTACTTGATCTTCTGAGTGGTGGAGTGGTTTCAAACTTGTTCTAATCTCCCCTCTGCAAACTAGACTAAAACATGATTTGTTTAGCCACTTCTTTCTCTTGCTACTATTGTTGTTGTTGTTGTTGCTGCTGCTATTCGCTGGCCCCTGACACATCACCATCTTCTGACAATAAAGGCACATGCAATTCTTCATCACTACGAACAAGGTTCCCATCATCTACCTGTTCATGAAATACCACATATATTCTTGGAAACACCATGTGAGTTGAAGGATTAAAAAACTTATAAGCCATAAACTCACTACAGTATCCAACAGAAGTACACATAATGAATTTTGAATCTAATTTATTCGTATCTTCTTTCAAGACATGAGCAAAAGCCTTACATCCAAAGACTCTAAGATGACTTACTACAGGCTCGAAGCCAAACAATTCTTCTAAAGGAGCTTTATAATCCAAAAACTTAGTAGGACTCATATTCTTAAGATACATTATAGTGCTTACAACTACTATCCCAAAACCATTGGTTAGATTCTTACATTTCAACATAATATGGGCACACTCCGAGAGGGTTCTGTTTGTCCTTTCCACAACCCCATCTTGTTGAGGAGTGTAAGGTGTTCTGAACTTTTGTTGTATTTTGTGTCCTTTGCAGTATTTTATGAAGTCACCCTTCTTGAATTCTCCACCTTAGTCTGAGTAAAGAATTGAGATCAAATTTCCTCTTTGCTTATCAATCATACTTCTGAATTGCTTGAAGTATTCAAAAGCATGACTTTTCTCCTTGGGGAAATACACCTAGGTGAACCTTGTACATTCATCAACAAAAATAAGAAAATATTAGGCCCTTCCTAACGACCTTGTCTACATTGGCCCACATAGATTAGTGTGTACAACTTCAAGTGTATCCCTCTGCTTCCTATCAATAATAGCAAGAAATTCATCTCTATGTAATTTACCAAGGGCACATACTTCACAGTCAACATGCATACTGTTCAAAATAGGAAGACCATTCACAATACCTATTTCTGAAGAAGTAGTAGATCACTGAAGTTTATATGTCCCAATCTCCGATGCCAGAGATTCTCTGTAGACATGGTTGATGATGCCAACACTTGATGTGATGCACCTCTGACATCCCATTTGTACAATCCTCCTACACGTACACCTGTTGAAATGGACTTCATTCGATCGAGCATGTCTCTAATTACACAATAAGATTTAAATAACTCTACATTAAGATCCTAATATGTTATTCTAGATACATAAATTCTATATGCATATTACATCATGAATATGCCTAATGTTTCCATCAGGTATTACAACAGGGACATCACCATATCCCTTGATTTCATACCCTTTCTTGTCTCCAAGGTAGACTTTCATACCAGTGTTGGATTCTCTAAAATTTTAAACTATTGCCTCTTACATGTCATATGGGAGGAGGCTCCTGAGTCCACGAACCCGATTTCTGCTTTGCCCTCCTTAATTGATAGCGCAGAATCAGATACAAACAATCTGATATTCAAATTCTAATCTGCATCAACCAGATGGCCTGCATGCTTCTTATGTCTCTATTGACCTTCATTAAACTTCTTCTTCTGACAATGTTTAGCCATATGACCAAATTTACTGCAATAAAAACATTTTTGTCTTGAATCACTTCTGTTTGGAGACATACTTGAGATGGACGTGGCTTTGTTTTTGGGGTTCCTCCGCTTTTGTGCACTTCATTTGTCTTTCATATGAAGGGCTTCTTCTTTGCCATTAGGGCAAGATCTGAGCTCTAGGGTTTCAGGGTCATCCACCTTTCCTCCTCTAGCATTAGGATCCCTGTCAATTCTTCAAATTCAGGGACTTTTTCTCTCGCATTCAACCTAGTGATGAACATTTGATAGTTGTCGGTCATACCATTCATGGTAATCATGACCAAATCAGATACTATTTTGCCAATGTTGCCTAGCTTAATCTTAAGCTCCTTCATATGAGGGATGAATTCTGTTATTGATTCATTCTCCTCCATTTTAATGGAGAGAACCTTGCTCTTTAGAAACAATAGGCGATTTGTGTTGTTGATCCCATATAAGTCTTTGAGAGTTGTCGAGATGCTTGCCGCAGCTTTACAATCTCGAATGTAAGGAATAATGCAATATTTCACAGACAATTTGAGCAACACCTTTGCCTTGTTCTCCCTCTTTTTTGAGTCTTGGATTGTCGCTGATGTTCCACCTATAGAGAGAGTCGACTTCAACTCATCACCATTTGCGATCGTCCATGCGTTTTTCCCGTCCAACAAGATCTGCAACTTAAATTTCCAATTGGATTAATTTGAACCGTCAAGATTATTGCGCTCTCTCAGATAGGCCTCTTCCATTTTATTGTTCATATTGACATAAAAATGACCTCCAGTAAACCTATCCGAGATCCAAAAATTCAATTTAAAAATAAAAAATAAAAATTTCCCCAATTAAAAATCCTTCAATTTAAAAAGAGCTCTTTTGTTTTTTTAATAAAAAACAACAAAAATACATCCTTAAAAAAAAAACCTATTCCCCTCTGTATGCCACCAAAATTTAATAATCCCAAAACATTTAAAAAAAATGTTACTAGACACGGTGGCTGACCAATAGCAACACCAATCATATCTCCATTGACGGGTTGTGGATATTCACAATAGCTTCTGATCTTCGAACGATCTCTTTAATCAAAGAACTATGCAAGCGCACAATTGGTTATTAATCAGCAGTAAGAGAGTTGGTGACGGTTTGTAATTTGGGAGGTCGGGAGGGGATTATAACAAACGACGTACAATAATAATGTGGTGGAACCACGAGGAATTTTCGTTGCAGAATATCTATAACCATACGGTGATGCGATAAACTAGACGATGGGTTTGCAGGTACGACACGGCGTGCAACAGATATTCCCAGCATGGGAAATGCGGTTGAAGGTCTCTGATTTCCTCAAGAGCAACGTAGACGTCAGCTTCCACAAATAGTACACCTTCTCCCGTGCAGTCCACAATGAGATTATCTGCTGGTGTGTCTCTAATCCTTCAGATAAAAGATAATAGAACACTAAAGCCTTGGCCAGCCCGCAGTATGCACATCCAAGCCTGGTCGGACTACTCTTCCGCTCGACCTCCACCGAATCATGGCCAACTCTCTCCTTCGACTTTTCAATCAGCAATAGATCTCCTCAATCACATGACGATCTCAACAAATCTGAAGAACTCGGGCTGCCAACGCGTAATTATGAAAGTGGACCATCACTCTTTTCACCTTCATATCCGTGATTTTTGGGGGCAATGAACAAAATTGCTACAAGGAAGGCATCATCGTCACGCTTTTCCCCTTCGAATCTGCAATGGTCATTGCCCTCTTCCGCGATGTTGCTACTCTGCCTATTACAACAACTAGTTTTCATCACACCGTCTCCCCACTGAGGGATTCACAAGCCCTCTCAAACTGGTAGCTTTGATACCAAGTTAAATAAACAAAAAAATCCACTTAAGTGATTATGTGGACAGCTCACACGTGAGGAGCTCCACTTGGAGACTGTCTCTAGCATAACGCTCTATATAAAATAATTTTACAATCGAAATTATATATAGTGTTCACACATCTAGAGAAGTTAGAACAACTCACTAAGAAGTAGGAACTAATTCCTAATCTAAGACTCCAATAAACCGAATTCCTAATCTAAGACTCTAATAAACGGAATCTCTCCAAATTTACATATTCTCCATTATCTACAACATAAACCTTCTAATCTTCCTTATTTTTGTGAATTAACCAAAACAAATAAGATTTAAAATAGTAAAAACTTGACCCATCATTCATTAGGCATAATTGTCCAAAGTAATTATTTTTGTGTATTAACAAAAATAAATAAGATTTAAAATAGTAAAAGCCATACCAATAGTAATATGTCAATATATTAAATATTAGTTAGTGTCATGAGTTACGAAGAAATAAATGTACATAATTAGTTACTAATAATTTATATTTGTCGAAGTTTTTTATTTCAATTTAAGGTGGATGAAGATTTATTGACTTTTTTGCATTGATATTTAATAAATTTAAAACATTATTTCTTCACAGGGGTGAAGAAGTGGGATTGAAAATAGTGAAATAAATCACATAGTGTGAACCATCAATTACGGGGCTTGCAGCCAGTAACTGGGACTTCCCGTGGTGTCACCCATCCCAGATTGCCTCTAGCTCAAGCACACTTAACATTGGATTTTTCCCCACAATCAAGCCCACCTAGCTTGCAACCCCATTTGCAAAACCTTATCAAGTATTGTGCCTCATGAACCATTCAAGTAGAGTTCCCTTCACTCCTTCTGAATTAAGGATTGGAGGTTTTCGCAGTGCATTATATTAGATATCATTTTTTGGGATTCAACTGTATTAACTAAGTCATTCACCTATGACCATTTCTATGGGAGGTAGTCATAACTGACTCATTTCTCATGATTTTTGAATAGTCCACTTAGCACTCATTGCATCAGGTGATGCTCACAGGGGTGAAGAAGTGGGATTGAAACTAGTGAAATAAATCACATAGTGTCAATCATCACTTCGGGTGCTTGCACCCGATAACCAGGACTTCACAGCAGGTCACCCATCCCAGATCACCTCTGGCTCAAGCGCACATAACTATGGAGTTTTCCCAAGCCTATTGGTACCCCAACTACAAACCCTTAGCAAGTATTGTGCCTCATGAACCATTCAAGTAGAATTACCTTCACTCATTTTGAATTAAGCATCGTGGGTTTTCGCAGTATATTATATTAGATATCATTTTTTTCGGATTCAGCTTTGTTAACTAAGTCATTCATCTATGAACATTTCTATGAGAGGTAGTTGTAACTGACCAATTTCTCATTATTTTTAAAGAGTCCACTTATCACTCATTGCATCAGGTGATGCTCACAAGGGTGAAGAAGTGGGATTAAAACTAGTGAAATAAATCACATAGTATCAATCATCACTTCTGGGGCTTGCACCCAATAACTGTTGGAAATAATACTGAGAGGGGGGGGGGGGGGGGTGAATCAGTATTATCAGATCAATCAAACTTTTCAATTTCATACTCAGAAACATATACGCTACTTCAATTAAGTGAACCCGCGTGTACACGCTACTGTGTCTAATGAAACTCGCGTATATCCAGAGATCTTATAATTCAGTTAGCTTAATCTTCAGTAAATGCATCAGATCATTATTAAGCATATTAACAGTAAACAGGTGCAGAATAACAGAACAGAACATCACACAAGAGCCACACACATGAACACAAAGATATAAGGTGGAAACCCAATGTGGGTGAAAACCACCTGCTGCAAGTCATCTCAATCTTCTTCTTAATAAGAAAATCCTTTTACAATGTTTGTACTGGTGCAGTCTTATACCAGTACGGGAGCTACAACCCCCTTTGCTCTTGTACTAGCCGATCCATTTACTAGTACGCAGGCTGCTACCTGCTACAATGCTCCAAAGATCTCCTTTAGCTTTTGTACTAGCTTAGATACTAGTACGTAGGTGCTTGCCTACAATCTTCTCACCTCCAGGTACCACGTTTCATCAATTTTCAGACTGGATACACTGAAGCACAACACATAATCTGTAAGGCCACTTTTCATCCAATTTTCATACTGGACCCATAACTATCATTGAAGCTCAAAACAATCATCAAACCCTGAATCACTGAAACCCTGTTAACAACAGTCACCAGAACACAGACCAGACACAGAACTCTGTAATAACCATCAGATCCATCTGCAACTTCAAATATCAAGCTTTACAATGTATACGCTACTTCAATGAATCAAACCCGCGTGTATACGCGCTTTTTACAAAGACAACCCGCGTACAGATCTAAAAATAATTTCTCATAACTTGCAGCTGTACCAGACATTAGTCATACTCATAACACTGATAGAATAATACATGCGTCAGTATGTAGATCTAGAATAAGCATCATAAAGATAGTTCATTTCAAACCATTTGATCCCGATCTCTCCTTAGATCTACTTCTCCATCAACCGGTGAGATCCCTCCATAGCTCAGATCAAGCAATGCATCATCAACCCATAACCCTGCATACTGGATCTAATGCTTCATCAGATATTCAAGACATTTCAGATACTCTTGCCTAATGATTTCCTTCTCCTTATATAGCCTTAGGCCTTGTTCAATACCAAGGGCCAAAACCATAGAGATCCAATACCATCAACTTCAAAACTAGGGATCAGCACGTCCGTCGAGACACCAAGGTCCAAAACCATAGGCACAACTTCCAAGGAATAACCGCCGTGGACCAAAGATAAGATTTCCACATACACGCTCTTTTGATGAAGCCAACCTGCTTGTACACGCTACTTGGAATATAGATAACCTGCGTATACGCGACTTGGTATATAGTGAACCTGCTTGTATACGCTACTTGGGCTTAATGAACCTGCGTGTATAAACTTTCTCTTCTTCTTATAGTATGATCATCAATTCGTTGCTGCTGACCTTCTGCACTATGATTTGTCATCAGTGTGGTTTGCCATCAAGGACAACACTTGTCTCATAATGCCAACAATCTCCCCCTTTGGACTTGATGGCAAAGCTAACTTGTCACACTTAGAACTATCATCTGATTCCTTTGAGCCATCTTCCATCAGTCACATCTGATATCTCTTCTGAAGATTCATCCAGTTATACATAAGTGAGATATTCTTCTATGAGAGGGTTGCCATCAAGTACAACACATGCATCATAATGCCAACAATCTCCCCCTTTGGACTTGATGGCAACAACACCAAATCACTCTCCCCCTTTGATATCAAGGGCAAAGGGTGGACCAAGATATTCTCTTCCTTTGCTGAATCATTCCACTGTCCATACTCCCCCTGAGTACCTGCTGAAATCTCTGAATAATCTCCCCTTTTGTATATGCCAAGGTGTACCAATCTGTCCATGCTCCCTCTGAGTACATGCTGAATCTTTGTACCGCTGAAGTGTGCTGTTCATGCTCTTCCTAACTGTAGGCAAGATCTGCAAAAGATGTTCTTCAAGAAGAACATGACTCTATACATCATAAAAGACCTTCCTATCATCAAAGACTCATACATACATCCATCTCTCAACTAAGTGAGGATATACAAAAATTGACTCATCCACCCAACCAAGTGGGGATACATCAAAAGTTTACATATGACAACCAATCATATTGCATCAATCATCCCAGGCATAGTGGGGAAACCAAAATAGGCCGTTACATGACCTTGACACCATGAAAGAGATACCATAAAAGAGATATATGACATAGAGACAAAATATCTAAAGTAAGACTTATGAATGTCACCAATAGCATCTGATAATCACCATTCAGATCAGCAACCAAGAGATCCTTCTGTTCTCCTTTCGCCTTTGTTCCACCTGAATCAACAACTATGTGAACTAGAACCAAAGGCTTTAAGATAATGCCAACAATGCATTATTGGAAGATTATCTGCTCCCCCTGAACCTGTGCCAGATGATCTCTGTCAGACCCATATCAGACTTTCTGCAACCAACATCTGTCCCTGCTGATTTCCTTCAAAACTCCATATACGCGTCTGCATCCACATAAACAAGCGTATATACGCGGATAGTCCTTATCCAACTCGCGTATACCAATTTCCATATCAGCAACCTATAAATGTCCTGTAGAGAATAAGTCATCAACCTTTAACAAGGTATGACTGCATCAATTCATCCCTTTGAACAGAATTCAGAGTCATTCACATGTGTGAAACCACCATAGCCATTTCATCAAGCTCTACATGATCCAAGTATCATTACTTGGGAACATCTGCATCAATCAACACATGCAAGTATCAACCTATCATTATATAGATAAGAACTCATCACCATGTCTCCAACAAAGCAACCTTGAGTAGTCATCCATGTATCAGCACTATGTATCTTGAGCTTAAGCTCATTTGACAAAACTTCTTGATAACAGCAACAATCCTTATTCACAAGAGTGCCTGCATCATAACTGTATGATCTTTATGCATATGACAATAGCAGTATATAAGTGACTCATCATCAAATGAGGAAGATGTGTATTCAAGCTTTGTACTTCTCCTTGTCCTTATGAAGATCACCATGTAAGCACCATATATGCATCATCAAAGAATCAACCATAAATCTGATCTGAACATCTTCTATGTAACTTCAAGAATCATATGAGAGTTTATCATAGACAACTCACAACCACATCATAGCAAGATATATCATTTAGCCATATAAGAATCATCACCAAGGATTATTAACCATAATGCCAACAATGAATTACTAAAGGCATATGCTCCCCCTCAACCAGTGCCATTTGTTAGATCTGATCATGCATATATCAGCAGTAAGCATCAAAACATCTTCATCCTCAAGTTAGGATCAAAACACTTCTAGACATCATACAAGTAACAAAACATTTCCACACATCCTCAGCAGACTGTAGCTATTAACCAATAGAGCAAATAATGGACTGAATCATATCAGATCCCTTTTCTGAGCCTGTCCCCACTGCTTTTCCTCAGACTGACATATACGCGACTTTGCAGTGTCGAACTCGCGTATATACGCGACTTCCCTTTAAGGAACTTGCGTATGAGATTCAGGACACTGAAGGTTTACACTTTCAGCTCCCCCTGAGTCTGATATGTCTGTGCTGTGCTGTGTCTCAGTACATTGTGTTGACTGTACTTCCTTCTTCCTCCATATCTTCAAGTGTGATGAGGTTTTCTCCTTTCGGTGTGATGTCCATCCTTTGTTCCTGCATTCCTTTGCTATATGTCCAAGCTTGTTACATGCATAACATCTAACATGTTTCATGTTCCTTCTGTAGCAATCAGCAGCTTTGTGACCATACATATTGCAAGTAAAGCAATATCCATTAAAGTACCTTGATTGAGATGACCTGTCCGCATAATAGTCTTGAACTCTTCTTCTTCTACATCTAGCTTTCATCTCCTTGTTGATCATTTTGGATTTCTCTTTAGAGTTCCTTGCCTCACCTTGTGAACTAGATTCACCTTCAACAGATTCATGGAAACCAAGACCAGTCTTTATAGCAGGGGACCTTTGACTACTAAGAATATCATCCAATACTTTAGAGCTATCTTGAAATCGTAAAAGCTTATCCTTTTCTTCTAGTTTACCTTTCAAGATATTTACCTCAACCTGAAGCTGTTCTTCCTTTTCAAGAGATTTCTTTTTCAAAACTTCTTCAGCTTTCCTTCCTTCTTCCATTTGTTCCCTTAGTTTGAGAATTTCTTTTTCTTGTTCTTCATACAGATCCTGCTGCATTTGACGAACTCGGAAGGCACATTCCAGTTGAGATTTTAAGCTGGTGACTTCGTTTTCTTGTTTTGCAACAGCTTGGAGTAGATCTGTATTCTGCTTCTTTGATTCTTCAAGATCTCCTTTTAGTGAGAGGATTGTAGCTTCAAGATTTTCATAGTAGCTGGATCTATCTTTGAGTTTCTTGATGGTTGTGCTTCTTTCGTTGACTTCTTTTCTTAATGATGTCACTTCATGCTGCAATTTTTGACATTGGTCTTCCTTGTCCTTGAGTAGCTTTCTTACCTTGTTTCCTTCTTCTAGTTGGGCCTTTAGTTTGGTAACTTCTTCTTTGAAAGCACATTCCCTTTTGTTCAATAGATCTTGTTGATCTTTAACTTTGTCTGCAAGCCTTCTAAATACTGCCTCTATTTGACACTTTTCTTGCTCACATATACAAGCATGTTCAGTAGTTTCACTATCACTTCCATCTCTTTCACAAGGAAATATAGCTGGAACATCAGAGGATAACACATTCATACCTGATAATGACTCTGAATCTGATTCTGAATCTGAAGAGCTTCTTATACCTAATCCCCAATCGACTCTCCCACTGTCATAGATCTTCTGAGATGTCTTCTTCTTCTTATGAGCTTTCTTCTTAAGCTTCTTACCCATTGTTCCACGGATCTCCTTCAAGCGATCAAGCTTCTACCAAAGGACCTGCTCTAATACCAATTGTTGGAAATAATACTGAGAGGGGGGGGGTGAATCAGTATTATCAGATCAATCAAACTTTTCAATTTCATACTCAGAAACATATACGCTACTTCAATTAAGTGAACCCGCGTGTACACGCTACTGTGTCTAATGAAACTCGCGTATATCCAGAGATCTTATAATTCAGTTAGCTTAATCTTCAGTAAATGCATCAGATCATTATTAAGCATATTAACAGTAAACAGGTGCAGAATAACAGAACAGAACATCACACAAGAGCCACACACATGAACACAAAGATATAAGGTGGAAACCCAATGTGGGTGAAAACCACCTGCTGCAAGTCATCTCAATCTTCTTCTTAATAAGAAAATCCTTTTACAATGTTTGTACTGGTGCAATCTTATACCAGTACGGGAGCTACAACCCCCTTTGCTCTTGTACTAGCCGATCCATTTACTAGTACGCAGGCTGCTACCTACTACAATGCTCCAAAGATCTCCTTTAGCTTTTGTACTAGCTTAGATACTAGTACGTAGGTGCTTGCCTACAATCTTCTCACCTCCAGGTACCACGTTTCATCAATTTTCAGACTGGATACACTGAAGCACAACACATAAACTGTAAGGCCACGTTTCATCCAATTTTCATACTGGACCCATAACTATCATTGAAGCTCAAAACAATCATCAAACCCTGAATCACTGAAACCCTGTTAACAACAGTCACCAGAACACAGACCAGACACAGAACTCTGTAATAAACATCAGATCCATCTGCAACTTCAAATATCAAGCTTTACAATGTATACGCTACTTCAATGAATCAAACCCGCGTGTATACGCGCTTTTTACAAAGACAACCCGCGTACAGATCTAAAAATAATTTCTCATAACTTGCAGCTATACCAGACATCAGTCATACTCATAACACTGATAGAATAATACATGCGTCAGTATGTAGATCTAGAATAAGCATCATAAAGATAGTTCATTTCAAACCATTTGATCCCGATCTCTCCTTAGATCTACTTCTCCATCAACCAGTGAGATCTCTCCTTAGCTCAGATCAAGCAATGCATCATCAACCCATAACCCTGCATACTGGATCTAATGCTTCATCAGATATTCAAGACATTTCAGATACTCTTGCCTAATGATTTCCTTCTCCTTATATAGCATTAGGCCTTGTTCAATACCAAGGGCCAAAACCATAGAGATCCAATACCATCAACTTCAAAACTAGGGATCAGCACGTCCGTCGAGACACCAAGGTCCAAAACCATAGGCACAACTTCCAAGGAATAACCGCCGTGGACCAAAGATAAGATTTCCACATACACGCTCTTTTGATGAAGCCAACCTACTTGTACACGCTACTTGGAATATAGATAACCTGCGTATACGCGACTTGGTATATAGTGAACCTGCTTGTATACGCTACTTGGGCTTAATGAACCTGCGTGTATAAACTTTCTCTTCTTCTTATAGTCTGATCATCAATTCGTTGCTGCTGACCTTCTGCACTATGATTTGTCATCAGTGTGGTTTGCCATCAAGGACAACACTTGTCTCATAATGCCAACAATAACTAGGACTTCCCGGGAGGTCACCCATCTCAGATTTCCTTTGGCTCAAGCGTGCTTAATTGTGGAGTTTTCCCCACAATCAAGCCCACTTAACTTGCTACCCCATTTGCAAAACCCTAGCAAGTATTGTGCCTCATGAACCACCCAGGTAGAGTTCCCTTCCCTCCTTTTGAATTAAGTATTGGGGGTTTTCACAATGAATTATATTAGATATCATATTTTTGGATTCAACTACATTAAGTAATTCATTCATCTATGACCATTTCCATGAGAGGTAGTCATAATTGACTAATTTCTCATGATTTTTGAATAGTCCACTTAGCACTCATTGCATAAGGTGATGCTCACAGGGGTGAAGAAGTGGGATTGAAACTAGTGAAATAAATCACAAAGCGTCCATCACCAATTTCGCGGCTTGCACTCTGTAACTAGGACTTCCCAGGAGGTCACCCATCCCAAATTGCCTCTAGCTCAAGCATGCTTAACTGTGAAGTTTTCCCCACAATTTAGCCCACTTAGCTTGCTACCCCATTTGCAAAACCTTAGCAAGTATTGTGCCTCATGAACCATTCAAGTAGAGTTAGTTCACGAGGCACAGTACTTAAGGTTTTTCAAATGCGGTAGCAAGATAAGTGGGCTTGATTGTGGGGAAAACTCCACAGTTAAGCGCGCTTGAGCCAGAGGCAATCTGGAATGGGTGATCTCCCAGGAAATCCTAGTTACCAAGTGCAAGCCCTACAAGTGATGATTGATGTTATGTGATTTATTTCACTAGTTTCAATCCCACTTCTTCAACCCTTTGAACATCACCTGATGTAATGAGTGCTAAGTGGACTATTCAAAAATCATGAGAAACTAGTCAGTTATAACTACTTCTCATGGAAATTTTCATAGATGAATGACTTAGTTAATGGATTTGAATCCCAAAAACTGATATCTAATATAATGCACTGTGAAAACCCCCAATACTTAATTCAAAAGGAGTGAAGGGAACTCTACATGAATGGTTCACGAGGCACAATACTTGCTAAGGTTTTGCAAATAGGGTAGCACGCTAAGTGGGCTTGATTGTGCGGAAAACTCCATAGTTAAGGGCACTTGAGCCAGAGGAAATCTAGGATCGGTGACCTCGCGGGAAGTCTTGGTTAACAAGCACAAGCCCTGGAAGTGATTATTGACGCTATGTTATTTATTTCACTAGTTTCAATCCCACTTCTTCACCCCTATGAGCATCACCTGATGCAATAAGTGCTAAGTGGACTATTCAAAAAGCATGAGAAATTAGTCAATTACCACTACCTCTCATGGAAATGGTCATAGATGAATGACTTAGTTAATGCAGTTGAATCCCATGAAATGATATCTAATATAATTCACTTCGAAAACCCCCAATAGTTAATTCAAAAGGAGTGAATGGAACTCTACTTCAATGGTTCATGAGGCACAATACTTGCTAAGGTTTTGCAAATTGGGGTAGCAAGCTAAGTGGGCTTCATTGTGGGGAAACTCCACAGTTAAGTGCGCTTGAGCCAGAGGCAATCCTGGATGGGTGACCTCCTGGGAAGTCTTGGTTACTGGGTGCAAGCCCCGGAAGTGATGATTGATGCTATGTGATTTATTTCACTAGTTTCAATCCCACTTCTTTACCTCTGTGAGCATCACCTGATGCAATGAGTGCTAAGTAGACTATTCAAAAATCATGAGAAATTAGTCAGTTACGACTACTTCTCAGGGAAATGCTCATATATGAATGACTTAGTTAACACAGTTGAATCACAAAAAATGATATCTAAAGTAAACTATTCAAAAATCATGAGAAATTTGTCAGTTACGACTACCTCTCGTGGAAAGAGTGCTAAGTAGACTATTCAAAAATCATGAGAAATTAGTTAGTTACGACTACCTCTCATGGAAATGCTCATAGATGAATGACTTAGTTAATGTAGTTGAATCCCAAAAAATGATATCTAAAGTAGACTATTCAAAAATCATGAGAAATTAGTCAGTTACAACTACCTCTCATGGAAATGCTCATAGATGAATGACTTAGTTAGCGCAGTTGAATTCCAAAAAATGATATCTAATATAAAGCCCCAATACTTAATTCAAAATGAGTTAAGGGAACTCTACTTGAATGGTTCATGAGGCATAGTACTTGCTAAGGTTTTGCAAATGGGGTAGCAAGCTAAGTGGGCTTGATTGTGGTGAAAACTCCACAGCTCTTGAGCCAAAGGTAATCTGGGATGGGTGACCTCTTGGGAAGTCCTGGTTACCGGGTGCAAGCCCTAGAATTGGTGATTGACACTATGTGATTTAATTCACTAGTTTCAATCTCAGTGCTTCACCCCTGTGAGAATCACCTGATGCAATGAGTGTTATGTTTAAGTGGACTGCTAAGTGGACTATTCAAAAATCATGACAAATTAATTAGTTATGACTAGCTCTCATGGAAATGGTCATAAATGAATGACTTAGTTAACGTAGTTGAACCCCAAAAGATGATATCTAAATTTTATTCAATAAAATGGTCTAATGCAATGAGTGCTAAGTGCTATGTTTAAGTGGACTGCTAAGTGGACTATTCAAAAATCACGAGAATGAGAAATTAGTCAGTTACAACTACCTCTTATAGAAATGGTCATAGATGAGAAATTAGTCAGTTACGACTACCTCTCATGGAAATGGTCATAGATGAATGACTTAGTTAACGTAGTTGAATCCCAAAAAATGATATCTAAATTTTATTCAACAAAACGACTACCTCTCATGGAAATGGTCATAGATGAATGACTTAGTTAACGTAGTTGAATCCCAAAAAATGATATCTAAATTTTATTCAACAAAATGGTCTGATGCAATGAGTGCTAAGTCTAAGTGGACTATTCAAAAATCATGAGAAATTAGTTAGTTATGACCACCTCTCATGGAAATGGTCATAGATGAATGACTTAGTTAACTTAGTTGAATCCCAAAAAGTGATATTTAAATTTTATTTAGCAAAATGGTCTATTATTTTTAATAAATTTAAAAAATTAGATTCCTCCACTTCAACCACCATTTTCTTAGGGATTTTAAATTATGCCAATTCTAGTAAGTTCCTCCATGATAAATTCCTCACTATTATTTATAACATTCATTTATAATTCTTTTGTTTTTCTTAAATTAAAGTTGACCTATAACCTTTTTATATATGGTTAATGTAAATGTGTGTATTAATAAACCATTCTTTATATTGCGATAATTTTTTTAATTATATTTATAAAAATTTAAGCTATATCAACCATATTAATATTTTTAATGCGATTGTACTAGTATTTTTGATAATAATTTATATTATTTAAATTAAATTCTTAAATCTTAAATAAATTTAAAATTTCAAAATCAATTTAAAGCGTGATTTATAATTATTAAAATCATAATCTTCCATTTTACGTAAAAATATGACAGAATGTTAATGAAAGGGGAGGATGGCCTGTCTTAAGAGATCGGTCTCATAACCCCCTATGCCACGCTGACGAACGTTCTGAAGAATATGCCGTCTGAAGTCAGTGGAGATGCGATGTCGGGGCCAACCACGTAATGAGATTCCATCTTTCTCCTCGTTAAACTAAAGATTGAAAAGCAGCTCACTTTGCCAATTGAATATGGTGTTTGGGATGGTATAGTCATGTGGAATAACGTTTTCAATATTGTCAATTTTATGATTTAAATTTTTTAACCAAAAAACGTTATGTAGAGAGCTTTATCAATGCAAGCGAAATTGTAATTAGAAAATAAATTAGAAAGTGTGTTTTTTTAATAAGTGAAATGAATTTTGAGATGATGGACACATTTAGAATGTGTTTAACATGTGATTTGTGATTTGAATAACTGTGATTTAAGTATATTTAATTCATCAAAATTAATTTAAGATTTCTTTTTAGAAAACACATATTATTATATTTTATATTAATAAAGTATTGTGTCTCCATTTATTCTGAACTCGTGAATAAAAATAATTTATAATTTTAAAGTAATCAAAATATAAATTTATGTATATTTTTAATTAATAATTTGTTTTATAAAATTATATATATTAATTTTATTACTTTAAAATAAATTTTAATTTTAAAAAAAGCGTTATGAAAAAAAGTATGACGCAAAAAAAATTATGTTGGAAGATTTTTACTTCGAATTTCTCTGCTTATTAATTTATAAATTTATTAAAAGAACCATTAAAGAAATCAAACCAAATTGATTAGAAGTTTAAAGAGTGATTTTTGGTTTTTCAAATAAATAAGTATATATTTTTAAAACAGTGGATTCCATGGAGAGTGAATAAGTGTAGAAATTAATTATTTTCAATGTATTTTGGAATAAAAAATTTATTTTGTTTTTTTGTTTTATCAAAATTTAAATAATTTTGATTAATTAAAAAAATAATTGTTTTATAATTTTTTTTTGTTTAAATATATGATAATATAATTCTTGTCATTAGGAATGAATTATAAATGTATAAACAAATTTAGAATTGGTGAAAAACTAAAATTTATTATTGTAGCAATTTGTATTTTTCAAAATTAAATAAAAATCATATAACATGTCAAAGAAAGATTAACGTTTACATTATACTCAAATAAAATTGAATTAATAAAAAAAATTAATAATTAATTAACCTTTCTACTAAATTTTAAAAATTATTTACATTATAAAAAAGTCAAATTTATTTACTCATTAATTTACTATATCCTAAATAAAACTAAATTAATAAATAAATAAATTTAGGTATTAATTATTACAGTGAAGTTGATAGGGAAAAACAAATCAAATAAATATCACCTTCATAAAATTATTTTATTAAAATTGTTATATTCGTTTCATTAAAATAAATGATGTATTTAAATAAAATTTTCCAAAATTTTATTTTTTAATTTTTAATCAAAGTAGATTTTTTAATAAATATACTTATTTTAAAAAGTTTCAATGATCACCCTTAAATTAGCCAAAACTTTAAAAACAATTTCTCATCGTGAAATTTTTTAATTTTTTAAAAACAATAAAAATCATTTTACAGAATTTCAAATTTTCATATTGAAAACTTGTATTAATTAAAAAATTAATAAAAACCATTTTGCAAAATTTTTAAACAATTATTAATTTAATGAAATATCAGAAAAAAATAACACCGTTGGTGCAGTGTTCATCATAACCATAAAACCATGTATTTTTAAGTCGGTGCCGCTATAGATTCAAGCAGACATGTGTTGAAGTATAATTTCAAACTGTTGTGTTATCATTTCAAAAACCGTTTGTTTTTCCTTGCGATGTGATCAGATCAAGATCGCAAATCACATGCATGCTCACTACCTCCATGTGATCACTTCAATTCTTCCCATGCTATGTTGCGATGCGATCCGATCGCAGATCACACCCATATGTTTGTGCTCTATTTTTCTTCTTCCGCCGAATGCGATTTCGCGATGCGATCCAAATCGCAAATTCCATAATTCAATGGTTGAAGTACAGGCCTGCAACATGAAATTGACGTAGAGTAAAAGTTTCATTTATCGCCAATCTTATCAGAAAAACAGCAAATGTCAGTAAAACAGTAAATGTAATTTACTGTGGGTTGGTAAACGTTGGTAAGATTTTAATGTTATTGTTTTTAATTATTCACGGGAGTATGGTATAGTTAAAAAAATGTATTGTTATGTTTTTTTGATGTAGAGTGAAGAATGCAGCACCATGCATATGAAAAATTATACAGCAGTGTAAATGTAATTTTTTCTCTAAGCAATGCACAACAGTGCAGAGAGTTTTTTTTTGTAGAAATGAAATATTTCTTTTACAAGAGTAAATGCATGTAATCTTTACACAGCAGTGTGTTAAAATTTGCAGTTGAAACAGAGTAAATTTTCAAGAGAAGACAGAGTAATTTTTTTGTTTTAGAACTTCATTTGATGCAGTCTATGGCTGTGATCCCTCTGTTGGAGGAAGAATGTTTTTGTAACATGTTGTTCTATTAATGAATACAAAGTTCTTTTGTGTGTTGATAAAACTCTGTGCTTTGGAAACAAATTTTGATCCTGTGGCAATATAGAGTATTATTCTTCAGTTAATTTTGTTTTGGAATTAAACAGAAAATTCCCAAAAGTGTTATCAGAGCTTGTCCAGGCTCTTTGAAGGTGTCAAAGAAGCTAAAGGAAGGATTTCTTGTTGAAGCAGCTTCTCCAGCAGAGTGAAGACTCAGTCAAGAAAAAAATCCAAGGTATTTCTCAAGATTTTTTTTGTGCTGAAGAAACAGTCAGTGATTTTAAATACACAGTCAGGTATTTGAAGCATAGTTAAGAGTGCAAGAATCGCTGGCTCTAGCACCAGCGCTAGCATGGGTATTTTTAATACTCAGCTCCCACAGTTTAATGGGAAAAACTATGACTATTGGGCAATAACCATGAGAACCCTGTTTGCTTCTCAAGATTTATGGGAATTAGTTGAGGATGAATTTGAAGAACCAACAGATAAAGAAGAGTTTAATAACTTGACACAGGTAGGGAAAGATCTGTTGAAGAGCTATAAGAAGAAGGACTCAGAAGCCCTCGTATTTTTGTATCAAGCAGTGCATGAGAGTGTGTTTCCAAAGATAGCAGCAGCTAAGACATCCAAAGAAGCACGACAAACTCTCAAGACAGCCTATCAAGGCATGGAGAAAGTGAAGACAGCAAAACTACAGTTGCTGAGAAGAGATTTTGAGAATCTATGCATGAAGGAGTTAGACAATATTGACTCATTCTTCACACATGTGATTGGTCTGGTCACACAGATGAGGTCTCATGGAGAAACTCTTGAAGAAAGGAGGATTGTGGGGAAACTGTTGAGGGTCCTACCCTCAAAGTTCGATGTGACTGTCACCATCATAGAAGAGACAAAGGATCTCACAAACTTTTTAGTTGATGAATTTCATGCATCACTGATAACACATGAGCAGAGGTTGAGTAGAAATGGAATCTCATCTCTAGAGCAAGCCTTCAAGACCCAGATGTCCTTTGGAAGAGGAAGAGGTCAAGGCAAAGGAAACTAGAGAGGAAGAGGCAGAAGCCAAAACAGAGGTGGAAGGAACAGTCCATCAAATGCTCAAGGAAGAGGCAGCAATCCAAATTAGAACCAAGCCCAAGGCAGCAGCCAACAAAATGGACAACATCATGCTCAAGGACAAAGGTATGAAAAATCCAATGTCCAATGTTATTATTGTAAAAAATATGGGCATTATGCAAATGAATGTAGGAAGAAGCAGCATGATATGACTTATAGATCAAGAGCAAATATCACTAGAGAAAATATCAGCCAAGATAATGTGCTTTTAGCTTGTAATATGGCTGAAATAAACAGTGATGATATATGGTTTCTAGACTCCGGGTCAGCAACCATATGACAGGAAACATAGCCCTGTTTTCTGCTCTAGATCAGAGTGTGAAGTCACAAGTCACACTTGGGATTGATAGTAAAATTTATGTTATGGAAAAAGGAGAAGTAAAAATATTTACAAAGAAAAGTGAAAAGAAAGCCATAGCAGATGTCTATTATGTTCCTAGAATGAAGTGTAATCTCTTAAGTATTGGACAACTTGTTCAAAAGGGTTACAATGTTTTCTTTGAGAATGATGTATGCACCATCATGGATAGAGCACCCAGCAAAAGATGTATTGTTGAAATAAAGATGACAAGGAACAGGATGTTCCCTCTCAGAATAAAGGCAGACTTAAAAAATAAAGAAGTAATAGCAGTAGTGACACAAGAGGCTTTCCAAAGCGTACTAAAGGATGAAAATTGGTTGTGGCACTTGAGATTTGGACATCTCAACTTTGGAGGTCTTAACTTGTTGAGTGGAAAAGGAATGGTAAGAGGATTACCATTGATAGAGAAACTGGACAGCCTTTGTGAAGGTTGCATCTTGGGGAAACAACACAGAGAAATTGTTCCATCAGGGAAAAGCATAAGGGCAAAAGCACCCTTAGAGATTGTCCACTCAGACTTATGTGGACCAATGCAAACTCCATCACTAACAGGTAGCCAATATTTTCTAACATTCATCGATGATTTCACCAGAAAGACTTGGGTTTATTTTCTGAAGAAAAAAAGTGAAGTGTTTGAAAAATTTCGAAATTTCAAAGCACTTGTAGAAAACCAAAGTGGGCTGCATATCAAAGATCTGATAACTGATAGAGGAGGTGGGTATATCTCCAAAGAATTTCTACGGTTTTGTAGAGAAAATGGAATACACAAACAGTTTATCACAAAGTACACTTCGCAGCAAAATGGAGTTGCTGAAAAGGAAGAATAGGACAATCATGGATATGGCGAGGAGTATGCTAAAGGCAAAGCATTTGCCAAATGATTATTGGGCTGAAGTTGTACACTGTGCAGTATATATTTTGAATAGGTGTCCTACAAAAGCAGTCATGAACAGAGTGTTAGAAGAAGCATGGAGTGGGAGAAAGCAAGGAGTCACCCACATGAAAGTTTTTGGTTGTGTGGCTTATGCACACAATCCAGATCAGCTAAGGAAGAAGTTGGACAACAAAGGGGAGAAATTTATTTTCGTTAGATACAGTGAGGAATCCAAAGCTTACAGGATGTATATCCCATCTACCAAGAAGTTTTTTGTGAGCGGAGATGTTCAATTCATTGAGAAGGAAGCTTGGGATGGAAGCATAGAGAAAACAGTAAATGTTAAAAACTATTTGTCTCATGATGAAGATGATGAGGAGATGGTTGAAATACATCCCCAAACAGTAGTGCCAACACAATGGTAGCAAGAGACACCCTTGAGGAGAAATGAAAGTGCTTCTCCAAGCACACCATAAGGAGGAAATTCAAGTGCTTCTTCAAGCACTTACACACCAAATGAAAGAGGTAAGAAATTCAGACATTTAAGTGACATTTATGATGAAGGTATGAATTCTTTGTTTGCTTTATATTGTCATGTTGATGACCCTATTCATTTCGAAGATGCAATTAAGGATAGGAAATGGATAGAAGCTATGGATGAGGAGGTCAATGCCATAGAAAGAAACAAGACATGGGATCTAGTTGAACTACCAAAAGGGAAAGAAGTCATTGGAGTTAAATGGGTTTACAAGACCAAGAGTAATGCTGAAGGCAAAATAGAAAGACACAAGGCAAGACTTGTTGTCAAAGGATACAAGCAGCAGTATGGGAGAGACAATGAGGAAACTTTTGCACCGGTTGCAAAAATGGAAACAGTGAGAGCAGTGCTGTCCATAGCAGCACAAAACAAGTGGAAAGTTTACCAAATGGACGTGAAGTCAACATTCCTAAATGGAGTGTTAAAGGAAGAGGTCTACATTGAACAACCTCTAGGCTATGAAAAGAAAGGGCCAAGAACACAAAGTGCGCAGATTGAAGAAAGCTCTTTATGGGCTGAAGCAAGCACCAAGAGCATGGTACAGTAGGATAGATTCCTATCTAAATGAAAAAGGATTTGAGAAGTGTGAGGGAGAACCCACTCTCTATATCAAAGAAAAGGATGGTAAAATACTAATTGTTGTGTTATATGTTGATGATGTTATTTTCACAGGTAATGATGATCATCTTATTGAAAATTTCAAAACAGTCATGAAATAAGAATTTGAAATGACTGACATGGGATTGCTGAGATACTTCTTAGGAATAGAAGTAGATCAAAATGAAAATGGAATTTTTATCTCACAAGCAAAATATGCAAATGAAATGTTGGAAAGATTTACAGGACAGCAAGGCAGCAATCACTCCCACAGTGATGGGATTAAAACTCAGTAAAGAGGACATCAGCAAGGATTTTGATCATAGCTTGTATAATAGCATAGTTGGCAGCCTAATGTATTTGACTGCAACTAGGCCAGATATAATGTTTCCTGTTAGTTTGATTTCCATATTCATGGAGAGGCCAAAAGAAGCACATTGGCAGGCAGAAAAAAGAATTCTGAGGTATGTTAAAGGTACTAAAAGGTTTGGCATTTTATATACTATCTCAGAATGTTTAGATTTAATTGGATACACTGATAGTGATTGGGATGGAACTGTAGCTGATCGGAAAAGCACATCCAGTTATGTTTTTCACATTGGTTCATGAGCCATTTCACGGGCTTCTAAAAAGCAGCCTATTGTAGCATTGTCTACAGCAGAGGCATAATATGTGGTAGTTATAGCAGCAGCATGTCAAGTAGTTTGGATGAGAAGAACGTTAAGGAGCTTAGGCCAAGAGCAGGGAAAAGGAACGGTAATTTTTTGTGACAATAGCTCAGCTATTGCATTATCCAAGAATTCGATATTTCATAAGAGAATGAAACACATTGATACAAAGTTTCATTACATCAGGGAATTGGTAAACAATGGAGAAATTGTCTTAAAACATTGCAGGACTCAGGAGCAGGTTGCAGACATTTTGACCAAGCCTTTGGGGTAGAAAAGTTTTGAATTTTGAGGAAATATCTGGGTATGACTGATAACCCAGCAGTTGAAATTAAAGAGGAGTGTTGAAATATAATTTCAACTGCTGTGTTATCATTTCAAAAAATCGTCTGTTTTTCCTTGCGATGCAATCAGATCGCAGATCGCAAATCGCATGCATGCTCACTACCTCCATCTGATCACTTGAATTCTTCCGATGTGTTGAAATATAATTTCAAACTGCTGCGTTATCATTTCAGAAAACCGTCTGTTTTTCCTTGTGATGCGATCAGATCACAGATCGAAAATCGCATGCATGCTCACTACCTCCATCTGATCACTTGAATTCTTCCGATGCAATGTTGCGGTGCAATCCGATCGCAAATCGCAGATCGCACCCATATGTTTGTGCTCCATTTTTCTTCTTCCGCCGAATGCGATTTCGCGATGCAATCCAAATCGCAAATTGCATAATTCAATGGTTGAAGTACAGGCCTGCAACATGAAATTGACGTAGAGTAAAAGTTTCATTTATCGCCAGTTTTGTCAGTAAAACAACAAATGTCAGTAAAACAGTAAATGTAATTTATTGTGGGTTGGTAAACGTTGGTAAGATTTTAATGTTATTGTTTTTTATTATTCACGGGAGTATGGTATAGTTAAAAAAATGTATTGTTATGTTTTTTTTATGTAGTGTGAAGAATGCAGCAGCATGCATACGAAAAATTACACAGCAGTGTAAATGTAATTTTTTCTCTAAGCAATGCACAACAGTGCAGAGAAAGTTTTTTTTGTAGAAATGAAATATGCAGCAACGTGAATGAAATGAGGAGATTTATTTTACAACAGTAAATGCATGTAATCTTTACACAACAGTCCGTTAAAATTTGCAGTTGAAACAGAGTAAATTTTCAAGAGAAGCAAAGTAATTTTTTTTTGTTTTGGAACTGCATTTGATGCAGTCTATGGTTGTGATCCCTCTTTTGGAGGAAGAATGTTTTTGTAACAGGTTGTTCTATTAATGAATACAAAGCTCTTTTGTGTGTTGTTAAAACTCTGTGCTTTGGAAACAAATTTTGATCCTGTGGCAATACAAAGTATTATTCTCTGTTTAGTTAATTTTGTTTTGGAATTAAACAGAAAATTCCCAACAACATGCTGCTTATTTGAAAAAATTCATTGGCAGTGTCCCTTTTTGGGAGGGCATCCCAAGTTGCTTAAGGGTAGAGAGCAGCTGCATTTGAAAGGCAATGAGCTCGGGCGGTGGTTTTAATCACCCCCGTAGCCATCATGGCCAGAACGAATTAGACAAAGTCATAACGAATAATTCTTTTTCTGCTTTTGATTTCGTTATGCGTTAATGGAAGATGGATTTGGATTTGGGTAAACTCTACTAAATTTGCCTGAGCGAGATCATATGATTTTACGCATCGTCAACGTTATTTTAGTGGAGAAGAACCAGAGAGGTGCAAAGCAATGGAAGAGAGTACAAAATAATTTTAGGTTTCAACCTAGCATATTTATGACCGAAAAGCCTCTTGGTTTCCTTTGACACAATTGAAATGGAAGAAGGTAAAAATCAATTCCAAGGTTTAACTTCCCATATTTTTTGTTTTTGTAAGTTTGGTAGGAGGCTGTGATTTTGGAGTTTACATGTCATTATTCACCCCCTATGGGGAGGCTAGCATAAGATTCTAATCCAAGATCTCTGGCTCGGTGAAACTTCATTCCACAACCATCCTCACTTTAGCTATCTTAGATGGACCATCTGGCATATTTATGACCGAAGAGGTTCTTCGAAAACAATGTGAAAAGACCCTTTTTAATTTCTGTAGACTTTTTTTAGAAAGGGTTTTCCATTACACTTTCTCTTCTAATTGATGGGAATCAAGTCAAGTGGTTATTATAGTATTTATAATTATAATGGGCAAACGCCAAAGATATTTATTATTTTAAAAGTAATAATAATTATTATTTTTTAAAAATAATATATAAAGTTTTTTAGGAGAATAAGTGATTTATAATCTGATAAAATATAACCCGTTCTAAGACTTGAAAGGGTCCGTAGTGGTTCTAACTTAGCAAAACCCTTCCATTGTAAGGAACACTTCCGAGGATTTACTCTTAGATAAACATGATTCCCTAACTAAAATTATTTGTATGTTCTCTTTTTATCTGCATACATCTTCTGCCTATCTTGGGTAGCCCTTAGATTTTATCGAACCTTCTTGACCACCTCCTCCATCTCTGCTAGCATGTCAGGACCCAAGGATAGCTTATTCACTAGACTATTCCAATCTATGGGCACTCTGCATCTTCTCCCATACAACACCTCAAAGGGGCTCATACCCAATGATTCATGATGCCCATTATTATAAGTAAATTCCACTAAGTGGAGATAGTCTTCCCACTTATGTGGTTGTTGCATTACAAACATATGTAGCATGTCCTCCAGCACTTGATTTACTCGTTCGGTTTGTCCGTCCGTTTGAGGATGGTAAGTTGTACTAAATTTGATCTGAGTACTCAATCTTGCAAAGAGGCTTTTCCAAAATGTGGATGTAAATTTTGCATCCCTATCAAAAATTACCACCTTGGGTATTCCATGCAGACGAAAATTTTCCCTCATAAATATGTCCGCAATTTCTACAGTTTTGTAAGTGGATTTCACGGGTATAAAGTGAGCAGTTTTTCTCAATTTATCTACCACCACCATAATTGAGTCGTGCTACTTTTTGGTTCGAGGTAAGCCGGTGATGAAATATAGATATATGGTCTCCCATTTCCACTCTAGAATGGGCAACAGTTGCAACAAACTAACAAGATGCTGATGTTCCGCTTTCACCAACTCACATTCCTAACATTTTAACAAGTACTCAGTGACATCTTTTCCTAACTCGGGCCAAAATTAACCTTTCTTGATGGCTGAAATTTGGTTTTGGTACCCTGGGTGGCCAACACATGGTTTCCTATGGAATTCATCCAATATCAATTGCTTAACAAAATTTTGGTTCGGAACATAAATTCTATTTTTGAAGGTGAGGATCTTATGTAAATTTATTTCAAAATCTTATTTTTCCCTTTTTAACTGAGCTTCATCTGCTTGTTTCTAAAGAAAATTGTATTCAGGATCCTTAAGGGAGGCTTCTTTTATGATTTCAAGGATGATTGAACGTACCTGACTAATTTTTACCTCATAAATACAATGTATTTTCCTGCTCAATGCGTCGGACACTCAATTTTCCTTTACTTTAAAATGTTTCTTTTTTTTTTGCTGAAGCAAGTGAAAATCCTTCTATTCCCATCAACCAAAAGAAGTATTACAATATATACAAAAGACTAGACTAAAACATGGGCTTCGGAGATATCCAGGCCATTCGGCCATGAATATAACCCTCCAAACTAACTAAAGGACCCTCTATTCTCACATATGGTACTCTCGGTTAACCGATAACTCCCCGTCAAACTCCACAGTCTCTTCAACATAAACTTACAAAGTTTGAACTTACAAGTGGCCCAATAAATTTGCACGACTAAATCGGACCGTTGAATCCCGCTACGCAAACGAACGGCTTGGAGAAATATCAGAAAGCCAAGATGCGCGAGCCTTACGGCGCGATGGAGGGTGGTAAATCGTACCCTACCCTTGCTACATGTCGAGAGCCTAGTGGAATCGCTCTCAAAGCGCCCAAACCACTTACCACTTAAAATCATAGTGATCGCCTGGAAACCACTTGGAAACCACTTTAAAGCCTGGATAGCCAGCCTGAAATAGGAAAATATGAGAATTTCCTTCGCCGGGAGGATCCAACCATTCTTCCCTCGATAGCTTACTTCAGGACTCTCAACTGACGCAACTGCTGACTGAATGTAAAAACCCTGTGTAGCAATATGAAGGAAAACGAGACTCGTTAACTTACCATAGAGGCTAATGAAACCAATCAGAGTTTGACCTTCTTCAAGGTTCCAACCACGGAATTGTGTTCAAATCTGCATATTGAGCTTAATTTTGTGCCTTCCCTTCTTGCCCAATGTCTAAAAATTTCTCTGTCCTCTACTGCCTGTTCATTACAAAGAGCCTTTAATCTACTCTATAGTGCCTCTAGCCACTTCATCTCAATCCTTCTTTCCGAGTTAATCACTCCTTGGTTGGCCAGTAAATCCACTAGTTTATTGGCTTTCCGGTGAACATGATTGAAGCTAACAGTTCTGAGACTCAGGAGATGTTTTTGGATTCTTTGGTACACTTGTAATAGTCTCCAGTGTTGTGAGACCCTTTCTGGTGCTTTTCCACAACTGATTCTCTTCACCACCTTTATATAGATCTTTGAGTCAGCTTCGATAATGACATGTGAGCTATGATTTAGTATAAGAAGCTCTAGACATTGTTCCAAAGCCATTAATTCAGCCATGTTATTGGTGGCTCTGCCTAAATGGCAGTGGAAAGCAAAGATTATATTTCCTTCTTCATCTCCTAACACCCCTCCATAACCTTTTGTTCCAGGGTTGTTTGTTGAATCACCATCAATATTTCATTTCAGATAACCTTTTGGTGGAGGTTTCCAGATCTCCTTTTCCATTTCTAAATCTCTTTCCTTTCTGTTAAAACCATTGTAAATGATCTCCTGCATGCCCAGATGCCTGAGAGATTTCAATTCACTTGGAGTGGGAGGGTTCTTGGGATAAGTGCTCATAGTGGTGGAAACAGTCTCCTTAATCTGTTTCAAGATCAGATCCATCAGGCGAAGAGGAGTAGTTTTTTCCTCAAAAATTCTTTTATTCCTATCTTTCCAAACATTCCAAATAATGAAACTTGGTGTAAAGTTCTAGGCCAAATTAAGGACCTCATACTCCAAAAAAAATTTCCTCCACTTATTCAGGGTATTAATGATGCTACCCTTATCTCTGTCTGTCTGTTGGAAAATGGTGTGAAAAGAATCCCACAGCCAGGTGGTATAGGTGCAACTGTTGAGAATATGCTCCATTGTCTCCTCTTGAGCTCCACATAACTGACATATAGAAGGTCCAATAACCCCCCTCTTCCTCATATTGTCCCAAGTTAAAATTTTCTTGTGAAGAACTAACCACATAAAGAGCTTGATCTTCATCCATCCTTGGTGACTCCAAAGTTGTTGCCAGGATTTCGCCAAAATAGAGGGATCAAGGTTCAGGATATAACTTTTTGCTTCCTTAATGTTGAAGGAACATTCTTTATTGAGCCCCCATCTTAATTGATCGTGTCCGTCTCTTAGCAAGATCTTCCTTTGTTTAAACATAGTCATGAGTTCCTCTGCTTTTTTTTTGTTGGGACTGTTCTCTCTGCATTCTATATCTTTCCACTTTCTCCACTTTTCTGAGCCATGAGGAACATTCCAGAAATTTTTAACTTTTATTAAACCTATGGACTATGTTTCCTTCTTGAGGCTTATAAAGTCCTCTCTTATCAGCATTATTTCTTGTTTCCATTTGTCTTCCCAGAAGAGAGCTAGATCTCCCACTCTGATTTCCCAGAAGCTGTTGTTTTGAACTAGGCTTTTGTTAGCCCAACTTTGTTCCAAATGTAAGAGCCTTTTATATTTCCTAACATTCTTATAAGATAATTTGTATGCCAGGAGCTAGCATATTTCTCTTTCCAGGTTTTCGCCCATTGAGCTTCTAGTTCTTTAACTCACCTCCACCAGAGCTTAGCACCTAAAACATTGCTTAGAATCTCCTGATCATCTAAGCCTAGACCTCCGTGACTTTTGTGTTTAGAAATTTTGTCCCAAGAAACAAGGGCCCATTTCTTTCTTGTTTCCTCCTTGCCGCAAAGGAAATCTCTCTGGATATTCCTAAATTGTTTTAAGACCCCTTTGGGAGTAGGAAGGGTAGATAAAAAAAAGCTGGGATAGATTGCAAAACGACCTTTGTCAAAATCAACCTACCAGGCAGGTTCAAAGATCTGAAAGTCCATTTTTTGACTTTGTCTTGCATCTTGTTGAGCACCGGTTCCCAAATGCTTTTGTGTAGTGGTTTAGCTGTAAGGGGAATTCCCAAATACTTTGATGGGAGAGAATCCCTTTGAAAGCCCAAAATTCTGGAGATATTCCTTTGAATTGCAATGTTAGTATTCAAGAAAAAAATATTTGATTTGGAGAGATTGACTTCCGTACCTGAGTCCAAGGCAAAGTCATTTAGGATTCATTTGTACGCTAAAGCTTCTCTGACTATGGGGATCCCCTGCAACATGGTGTCATCCACAAATTTTTGGTGAGTCATTGCTTGACCATTCTCCATTAATTGCAGTCCCTTGATCTTTCCTGAGATTTTGGCTTGTTTAATGGATCTGCCCAAACCTTCCATCATGAGGATAAAGAGAAAGGGAGAGAGTGGGTCTCCCTGCCTGAGTCCTCTGGAAGGAGTAAAGATCTCTGAGGGCGAGCCATTCACCAAAATAGAAAAGCTGGAAGAAGTAACCAGAGCCATAACCCATCTGACCCAATTGTGATCAAACCCAAAAGCAATAAGGACCTTCTTGATGTACATCCAGTTCACCTTGTCATACGCTTTAGCAATATCTAATTGCATGATCATACCGGCCTGCCTTTTGCTGGTAAGTGAATGAACTACCTTGTGGGCCTGGATAATGTTGTTTAGGATTTGTCTTCCTTCCACATAACTTGATTGTTCCCCTGAAATTAAAGAAGGAAGAATAGGTTTAAGCCTGTTGGCCAAAATCTTGGATATGATTTTATACACCACATTGCATAAAGCAATGGGTCTGTACTTATCAAGCGTCAAGGTTGACTCCTGTTTGGGGATCAGGGAGATGAAGGATGTGTTGAGGGCTTTCAGAATGGTCCTGCTCCTTCTGGAATCCTCTACAACATTCAGAATGTCCTGTTTGACAACATTCCAGCAGGCCTTGAAAAAATCTACATTAAAACCATCTGGACCTGGAGCTTTGCCATTCTGCATGTCTTTAATGACCTCACTGATTTCTTCTTCGGTAACTGGTATATTCAGGTTAAAATTATCCTCTCTAGACACCATCTGAGGGATATTTTTTGTAATTTCCTTGATGCTTTGTTCTCTGTCTAGATTACTTTCCTTTGTGATGCCTTTGAAATGGTGAACAAGCACAGCTTCGATATTCTTATGGGTGGTCTGAAGCTCCCCATTCTCATTCAATAACGAAGAGACTCTATTGTGCACTCTATTGGCCATGGTGGATCTGTGGAAAAATTTGGTATTTCGTTCCCCTTCTTTGAGCCATTGAACTCTAGACTTTTGTCTCCAGAAGATTTCCTCTTGTTTGCATAAATTCCCCCATTCTTGATTGTATTTATCAACTTGTTCACTCTTGATTTTATCAAAACCTTCTGTGATTAATGCTTGGTTTAGTTCCTGCAGTTTGATTTCCACTGATTTTTTATCTACGAAAATGTTGCCAAAATCCTTCTTGTTCCATTCTTTGAGTCTGAGTTTAATGTGCTTCAATATTTTATGAAGGAGGAACATTCTAGTGCCCTGGATCTGCAGATCTTCGGACCACCATTTTTCAATGTTGCTAATGAAATCTGGGTGGGAAAGCCAGATATTCTCAAATCTGAAGGGTCTATTTCTGGGTGAATCAATCCCCTTGATTTCTAGTTGAATTGGCCAACGATCAGAGCCTACAAAGGGGAGAACTCTAGTGGTTATTTCTTTATTTGTGAGCATCATCTCCTCAGAGATCAAAAATCTGTCTAATTTGGAGGCAACCTAGGCTTCCCCTCCTCATTTGTTATTCCAAGTAAAATGGCCATTGCTCATTTTAGAGTCATCCAGATTCATATCGTCTGTGAAGGCTTAGAATGCTACTGAATCTTTACTTAGCATTCTGGTACCTCCTTTTTTTTCTAAAAGAGATTTAATCATATTAAAATCTCCTCCCAAGACCCAAGGAATTTCTGCATGTCTGCTTCTTAGATTTACCAAGGATTCAAGAAATTTGAGTTTCTCATCTATTCGTTGAGGACCATAAACATTCGTAACCAAGGTGTCCAACACCCCCACTAGTTGAATGATGACTGATAAATAATTTCTTGATGCCTCCGCATCTGTTATGCTGACTTTTTGGGGATTCCGTAGAGTGAGAATGCCCCCAGCTATGTTCTCTGATTTAACTTCTAGAAACTCAAATCTGTTAAGCCATTTGTTGTGTATTTGTTTTAGTTTCTGAATGGAGCATTTTGTTTCTTGAATGAAGATTATGTTTGGTGTTGCTATTTTCATTCTATTACTTATCATTCTTTGTTTCCTTTTACTACCTAGACCTATAATATTCCAAGATATGAACTTCATGATTAAGGATTTGTAAAGAAGTAGCTGGTTAGATCTTTCATCTTACCTGAATCTATCATTAGCTTTCCACACTCCATCAAGAGCTCATTCTGTTTTTCCCTACCCCTCTTCTTTCCTAGATTTTTAATAGCTAATCCGGGAGTTGATTTCATTGTTTTCACCCCTCTGTGCTCCTGTTTGTGAATATTTTTACCTTTATCCAATTCTTTTTCCTTAGTTTTCCATAAAAACAATTGTTTTATTCTGTTGCATTCCTCTTGAGGTAGTGAATGTATTCCTCCTTTGGTTCCCTGCATCAAGAATCCTTCCAGATCCAGGTTTTCCTTGTCGATAATTTCTTACAGTTCATGTTCTTCCAGATTTATTTCACTTTGGGTCATTTCTTGGTCCATCTCCATTTCTTTTTCACTTATCATCATTTCTTTTAGAGAATCAATATCAAGAGATTGTATTTTGTTCTCTTCTTTGTCTTTTTCATTAGTGCCTTTCTCCTGATATTGGCTTTCTTTTGTGATTTCTTC
This sequence comes from Pinus tabuliformis, assembly GCA_031772625.1. NCBI lineage: Eukaryota > Viridiplantae > Streptophyta > Pinopsida > Pinales > Pinaceae > Pinus > Pinus tabuliformis. The sequence continues at coordinate 784,527,246 of CM062815.1, forward strand.
CTTCTCTTCTAGCACTTGAAACTTGTTCGTATTTATATTCAACCCCTCCTTATGTTGTTTCTTTAGCCCCTTTTTCCCCCTTTTCCTTTGCTAGCCACTTTCTGAAAGTTTTCTGAGTCCTTCATTGGATGGAGTTTATCTTTATTGTCTGCTTTATTAAGAGGGAAGTCTTTGAACAGATGTTCATGTTCGTGGCATCTATGGCATCTGAAAGGGAAATGCTTGTAGTCCACCATCTGCACCCATTCGTCATCAAAAACATCCAGGATGACTTCATCCGGAAGCGCACCTAACAGATCCATTTCTACACATATCTTAGCAAAGGAGGTATATTTTCCTCTTCTTGTGGCTTCAGAAGCTTTGACAAAAAGTCCTAGTTTATTTCCAATGGCAGCTAGCGTTTCAATTTTCCAGTAATCAAGAGGTAGAGAGTAGAGCCTTAACCATACTGGTACCGAAGAGAATGTTTCCCTCTCTAGTACAAAGTTCATTCTCTAAGGCCTCATATAGAAATTGATTGCAGCAAAAAAGTAGGGTCCTCCTTCGAATATTCTGTCTTTATCCTCGATGTTTGAGAACAACACTGTGAAGAATCGCTTTGACCTAAGATGTAGGTCAATGCTTCCTTTGGGTTTCCAGTGATACTTAATCCATGTTTGTAAAGATTTTTTAGTGGGCCATAGTCCCATGAATTTACAAATAATGGCATAGGTCCCCATGTGTTCCTTGTTCACCTGCAGGGCAGGATCATTTAATATTACTCTAGGAGTGATTTCTACTTTTGGTTTGCATGGTCCCTTTTGTTTTTTATCTCTTGAACCGTCACTTTTGTCTTCTTCCTCTTTGTCCATTGTGCTACTGTTTTCCTTGGTTTTGGTCCCCCTTGTTTCCTTTTCATTCTCCTTGACCCTTTCATTAGAACAATCTCCTTTGTTCCCCATCGGTGATTTACTTCTGCTAGCTACAACTTCTTTGTAGGAGGGAGCCGAGCTCCCTCCTCTGTCGCCCACCATAAGAGACGTGCTCTGCTATTTTCAGAAACCCTATTCGCTTCAGCACTCCCACTCCCTTCTCCTCCGATAAGAATTCCAAGATCTCACTTTAAAATGTTTCATTTCGAAAATGAATTCATGTAAAAATTTTGTACATCTATCTTGTCGAACATTTAACCTAAACTGGTTAAAGAAATTTGTAAGGCTGCTATGATTTGTTGATAGTAGAAATTTCTTCCCCAATAGGTAGTGTCGCCACATGCTAAGTGCATGAACTACTGATGTTAATTCAAGGTCATAAGCAGCATATCACTGCTCATACTCCAACTTCCGTGATTTGTAAGCAATAAATTTTTCGTCTTGTGTCATCACTCTGCCAACACCTTCTTCACTGACATCCATGCAAACCACGAAAGAATTTTCCAGATCTTCTACCTTTAACATGAGTGTAGTGGTAAGTAGGTGTTTTGGTCTTTCAAAGCTTTGCTGACATTCGACCGTCCATTAGAAAGTGCGTCCCTTTTTCTGTAAAGAGGTCATTAGGAAAGTTATTTTTGAAAATCCTTCTATGAACCGACGGTAGTACCGGGCCAAACCCATAAATGATCTAACATTGGCAACATTCTTTGGAATGGTCCATTGAATAATGGTCTTGATCTTTTCTAGATCCATTGTTATTCCCTCTGCTAATATAACGTGACCCAAGTACTGAATCTAACCTTGGAAAAAAGTCACACTTGCTATATTTAGCATATAACTCATTTTCCCGCAAAGTTTGCAACATTATCCTTAGATGCTCTTCACGCTCCTCCTGATTCTTAGAGTATATTAAAATCTCATCAATAAAAATCAGTACAAATTTATCAAGGTAAGGCTGGAAAATACCATGTGTCAAACTCATAAAATTAGTTGGGGCATTCATGAGGCCAAATGGCAACACCACGAACTCGTAATGACCATAACAAATTCAGAATGCAGTGTTGTAAATATCCTCCTATTTTATCCTTATTTGGTGGTAGCTGGACCTTAAATCGATTTTTGAGAATACTTTGGCCGATTGCCCCTGATCAAATAGATCACCAATACGTGATAAAGGATATTTATTTTTGATGGTCAGTGTATTTAACTAACAATAATCAATACATAATCTTAGGGTTTTGTATTTATTTTGTACAAACAGTATAGGGGCTCCCAAAGGGGACACACTGGGGCGGATATACCTTTTATCCAAAAGCTCTTGGAGCTGCATTTTGAGTTCTGTTAACTTGGGTATGCTCATGCGACACGGGGCCCTGGATACAGGGGCTGCACCTAGAATTAGTTTGGTGGTGAAATCAATATCACGTTTGGGTGGTAGTCCAAGAATAGATTTAGGGGAAACATCAGCAAATTCTCTAATAACATGAATATTCTTCAAGGAGGTCATTTTATTTTGGAGTTCGTAAATCCCACCTAGACAACATATATCTGACAACCCTTTGTAATACATTTTCCTAGCTGACTAGAAGTAATAGGAAATGACTTGGTATTTGTCTTGATTCCTTGAAGTTCCTTCCTTTGGCTTGTGTCAGTGATAAAACTGACAATTTTCTGTTTGCAATCAACAATGGACCAACATTTCTCAAACCAATCCAACCTTATTAAAATGTCATATGAACCCAAAGGGAGTATATTAAGGTGAACGTGAATGAGTTGTCCTAACATTGTTATAGGACGACACTCTGTTTTTGCAATTACCCTTCTTTTTGCCCTGGTAGATAATTGAACTAACCATGTTTTTGTAAACTTAGTGCTCTATAGTTGGCAATTTTCTACCACCTTAGGACAAACATAACTTAGGCTAGCACCGGGATCAAACAAAACAGAGACATGTTTCTTAGCAATCATACCTTCACACTCGCTCATGGTGGGCTAGTATTCTACTTGATGATCATCCAGAGCAACATCTATTCTGGGCATGCTCTTCACAACTTCTACAAGTGATTTTGCTTCTTGCATATTTGATAGTTGTTCTATTCTTACCTTATGCAGACAATTTTTGTAATAGTGGGGTTCTCTCCATCCCTAACATTGCACAGTGGTTTTGACTGCTGGTCATTAATAGGTTTATTAACTCCTTTTAGCTGTCTATTTTCAGAATATGAAACTTTGGGCTAGTTCCTTGTTGGGAATTTACTGAGAGGTTTTCGCTATGCATTTCTGCCATTACTCAAGCTTATCCTTCATAAAATTGGGTAGGCTACTAATGAAACACTAAATTTTGGCCTTTTCCTCTTGCATGTAAGGCACATAGCATAGTATGTAGGTGAATCGGTTCACATATTCATCCATTGTTAAGGTTCCCAATCTTAACTTGTGAAATTCCTTTGTTGTTTCGTCATAATAACATTCTGTTAGATCCTTATCCTTGAAATGCTTTTAAAATTATTTCCATGTAACCTACTCTTCATTGATTTTCCTCACCGTTTTGATTTCTTCCCACCAAAGGGTGGCTTTATCTCTTAACTGGTAAACTGCCAAACATGCTTTCAGTTTATCGGTGTAATTATAAATTTGGAAATATTTGCTCATATCAATTAACCAAGCTTTCACTGCCTCTTCAGATTCCCCTTCAAAGAGTGACGACTTAATATTTTTAAATTCTCCTTGTAATATAGATTTATGTTTTTTTTCTTGCACTAAGCGGCAATGTTGTCCAAACATCCTTCTTCATCTTCCCCATGCCTTTCCGCTCACTCCACATTCTCTTTTCCATGTTGATATGTTGGGGTGTTCTCTCTGTCTTCAACACTGGGGTTTGGATTTCGTTGGTTCTGTAGATTGGATAGACTTCTAAGAATTCTCTCATGTTCCAGTCGTAGTCATTCATTGTATGTTCTTAAATATGTCATCTCAGCACACAACTGTTGAACTGTTTCAAGTAGAACAACAATAGCTTGACAAGATTCCTCTCCTATCTGTATCCAAATATCAAGTTTGGCATTCACATAAGTTGTCTATGGTGGGTTTGGTGGTCCTTGACTCCTCTGCATTCTGACCCCTTTTGTGTTTGATGCGGGTCTCTGTGTTCACAAGCATATTTACTTAGCTACTTTGAAGAAATCACATTTATTTCCTATATACATATTTCCCCAAAGAGTCTCATTGTATGAACCTAAGCTCTGATACCATTTGTAACACCTAAAGCCCTAATACTATGGAAAATTTAAAAAATTTAAATAATGCATATAAAACGAACAATGATAAAATGGAACCTGAGATAAATTTATATGAAGTTTAATACGCACTTAATACTTGACTGTAATTACAGTACTACACTTATATGGTTTTGTATGGTTAATTAAAAATCACAGTTAGTGATGCATATGTGGTGGTTTGCAATTAATTTACACATGGCACCTAGCAATGTAGTCGTCCATGATCAAACCTTGGTTAACGGGCTCTTGTATGCTGGTACACGCAGCATACTTGTGGCCAAGCTTGTTGCATGCATCCGCCAAATGGTGGTGATCCCTTATGACATTGGGACCGTTGTACATCTTGTAATCTTTGCTATGAAATCCGACAGTGGGGAGGGCTTAGGGTTTAACCCTCTAACCAACTTACTGCATCCAGAAAGTTGTAGCGTCATTTGTTGTTGTCCAACTTTGGTGTCTCATTGCTCTGCAATGCAATTGATCTATGGTGGTTTCAGGTCAACTCATGACCCTTTCAACTGTTTTCCATGGATGTTATGGTCAATCCTACATCGGAAGGTACCCCCAACAGCCTGACCTTATGCCTATTCGATTCTCTATGCTTTTCGAACTTGTTTTCCACTTCGAACCTCCACCTAGTGTAGAGTTTAACTGATTGCATCCACCATCCAGGGGTGGCTCGATGGTTTTCCAGTTCTACGATAGGTTTCCAGATCCAACATCAATTTCTAGAAGGTAAGCATGGAGATCTTAAAGTTCATAAGCTTTATAGATTTCTTCTCACAGCCGTTCATGGATTTCAAACTATAAATTTGGCTAGTGATACCATTTGTTATGATGCAGGTAGACCGCCCATTGCTGGAATCCTCCAGTCTCAGGTAAGATTGCCACCCTCTCGGCATCATTGTGTTTTGGTTTACTTAGCAGGTTTTCCCGCATACTGAGCTCTGTGGTTGTTGGCATTTTTGTGCAAGTATCCTACTATAGTTTTCCAATTAAATATGTGGTTAATACATTGTCTTTTGAGCGTTTAAGAGCTTATGTTCTCCGTGGTTGTTTCCAGGTTGGAAAACTCACATCTGGTTCATGAATGTTTAATTGCTATGTGTTAATTACACTGTGAAAGGAACCATCTGGTGAGAAGAGGCTTAACGTCAACACTGGTTAGGTTATCCTTTTAATTAGATAATTTTGTGTAAATATTAAACTCAGTGTTGGACATTTGCAAGGTTTTTGAATGGTCGGCATTCGTTTTGACTACAAGTTTTCATGAATTTTTTCTCTAAATTAACAATGTTGATAAAAGATTCTCTGCTATGCATTTTATAGATAAGGTTATAAACTTAAAGGTCTTGGGGTTGTTTATCTTGTAGACAAACTCAGGCCGTTGACCCAGTATTGCTACGGAGAAATTTATTTTAAGTTTATCATTCAAGTTGGATTATATATATATATATATATATATATATATATATATATATATATATATATATATATATATATATATATATATATATATATATATATATATATATATATATATATATACATGAGTTCAGTTTGTCTTGCCAAAAGAATGAATGTGTGGTTACTTTGTTACTGTCCTCCCTATGATGATTGATAGAGGTTTACTTTGGTCATCTTTGTTTAAGTTAGCATCTTAGTGAATAGACAATGATGTCTTCTTATTCTATTCGTTTAGGATTCCTGGACTTCTTCTCATAAAGCTTGTTTTTATAGTACATCACACATATTACTTCTACAGTTCATCATCAAGATTACTTTTATAGATTATCATAAAGATTACTTTTAAAGTACATCATAAAGATTACTTCTACAGTTTATCATCGAGATTACTTTTACAACTTAAAATCACATGAATATCTATTTTCTATAATGAGATACTTCCTTGCACATTACTTGTACCATTCACTGTCTTTCATGCTTCACTGTAACATCTACTATTTGTTCTTTCAATTATGAATATGGTAAACTCTAGTTTCTATTCTAATGTACTTTAAAGGAATTTCTCTCAGTTTGTTTTGTCACTTAAACAAGTAATTTCAACAATCCAACATTAATTCATAAATAAAATTTATGTGTTACTTATCTATTTAATACTTGCAAACATGTAACTTGCATCTTGTCTGGAAAGTCTCTCCTTCCAGCCGCGAGCCTAACAATTACATCCAGAATATCCCCCGAGAACTTTCTTCTGTTCACAGTTAAGATAATTCCAGTCACAGTCAAGTACCTTAGGCCTCCGGACTCACTGTCTAGCCTCAAGTCTTGTACTTCACATACTATATTTGATTATTCTCCCACTAGTTTATTCCACCTAGCTCTACGATATCTCCTGGACTCTTTTCCCCCATCTATACCCCCCCCGGGCAGATGGGTAACTGTCTTTTGTAATTGTTCCTTTGAACTATTTGAAACAATTTTTATTTTTGTTAAAATAGCTAAACTCATAATTACCAATAATTAGATAACCAAATATATCTTGGCCTTCCATCCTCAGTCATTTATTATTTTAACAACACAGGGTAAGAAAACTAAAGTAGTAAATGGTAAATATAAAACTTAGTAACCACAGTAATTGTTTATGCAGCTTACGGTGTTACATCTCCCCTCCCATATGAGGAACATTGTCCCTGGTGTTCTTTCTGATTTAAGAAAATAATGCCAGACAAGATTTCTGGATAAATTCCTCCTCTTCCCAAGTGGCCTCATCTAGGCCAAAGTGCTTCCACTGCACTTTAACTTTGGTGATGTCTCGCTTCCGCAAGGTGGTTTCTCTTCGATCGAGAATATGAAGAGGTTCTGCCAGAAACTCTCCTTCCGGTTCAACCTGCACATATACAATTTACAGTGACAACCTCTCCAAAACAATTTATCCAAAAGTTATATATTCTACTTAACTGATTACTTGAATATTTTCCCATCTAATGATATGCTGAGGGTTGTACACATACTTTTTTAGCAAGGAGACATTGAAAACATTGATGACCCGAATGTGTCTTCGTAACGTAAGTTTATAGGTTACGAGTCCAGTCTGTTCCAAGACTTGAAAGGGTCCACAGCAGTGGGCTGCTAACTTGGCACAACCCCTCCATTGTAAGGAAATTTTATGAGGCTTTACTCATAGATAAACATGATCCCCTAGCTGAAATTCTTTGTATGTTCTCTTTTTATCTGCGTACATATTCTTCCTGTCTTGGGGAGCACTTAGATTTTGTCGAACCTTCTTGACTACCTCTTCCATCTCTGCTAACATGTCAAGACCTAGGAATAGCTTATTAACTAGACTATTCCAATCTATGGGCACTCTGCATATTCTCCCATACAACACCTCATAGGCACTCATACCCAATGATTCATGACGCCCCTTATTATAAGTGAATTCCACTAAGGAGATAGTCTTCCCACTTATGTGGTTGTTGCATTACAAACATATGTAGCATGTCCTCTAGCACCTAATTTACTCGTTTGGTTTGTCCATTCGTTTGAGAATGGTAAGTTGTACTAAATTGGATCTAGGTACCCAATCCTACAAAGAGGGTTTTCCAAAATATGGATGTAAATTTTACATCCCTATCAGAAATTACCACCTTGGGTATTCCATGCAGACAAAAATTTTCACGCATAAACATGTCCGCAATTTCTATAGTTTTCTAAGTGGATTTCACCGGTATAAAGTGAGTAGTTTTGCTCAATTTGTCCATCACCACCATAATTGAGTCATGTTGCTTTTTGGTGCGAGGTAAGACGGTGATGAATTCTAGAGATATGGTCTCCCATTTCTACTCTAAAAAGGGCAACGGTTGCAACAAACGAACAAGATGCTTATGTTCCACCTTCACCAACTAACATTCCAAACATTTGGACAATTACTCAGTGACATCTTTCCTTAACTCGGGCCAGAAATAACCTTTCTTGATGGCTGAAAACATTTTTTGGTATCCTGGGTGGCCAGCACATGGTTTCCTATGGAATTCATCCAATATCAATTGCTTAACATAATTTTGGTTAGGAACATAAATTCTGCTTTTGAGGTTGAGGATCTTATCTGAATTTATTTCAAAATCTGATTTTTGCCTTTTTCACTAAGCTTCCCATGCTTGTTTACAAAGAAAAGTGTACTCGGGATCCTTAAGGGAGGCTTCCTTTATGATTTTGGGGATGTTTGAGTGTACCTAACTGCTTTGGACCTCATAAATACAATTTATTTTCCTGTCCAATGTATCGGCCACTCGATTTTCCTTCCCTTTAAGATGTTTCATTTCGAAAACGAATTCACTTAAAAAGGTTGTACATCTAGCTTGCCAAGCATTTAAGCTAGACTGGTTAAATAAATTTGTAAGGTTGCTATGATTTGTTAATAGAAGAAATTTCTTCCCAAATGGGTAGGGTCACTACATTTTAAATGCATGCACGACTGTTGTTAATTCAAGGTCATCAGAAAAATATTGCTGCTCATACTCCTTCAACTTCCATGATTCGTAAGCAATAAATTTTCCCTCTTGTGTCAGCACTCCTCCAACACCTTCTTTACTAGCATCCGTGCAAACCACGAAAGAGTTTTTAGGATCTGCTACCTTTAACACAGGTGAATTGGTAATTAGGTGCTTTAGTCTTTCAAAGATTTGCTGATATTTGACTATCCATTGGAAATTTCGTCCCTTTTTATATAAATAGGTCATTAGGAAAATAATTTTTGAAATCCTTCGATGAGCTGACGGTAGTACCCGACCAAACTCAAGAATGATCTAATATCAACAACATTCTTTGGAACGGTCCATTCCATGATGGTCTTGATCTTTTCCGAATCGACTGTTATTCCCTCTGTTGATATAATGTGACCCAAGTACTGAATCCGACCTTGGAGAAGCTCACACTTACTATATTTAGCATATAATTGATTTTCCCATAGAGTTTGCAACACTATCCTAAGATGTTCTTCATGCTCCTCCTAATTCTTGGAGTATATTAAAATGTCGTCAATAAAAATCAGTACAAATTTATCAAGGCAAGGCTGGAAAATACCATGCATCAAACTCATCAAATTGGTTGGGGCATTTGTGATGTCAAATGGAAAAACCACGAACTCGTAATGACCATAACGAGTTCGGAATGTAGCCTTGTAAATATCCTCTTCCTTTATCCTGATTTGGTGGTAGCCGGACCTTAAATCAATTTTTGAGAATACTTTGGCTCCTTGGACATGATCAAATAGATCATCAATACGTGGTTTAAAGGATATTTATTTTTGATGGTCAGTTTATTTAACTAAAAATAATTGATGCATAATCTCAGGGCTCCATCTTTCTTCCGTACAAACAATACGAGGGCTCCCTAAGGGCACACATTGGGGCGGATATACCTTTTATCCAGAAGCTCCTGGAGCTGCATTTTGAGTTCTCTTAACTTAGGTATTCTCATGCGATAATGGGCCCTGGATAAAGGGGCTACACCTGGACTTAGTTCGATGGTGAAATCAATGTCACGCTTGGGTGGTAGTCCAGGAATAGATTCAAGGAAAACATCAGCAAATTCCTCAATAACAGGGATATTCTCCAAGGAGGTCATTTTATTTTTGGAGTTCGTAAATACCACCTGGATAGCATATATTTGACATCCATCCCAATACATTTTCCTAGCTGAATAGTATTAATAGGACAGAATTTGGTATTTGTCTTTATTCCTTGAAGTTCCTTCCTTTCACCTGACTTAGTGATAAAACTAACAGTTTTCTATTTGCAATCAACTAGGGACCAACATTTTTCCAACCAATCTATCCCTATTAAAATTTCATATGAACCCAAAGGGAGTATATTAAGGTCAACGTGAATGAGTTGTCCTGAAATTGTTATACGACAATGTTGTGTTTTTGCAATTACCCTTCTTTTGCCCCTGGTGGTTTTGGAAACTTACTACTCTATAGTTGACAATTTTATACGACCGTAAGACAAACATAACTTAGGCTAGCATCGAGATCAAACAAAACAAAGATAGTTTTCTTAGAAATCATACCTTCACATTCGATCATGGTGGGTTGGTATTCTGCTTGATGGTCGTCCAAAGCAACATTTATTCTAGGCATGCTCCTCACCACTTATCCAACCGTGGATGATTCTTGCATATTTGTAGTTGTTCTGCTCTTGCCTTACGTAGATAGTTTTTGTAATAGTGGGGTTCTCCACACCCCCAACATTTCAAAGGTGGTTTTGAGTACTGGTCATTAACATGTTTATTAACTCCTTCTCACTGTCTATTTTTGGAATATGCAACTTTGGGTTGGTTCCTTGCTGGGAATTTACTAAGAGTTTTTTTCTATGCATTTCTGCCATTAATAAATTTTGTTTGTCTGATTGGGAATAGGTTCCTTCCCTTCATTTTTAGTCATCCTTTAGGTCCTTCATTTTTCTATTTCATTTGCTGGTAGCAGATGTAAGCTTTTCGCACCGAATCATCCATTGTTCTTGGGTAATCAAATTCAAGCTTCTCCTTCATAAAATTGGGTAGGCTACTAATGAAATGTTGAATCTTGGCCTTTTCCTCTTTCATGTAAGACACATTGTGCAATAAGGAGGTGAATCGTTTCACATATTCGTCCATGGCTAAGGTTCCCAATCTTAACTCTTGAAATTCCTTTTCTTTTTCATCATAATAACGTTCTGTTAGATAGTTATCCTTGAAATGATTTTGAAATTCTTTCCATGTAACTTGATCCTCATGAATTTTCCTCATTGTTTTGATTTCTTCCCACCAAATGGTGACTTTAACTCTTAACTGGTAAACTGCCAAACATGCTTTCAGTTTATTGATGTAATTATAAATTTGGAAATATTTTCTCATATCAATTAACCAATATTTTGTTGCCTCTTAGCATTCCCCTTGAAAGAGTGACGACTTAATCTTTTAAAATTCTCCTTGTAATTCAGATTTCTATATTTTTGTCTTACGCTGGTCGGTAACTTTGTCCGAATGTCCTTGTTTTTCTTCCCCATGCTTTGCGGTTGGCTCCCCATTCTCTTCTCCATGCTGATCTATTAGGTTTTTTTCTTTGTCTTCAGCACTAAGGTCTGAATCTCATTGGTTCTGACGATTGGATAAACTTCTAAGGATTCTCTCTTGTTCTAGTCGTAGTCGTTCATTGTATGTCCTTAAATTTGTCATCTCAGCATGCAGCTGCTGAATGATTTCGAGTAGAAAAACATTAGCTTGACAAGATTCCTCTCCTAGAAGTAGCCAAATATCAAGGTTGGCATTCACATAAGTTGTCTCTGTCAGGTTTGGTGGTCCTAGACTCATCTACATTCTGACCCCTTTTGTGTTTGATGTGGGTCTCTATGTTCACAAGCATATTTAATTAGTTATTTTGAAGAAATCACATTTATTTCCTATATATTTATTTCCCCAAAGAGTCTCAATGGACAAACCTGATCTCTAATACCATTTTGTAACACCTAAAACCTTAAAACTTAGGAAAATTAAAAGAAACTAATTAATACATATAAAACACACAATGATAATATGGAACCTGTCATAAATTTATCTAAAGTTTAATGCACACGTAATACTTGGTTGTAATTACAGTAGTACACTTATATGGTTTCGTATGGTTAATTAAAATTCACAGTTAGTGATGCATATGTGGTGGTTCGCCATTAATTTGCACATGTCCGCTAGTGGTGTAGTCCTCTATGATCAGACATTAGTTAACTGGCTCTTGTATGCTGGTACACACGTCATACTTGTGGCCAATATTGCTTCATGGGTTCACTAGATGGTGGTGATCCCTAATGACACCTAGACCGCTGTACATCTGTTGATCTTCCCTATGCAATCCAATGGTGGGGAGGGTCTAGGGTTTAACCCTCTAACCAACTTCCCGCATCTGGCCAGTTGTACTGTCATTTGTTATCATCGGCCTTTTGTGTCTCGTTGATCTACAAATAAGTTGGTTTGCAGTTGTTTCAGGTCAGCTCATGACCCTTTCAACTGTTTGCCATGGATGTTATGGTTAGTCCTACATAGCAAGGTACCCCCTACAGCCCGCCCTTATGGAAATTCGTTTTTATGTGTTTTCTGAACTCGTTTTCCGCTTCAAACCTCCACCTGGTGTAGAGTTTAACTTATTGCCTCCACCATCCAAAGGTGTCTCGATGGTGTTCCAGTTCTGCTGGACATTTCCAGATCAAACATCAATTTCTCAAAGGTAAGCATGTAGGTCTTAAAGTTCATAAGCTTTATATATTTTTTGTCATAGTCGTTCATGGATCTCCAGCCCTAAATTTGGATAGTGGTACATTTGTTGTGATGCAGGTGGACCGCCCATTGCTGGAATCATCAAGTCTTAGGGAAGGTTGCCACCTTCTCGGCATCATTGTGTTTTGGTTTACTTAGTAGGTTTTCCCAAATACTAAGCTCTGTGGTTGTTGGCGTTTGTGTGCAGGTATCCTACTGTAGTTATCTAGTTAAATTTGTGGTTAAGACAATGTTTTTTGAGGGTTTAGGATCTTATGATCTCCGTGGTTGTTTCCGGGTTGGAAAAATCACCTCTGGTTCATGAATGTTTAATTACTATGTGTTAACTCCACTGTGAAAAGAACTGTTTTCCGAGCACAGGCTTTACGCCAAGACTGGTAAGGTTATCGTTTTAATTAGATAACTGTGTATAAATATTAAACTCCCTACCCGACATTTGCAAGGGTTTTGAGCGGTCGACATTCATTTCGACTATGAGTTTTCATGAATACTTTCTCTGAATTAACAATGTTGATCAAATATTCTCTACTACGCATTTTTCTAGATAAGATTATAAACTTGAAGGTTTTAGGGTTATTTATCATGTTGACAAACACAGGTCGTTGAGCTCGTATTGCTATGGAGAACTTTATTTTAAGTTTACCATTCTAGTTGGATTATATATATATATATATATATATATATATATATATATATATATATATATATATATATATATATATATATATATATATATATATATATATATATATATATATATAGATATAGATATAGATATAGATATAGATATATATATATATATATATATCTATATCTATATATATATATATATATATATATATATATATATATATATATATATATATATATATAGATATATATATATATATATATATATATATAGATATATATATGAGTTCAGTCTGTCTTGTTAAAAGAATGAATGTGTGGTTACTTTATTGCTGTCTTCCCTATGATGATTGATAGAGGTTTAATTTGGTCCTTTTTGTGTAAGATAGCAACTTAGTGAATAGACAACAATGTCTTCTTATTCTATCCATTCAGGATTTCGAGACCTGTTCTCATAAAGCTTGTTTTTATAGCGTATCACACAGATTACTTCTATAGTTCATCATCAAGATTACTTTTACAACTTATCATAAAGATTACTTTTACAATACATCATAAAGATTACTTCTACAATTTATCGTAGATATTACTTTTACAGCTTAAAAGAAAGTGAATATCTATTTGCTATAATGATATACTTCCTTGTACATTACTTGTAACATTCATTGTCTTTCATAAGTTGTTGTAACATCTACTATCTGTACTTTCAATTGTGAATATGGTAAATTATGTTTTCTATTCTAATGTACTTTCAAGGAATTTCTCTCCTTAGTTTGTTCTGTCACTTAAACAAGTAATTTTCACAGTCCAACATTAATTCATAAATAAAATTTTGTGTTAATTATCTGTTTAATACTTGCAAACATGTAACTTCAATCCTATCTGGAAAGTCTCTCCTCCTAGCCGCGAGACTGGCAATTATGTCCAGACTCTCCCCTGAGCACTTTCTTCTGTTCACAGTTAAGATAATTCCAGCCATAGTCGAGTACCTTGGGCCTCGGGACTCACTGTCCAACCTCAAGTCCTATACTTCACAGAGTGTCTTTGAGTATTCTCCCACTGGTTTATTCCAACTTTCTCTATGATATCTCTTGGACTCTTTTCCCCCATCTATATCTCCCCCTAGGGAAAATGGGTAACTGTTTTTTGTAACTGTTTCTTTTAACTATTGCAAACAATTTTTATTTTTGTTAAAATATTTGAACTCCTAATTACCAATAATTAGGTAACCAAATATATCTTGGCCTTCTAGCCTTAGTCATTTATTATTTTAACAACATAGGGTAAGAAAACTAAAGTAGTAAATGGTAAAGATAAAACTTAAGAACCACAGTAATTGTTTACATAGCTTGGGGTGTTACAAAAAACCTCAAGTTGTCGAATAAGGAAAATATTTAATAAATTTATTAATGAAAACATCCTACAACTAAAAAAATTGGTCGATGTTCATTTGATGAAATTATGCATGAAAACGCCATATACTTATTTTGTATGGGATTAATACAAAGTTCCACCATATTTTTAATATGATGCAAAAATAAATATCTAATGATATTAATTTATTGCATCGAATTTGTTATTGGTATAGCTTATCAAACCCTAACCCTAACTTGAATTTGTTAGATGATACAAAATAAAATATTATCATAGGTTATAAAGTTAGAATAAAATAATTATTATTTATTAAATGTAGACATTTAGAATTAGAATATTGTTGTAAAAGATATGACTCTACAAATGTGTCATATCTTAGGCTCTAATTTAGGAGAATTGTTAGTAAATTGTTTGAATAGCTTTTATTGTAAATGGACACTTGTTATTTTATAAGTGATCCATAATTAGAGGTAGTTAGGACATTGAGCTTATAAATAGCTCATTGCAAGAGTGTTTGGTTGTTCGGGTGTAAACTCTTGCAAAATTATTATGTAATTTCTTTTCTGATTAATAAAATTGTGTGTCTAAGGACACTTCTACCATTATTGTGGTATCAGAGCTCCAGTAATGCAGCTGATGTGAGGAGGAGATTCCAGCTCTACAAGTTTTTGGAAAACTCCATTGAATTGACCAGCAAATGATTGGTATGAAAATTGTCCAGTTTTTGTTCAAAAGGAAAAGAAATTATTATTTTATTGATTTTAGATTTTTAAATCTGAAAATCAATTTTTTATTATTATCCAAATTTTCTCCTGTGTCTTGAATTTATGTTATCTGCTCTGCTTCAACACGCTTTTTGGCCATGATAAGAATATCCTCACCCAACAGAACTGAGCCCGCAATTGCTGTTGCTGTAAAAGTAATCACATTGGTGACAAGCACTGCAAGGGAGATTGGGGTGTCCACCAACATGAAAAAAACCCAACTAAAGACGACAAATTAACAATGAAGGGAACAGAGTATTACCATACACATAGGAGACATATACAATGTTATATGTAATCAATTAACCATCCAAATCTAAACCTACGTTTCGTTATTGCAAATTTATTTGCCATCCCTGCAAGCCCCTTCCTGGAAAACTAGTGAATATCTTTCTCACCTTAACCATTCTTCACGCATCCCCGCCTCGATGACGCCTCTGTGAATTTGTTGGATCTCCCTCACTATAGGTCTGTGTTTTGATTCTCATCATCCCTTTCCCTCATAGGTCCGTGACATCAGCAAGCTCCACTGCTTTCTAGCCTTGTGTCTTCTAAAAGGTCTAGGAAACATGTCGTAGAGGAGTGTATCTGACGACGAATTTGGCATAAAAGATCTGAGAAGGATGGCCATGAAGCAACGTGAGCCAGCCTGAAGCCAAAGATCGAGCGTCTCTATTGAGTTATGAAAATCTTTCACATCGCATAATCCTCCAACAGTTGCCATGGTCACTGCCCCCTACTCCTACGGTTACCAATTACAATCAAATGCAACACAAATATACAGAAAATAATTTGGGGATTTGTAATTCGAATCTTCCAAAATTGGCGGCTTCGTCTCAGGAGAGAGTGTGTGAAGAATAAGGACCAAAGGCCCTATACAATGTAGAAGAGGTCTAGGATTCGAACCACTACCTCGCCACCAACGGCCTTCTTGCATACAACCTTATGTTTACAGCATTGGGAAAGTAAAATGTTTTTACTTGAAAATTTGGTAAAGTAAAGTTTTTTTTTGTAATGGAGAAATAAGGTGAGTTGGGATTTTTTATTTAAAATATGTAAGTTTGGGTTCATCACATTGTAACTCAAAGTAATTTTACTTTGAGGGGGGATGACATTTTTTTAGCAGGATTTGTAAGAGCATTATAAAAGTCAAATTGAGAAAGTTACTTTGTAAATATTTGAGAAATTGAGTAGAGCCAAGTGCAAAGCTCAGTCATTTTTCTCATGTTTCAAAAACTATACAAGGGTCAAGGCCAAGCCCCGATAGATCATTTTTGCGTAGCGTGTTACATGTTGTGTTGCCCATCTTGATATTTTTTTCTGAGCCTGATTTTTGGTGTGAAGCTTCGACACTACAATGTCAAAGTTGATTAATTTCTTTTCTGATTCCAATAAACTTGAAGGCACAAAATCTTACAAAACATGGCAACACCTCATCGAAATAATTCTCATTTATAATGAACTTTGGCATGATATATGTGATGGTTATGTTAAACCAAATAAACCCACAGATGTGGCTGCACTAGAAAAATGCGAAGTTAAGAATGCCAAAGCATTAGCTCTCATTAAATCTTAT
This sequence comes from Pinus tabuliformis, assembly GCA_031772625.1. Classification (NCBI taxonomy): domain Eukaryota; kingdom Viridiplantae; phylum Streptophyta; class Pinopsida; order Pinales; family Pinaceae; genus Pinus; species Pinus tabuliformis. Next base: position 784,544,050 of record CM062815.1, read on the forward strand.
GTTAATGATTAAATGTATGTCCATATAGAAAATGATACATATGCATGGTCTGCTTTGCGAATTTTTAAAGACTTCTTTGATACTTAGCCTAAATCAAAGAAATTTGATCTACAATTAGAAGTGTTGCAACAAAAAATGATAGAAGGAGGTGATGTCCTTGAATAAATCTCCAAACTTAAGAATATTAAGCAAGAAATCATTAATGTTGGTTTTCAAGCAGTAGATGATAGTTTTATGGTCACAATTTTAATTGTTGGACTTCCTTCTTCCTACACACATTTTTTGGAAACTCTACAATTAATTGGAAAGTTAGAGAAGCTAAAGTTTGATGAGCTCTGCAAAATGTTGACCCAACATGATAAAACCTTTGGGAAGAAGAAGAAAGTTGGTGAAGATGTTTTTTTCACAGAGGCCGGCATTAGTAAGTCATCAACTGATAGTTCTAGAAGTGGAGGTAGAGGGAATTTCAATCAGAATCAAGCAGCACATAATGTACAAAGTCATGGTCGAAGCCAAAGCCAAGGAAAAAACTTTAATAGTGGCAACAGTTCAGGCAGGAGTAATTTTCAAGGCAGAGGAAACAGTCAAGGAAGAGGTTATTTTCAAGGAAGAGGAAATGATAATCAAGGTAGAGGACAACCTCAAAATAAAAGTCAAAGCAGAGGCAGAGGATAGTCTCTAGGAAGAGGAAGAGACTTAAGTCAAATTGTGTGTCAAAGATGTAACAAAGTTGGACATTATGCTGAAGATTTTCGAACTTCTATTGATAAAATCCCCAAGTTTCATCAGCACTCAACACAGTTTGAAAATGATCAAGATGATGATACTTCAGAATATTTCTTTATTTCTTCGCCGACATTACAACTTTCCTCCCATCTTAAAAGTGATTATGAAGATGTTTGGATCTTGGATTCAGGTGCAGCTCAGCACATGACTTGTCGATACAACTTCTTTTGGAATTTTCAAGATTGCCAACTTAATTCCAACTTTCTTGTAGATGATACAAAAGATACTCCTTATGGAAAAGGTGCAATTAAAGTTTCTCTCCCTGGCATTGGAGAAAAAATCATTTCAAATGTATGGTATGTACCAACCTTTAAGAAAAAATTGTTATCTTTAGTCATGATTTGACAAGCAAGACATCAGGTAATTATGGAAGATGGCTTAGTTAAGATTAATTCAGTCAAATAGAGCTTGCAAACTGTGATGACAGGTTATGAAGATGGAAAATTGTTAAGGATGAGAGGGACAGTTATTCCAAGGCATTCTAGCTTTTCATGGGCAATGACTATAGGAATTTCACCTTTAAGATTGTGGTATGTAAGATATGGACATTTAAATTTTGATAGTATTTCTCAATTGCAAAAACAAGGGATGGTTAAGGGACTTCTAAATTTCAAAAAGGAAAATGCAAAATGTGAAGCTTGCATTTATGGAAAACAAATTCGAGAAGGTTTTCCAACAAGTTCATGGCGTGCAAACAAGCTGCTACAACTAGTTCACAGTGACGTTTGTGGACCACTACAAAATTCATTTGGTGGTTGCAAATATTTCTTACTACTCATTGATGATTTTAGTAGAATGACTTGGGTTTATTTCTTGAAGTAAAAGTCAGAAGCATTTGAAAAGTTTAAAATTTTTGAACATGAAGTCGAAAATAAACATGTCGAGTGAGATAGTTTACCACTTGGAGAGAAGGTTTCGAAACGGAAGGTGACCTGCATCAGTTACAATACAAATATCATGATACTTTGATTTTTCTCGCGAACTAGATGAGGGAAGGAATACCCATGCTCAGCTTATAAACTTTCATTACAAGTACAAATATAGTCATCTACAGATATAGACCCATGAATGAATGACCATGAATGTAAGGCCATTGTACATTTGATATAGTACTCCTAAAAAATATATCGCAGCCCGGATGGATGAAACTAGATCTGGGGTCTTCAATCTTGTCCAATCTTTCAGTTAAGTACAAGTCTAACCATGTGAATAGATGGTCTGAAGTAGAACATGGAGAGACATCATCTGATTAGTAGCCAATGATGTAAGCCATTAATAGATGCAAGAGGAATCATCGATAATGATAATGGCCGTCAAGGTGCTGCAATACATTTTGCATGGTGTGAATAAATGATTTGATGTCGAACACCATACAAAGTCTTTCAGTTGAAGGCCAGTGATGTCAACCTATCACTGGAAGCGAGAAACCTACCATTGACATATGCAAGCCTCAAGGTACTAAATGGGTGTTTCTAAGTCAACTTCTTGGATTATGTGCTGATGTCGACAAGAAGTGACTCGTCGCAGGAGAGCCTTGATGTATGCCACATCAATGAAACGAAACGAGGTAAATGATTTTGGAGATGAAATATCGACTAACGACACAAGGTTCAGGAATGACGGGCATGAAAATGAAGGTTTATAGTATTGCAAAGGATGAAGTTTTGTATTGAATGACTTCTCTTGAACATATCGACGACACTGAAGTGAATCGGTAGCATTGACCCAAAACAAAATGATGGATGGTATGATAGACCAACGTTCTGATAACCATCAATCTGAATGACCCAACCCACATAGTCACCATGATGAAGTGAAAGTGTCATGTTCAAGAGCGACCTGCTACCATAAAGTGTTCTCGGCTTTTCCCCATTTTTCCCAGTCATTTCTGACCAGTACCTCTTTATTTTTTATCAAGCTTGAGGAGGATAACATATGCTTGTTGTACAATTTCACCCTTCAAGTGAATCCATCACTATTTGATGTTTTAACGAGTCTAGTGAAGGTGAAACTCGGTCTTGTCTAGATGGACAAGTTTGTCGCTATTTAATGTTTTTAACAAGTTTAACGACAAATATAACTTAGTCCTTTTCATGTTTAGAGAGTATGAAAAGGAACTAAAAGGAAACTCCACAAGTTTTTTTTCGTAAATTTGTCTCTCAAGTCCGAAAAAGCATAAAATAATACAAGAGAGAACTTATGATAATGTTTGACCAACGAGTACCTTTTTCGTAGTTAATCTATCTCAACCCGAAGAAGGGGTAAAACTATACTGGGTAGATATCAATTCTAATCTATTAATGAGCTATAAATGACAAGCGCTCGGAAATCTTTTCATGTTTAGAGAGTCTGAAAAGAGCTTAAAGAAGATTCCAAGGGGGTTCCTTTTTCATTTTTAACAAAGCTCAAAAAAGTGATAAAATTTTGCTTTGTGGTCAAAGATGTTCAATTGACACGTTAGCACATCATAATTGCTTGTTAGTTGTTAACCCTGCTCAAGCTGCCACCGAAATATATTAAACAATACATGTTCATGGATTAAATAAATGAAAACCAATGTTTACTCGATTAATGTGCAAGAAATAAACATAAAAACTGGTTCTTACCATTCATTTTCACCATCTCGTTTTTACCTTTTGATCTCTAGAGCAGTTTTTTCCCAAAATTCACAAGTTGATCATGGAGGATTGAGGGAATCATTCCTTGTGCTATTTGGACCAAGTAGGAACTAACTCTATTCTCTTTCATTTCATTCTTTTTATCTCTTGTTTTAGTCAAGAACATTTTAGGGTTTTGAGGTCCCTACTGTTTCTTTTTCCAATTCAGGAATTGAAATGGTAATCATATGGAGAGAACGAGAGCATGAAGAACAAGATATAATAGCCTTGAATAATCAAGGAATAGTCAAGGCCCTATGAAATTATGGGTTACTAAAGTATTTCCAATTATCCAACATGCGGTAGCAGATGGATATTTTAGGGTTCCTTGTTCAATCATGGGATCCGACCGATCAGTCTTTTCACATTCAAGACAAAGAGGTCCCTTTTACCATTGATGATATACACGTCCTAACTGGTCTGTCGAGGCAGGGTGCCCCGATTTCACTAACAAGTCTTGCTCATGGGGATAGACCAATGAAAGATTATGTGCGAAAGTTCTATAGGCAAGGTGCCTAGCCTAACAGAGACGAAAGGATAATCTTCAAGGATGTTAGTGATTTAGCATTAAGGACGATCCATTTTACCATTTCCATATTGGCTGGTAGTTCCACACTTCATTTGGCCAACAAATCATACATGTAGTATGCTTTAGAATGTTTAGAGCCAAAAGCGTTCAACTGGTCCGGCGCAGTCTTTTCATCTGTGAAAGAGCAACTAACCAAGGTAAAAAGAGGAAAGATCAAGAATTTTGGTTATGGATCAATCGTGATTTCTTTTTCCTTGGAGAGAATACCTCTCTTGTAGCCACAACTCATTTCACTGGGTGTATCTGGATCGAGAGATCGATGGATGCAGAGGCGGATAAATCCAATGGCTAGGCATGGTGCCCATTCTTCGATCGTATTCACCCTTACATTCTTTGAAGGGTTCAATTGACAGGAGATGACTTTTGAAGAATATACATATTCAGCAATGGATTTCCATGGTGATCCAAATTTACCACTACCAGTTGGAGCAATGTGGGGTGCTATTGATAAATTGTTTGACCAAGTGTTTTGAATTTTTAAAGTTTTTGCATTTTTTGTGTTTTTGATCAACTCCAAAACTGAACAAAATCGATTTTTTATGCATACAAATATCAGACCTGTTCAACCTGTGGGAGACCCACAGGATGTATCTGGACCAACACAGAGACCCATAGGGAGAGCGGTTCTCCGAGACTTGGATTTGGCTGAGACTCTAGCTGAATTGCAAGTTCACATAGAGGGATTAACCCTGGGCATTCCGGAGGTCCGGATTGAGGAGCTACCTATGTGAATTCAATGCCACACCATCGGTGTACCGGGTCATTGGATGAGACTCTTGTGCATGATAGCCCAGGCAATGATTTGCTATGATGAGCACCACTAGTTTACTAAGACGCTTTTTTTGCATAAATTTTAGTTTTTGGGTCAGATGACAAATTTTGTCTTGGACACAAACTATTTTTAAAAACTTTTTACAATTATCTATCAACTCATTAACTCGCTATGAAAATAGCCCATGCTGCAGAAGATAGGTTCTACGTACTACGACTAGCACCATCGGCGTAACCAACCAATGGTTCTGAAAAGTTCAACATCTGCAACAAATGCAAAGTGGATTACTTAACCAAATAAAAACCCTAAAAGAAACACACTCACACATGAAATCCAAGCATATGTACATAAGTTTTACCATACTTAACTAAGCATAGTAACGTTTTAAATACAACCCATTTCTGGGCTTATACAATGGAATTCCATCATAATCCACTAACTCATATGAACCTTTCACCAAAACACGCTTAACAATATAAGGGCCCATCGAAAGTGGTCTGAATATCCCTACTCCAATTTTATCGGACTCCTGATTATAAGACAAGACCAGGTCACCTTCTAAGAAGACTCGAGGCTTGACATTTTGATCATATTGCACCTTTACTCGTTTCTTGTCTGCTTCGTTAGCCAATGCAGCATCACGACGAGTTTCATCCAGATGGATTAATTCTAAGAAACGTGATTCTTCCTCAGAAGTGTCAAGTAGCAGGTCAATTGCGAGTTTGAGTGACGAAATTTCACATTGAATCGGCAAGATTGCTTCCAAACCATACACCAACTGAAAGAGTGTGAATATGGTAGCATTTCTCACCAAGGTCCGATATGCCCACAAAGCCAAGTACAGGATTAAATGCCAATTCCTTTTATGATCTCCAATCATTCTTTGCAACATGCGCTTAAGGACCTTTTTGATAGCCTCAACTTGTCCATTAGATTGCGGATAATATGGAGTAGAACTATCATGTGACAATCCTAATTTGGCAGTCAACTCAACCATCATGTGATTGCGAAAATGCAACCCATGATTTGTGACTATGGCCTGTGCTACACCAAACCTAGCAACCACGTGGTTGAAGAAAAACAATGGTGCCATCTCGCCGTTGTTTTATTAATGTAGGCATCACCTCAACCCATTTGGTAAAATAGTTAACAACAACTATAATATACCCATGCCCCCTGGTCGAGGTGGGGTTACATGTCATAAAATCAATGCCCCATTTAGCGAATGGTCCAACAACGACTACCGGATGCAAAGGTGCAGGTGGTAATCAAGTTTTCCGATCAAATATTTTCCACGCATGACAACTTCTGACAATGATTATGCAATCTTTGAATATTGTTGGCCAAAATTAACCAACACGGAGAATTCTCTATGTTGTTGCATATCCGGACAAATGTCCACCACAACCACCTAAATGACATTCATTCAAATCTTTCTCGGCCTCCTCATGAGTGGGCCACCTACTTAAAATCGTATCGATACCACAGTGATAAAGCATGTCACCAATGATCAGATAATTTTTGGCTTCGTATTGGATACGTTGTTGTTGAGAGTGAGAGGCATTGGACCAGAAAGCTTGGGTCTAGAGATAGATCAGTATATCCCCATACAATGGATCACTTGACAAAATGAGAAACAAAGACTCATCTAAGACTGATGTTTCTGATGTTAAATCATTGGAGGATTAGGGGAGATCGGAAAGTAGTTCGGCAAATATGAGAGATTTATTTGACTTAGACTTAATCAATTCCAAATAAAACTCCTGCAATATTACTATCCACTTTGAATATTTTCCCCCCAGCAATTCATGTGACAACATGTATGTCATAGGGTTTCAATCGGAGATAATTGTAGTTTTACGCAAGAGAATATAGTGACGAAACCTCTGCACAGCTTGAATGGCTGCTAAAGCTAACTTTTTGACATAAGAATATTTTCTTTCTGTATCATTGAGATTATGGCTCAAATAATATACTGGATGTTCTATTCCATATTCTTCTTGGACTAAAACCATTTCGATGGTTGTATCTGCAGCGGCGAGATTCAGGTAATAGTCTTTTTGATAGTTTGGGGCATACATTAATGATGCTCTAATGAGGGAATATTTAAGAGCACTAAAGGAAGTTTGTGCAACATGATCTCAATGGAAGGGTACCTCTTTCTTCAACAAATGAGTAAAACCTTTAGCCATTTCAGCATAGTTTGGAATGAACCTCCTCAAAAAGTTTGCTTTCCCTTGAAGTTTCTGTAACTCTAATGAATTCGAAGGTGGAGGCAAGTCAAGTATTGCCTGAACCTTAGTTGGATTGAGTCGAATTCCATCTTTTGAGACGACGAATCCAAGAAATTGACTAGAGCCAATGCAAAACACACACTTGTGTGGATTGAGCCTTATTTTGTAGTGTCGGCACCGTAAGAATATTGCTCTAAGATGTTGTGGGTGATTAGTCCACTTTCGTGAATGAGCAGGAAAATCATCAAGACATGTTTGCACAATGCTCTTAATGTCATGGAAGGCATAGTTCATTTCCCTCTGAAATGTAGCCCCTTCATTCTTCAAACCAATAGGTAACTACCGATATGCGAATGTGCCACAGTGACAAATAAATGCAGTTCTTAACTAATCCTCTGGGCAGATATTAATTTGATTATAGCTGGAAAATCCACCCAAGAATGAAAAGATTTCACATCTGGCACATTCATCAATAATCTGGTCGATGAAGGGTGTAGGATAATTGTCTTTTGGACGTGCTTTATTTACATCCCAGTAATCAACTCACACTCAGATTGTTCCTTGTCTTTTCATCAGGGGAAAAATATTTGATACCTAATTGGTAAGAGGTATAGGGTAAATGAAGCCAACACACAAAAGTTTTTCAACCTCTGTCTTAATGGCAGCAGCTTTCTTTGGATGTACAGGTCGAAGCCTCTATCGTACTGGTTTGAAATCAAGGTACATTTTGATTTGATGTTCAACAATGGTTGAATCAATGCCTGGCATCTCCTCATAAGACCATGCAAATATATCTCTAAATTCACGAAACAGAGCACGATAAATATCAAGTTCCAAAGGAGAACAAGATTTTCTGGCATGAATGTTTTCTACAATGTTAGGCTTGGTCGAAATTTCTATAGAAATGGTTTCTTCTATGTTAGACAAACTACGCTCAGAGTCTACCGAATCTATTCTAACAGAATTCAAGAAGAAATCTACAATCGAAGGGTGTAAAAGCTCACTTGAATAATCTTCACCGGAATCTGGAAGAAGGGAACGATGATGATAATCTTCCCAAGGTTCTTCTCCTATCATCATTCACTGGATGATTTCCTCGTCTATAGAATATATACAAGCAAAAGGATCGAAAGAAGTACCGTATTCAAGTGAATTATCTTCCCGTACAATTGGCGAATGTGGATCTGGAAATGTCGCACAAGTAAGAAAAATTGATTTCTATGCGAGCTCGATGGGACTTAGCGGCATAACCTTAGTAAAACTCTCATCTTCAATACTATTGGTGATCCTCTTTAAATCAGATGAAGTAGAGGATAACATATTACATGTCTCGACTCTCTTGACTTCTGAAGTTCCAGATGGTGAAGGAAGTGTGAAAGTACCCATTAGGGAGGGATCTTTAAAAAGACCTACACCAACAGATTGAAGTGAAAGAGGTGGTCCATTAACAAATGGAATGCTTCCCATAACTTGAGAACTAGAGGCAAAAAATGAAGTTTGTTCGATAACTCTTATTCCACCTTTATGAGGAAATGAAATCATACAAAAGTACGTGGAAACAACAATAGACATAGCATAAACCCATGGTCATCGAAGTAAAATGTTGTAGTCAAGGGGTCCATCAACCACCTCAACCTCAACAGTTACTATTTTTCCCCCTAGTTCTACTTGAAAATTATTCAAAATCCCACATGAATTATAAGTTCTTGCATCAAAAGCCTTCAATGTGGTTGGTGATCTTGACAACGTAGGTGACCCTAGTGTTTTCAGAAGCTCATTGACATAATACAGGTAGAAGCTCCCTCATTTATGATAGTTCGATGAATAATTTTGTTCAGAGCTTTAACCTGAATTAGAAAAGCTAATTGTGCTGGTAACTGTGGTGTATATCCTGAGTGATTAAAAACCACAATAATAGAATTCGTTGGATCTACTCCACCTATTACCAACAGTAAATCCTACTTCTGGGAGGGGCAATTTTGTAATACCTCAAGCATCAACATAGCAAAAGAATACTGAGCAAGATATTCTACTATGTTATAATTTTGAGAAGCTCAAGATCGAGGGTTAAACATTGATTTGTGCACAACTCCCTTAGGTGGCTTTATTGTTAACTCTGGTGCAATGGGTAGTGGAATATTTTCTGATGTGGTCGAAGTCGAAGAACCAGGTTGATCAGTGGCCTGATTATTTGACGATGATGGCGGATTACCATAATATTTACTACGTGTCTGAACCAAAATCTCATCTTTAGGTTTTGAGATGGATAACATTAATACCTGGGATGTGGAAGCATTTTTAGTTGCAACCATATTGGTATCCGAGTTTGGAAACGGATCTGTCAACACTGCAGATGTAGTAGAAGTTTTTAACAGCTTAGAAACTTCCGAGCGGTGAGGACAATCTCTTGTAAAGTGCTCATCATTACATATCAGACATGGATAATGAGGTTTCTTTCCTAGATTAGAGGAATCAGATGATTTCTCTTAAGGAGGGTTTCTAGTTTCTTTTCATTTTTCCCTTTCTTCTTGCTTCCTAGTTGCTTTTGATTCTTACCTTTGTTAGATGACATGGCATTAATCTTAGAAGCAGGAACCTCAGATGCATTTACATTTTTATTCAAAATGGAAAGCGATTGACCATATCGTTTACTTGTTGTTTGCATGCTAAAGGAACCGATCACACTGTCTCCAGCATGAGAGTCCCTATTCAATGGTGGAGGTGGAATGGATTGATTTAGGTGCAGTGCATGTGCAATTTTGTCATAGAGCATGCCGGATTGCGTGTAAACAAAATTGAAATATTGGGCATGAGAAATCACTTGCTCTTTTGTAACAACTCCACCTTTAGCCACGTCCTCGGTGATAGATGACAATAAGGACTTAATGAACCACTCAGCTAAAACCTTATCAGGAACATAGGTTTTGACCATTCGACGATGACAACACCACTCATGAATATGATCTGATATGTGAGTACAAGTTGTTTGTTTAAAGTTGGTAAAAAGTTATGTTCCAGTTTCATATATGATGGTTAACTGGAAGTGGGTCAAAAATGTAGTGGCTAAATGGGTGAAATTATTAAAACAAGCTCTCGGAAATTCAATATACCACTTAGGAGTCGAACCAATGAGTGTTCTTTAGAAAAGATGGAGTCTTACTAAATCATCATCCAAGGAGTTCGAAGAACACCATAAATGAAAAGTCATAACGTGATTTGACAGGTATTCTCCAGAATTTCCATTAAACTTTGGAATATTGGAAGGCAACTTATGAGGAATTGTCGACCACCAAGGAGCATACAAAATTGGATCATTGGTAATCTGGTTGAAATCTGGTAATTCTAAAGTTGCCACAAATGGCAACTGCAGATTCAAATCAGGTTGAGCATATCCGGGATAAGATGGAATTACCTGTGCCATAGGCCTTTGCATATGTGCATAAGGAGGATATCCTTGATAGGACGGTGGGACATATCCGGTATATGGATTAAAACCAGGTTGACCTTGCATTTTTCTGTAATAGGGATGGGCTTGGTACACAGGGCCCTAACACACTTGATGTTGTCCTTGCCCAGGTTGAGCTTGAAAAGCAGGCCCATACTAAGGTTGGACATTCTTTAAAGGAGGTTGTTGATACTGTGGCTACCAAGGTTGTTGTGGTATCGGTTGTGAAGTTTGATATTGCCCCCCAATTTCAATTTGACCAAGCTGAGAATAAACTAAACCAGTAACAACTTGAGTCACTCCAAATAATGGCACACTCACCTTAGTGTTGTGGGGAAAAATGCCTATGCAGGACGATCCTATCCACCTAAGGTGTGGCAGTGCCTTAGCAACAAACAGAGACAGCTATTCTAGTATTCTTCCTTTATGAATTAAGAATGAAGAGAGATAGATGGACTAACCGGTGTCTTCCGTTTGTCCCTCGATCCGGTTTCTCTTCTCTTTGGAAGTTCACAGCTACTTGTCTTCTTGCTCACCCAGCTTCAACAGGTCTCTGCAAGATCACAAGAGAAGAACACTACACAAAGACATAGATTCATAATCATAACTAGTTCAGGATTAGAAGTAAACTAAACATACTAATGCAATCATACATCAAAGATACATCAGTATATAGGAGAAACCAAGATAGCTTTATTGATGAATAACAAGGTTCAGGAAGAGATACAACCCAGAGGGCTCCAATCCAGCATCTCCTTCCCAGCAAATGGAATTCCTATCTTCACCTCCCTTCAAAGCATTAAGCACCCAATGATTCTGATCTCAAACCAATAGCAATTCTTTGCAATAAAAAAATTCCAGCCTCCAGATCTCATGGAGGAGAGATCCATATATAGATGTTTGGAGAGAGGATGAGTCAGCTTGAGATCTGACTAGTGTCCTCTCCCTCTGTCAGTTCTTGATTCCACTTGAAGGTTCTTGCTTCCACTTGGAGATTTGGAACCTCTTACTCATCACCAGTCGAATTCTCTGAGGCAAGTGTCATTGAGGAAGATTTTGGAAGCTTCCTGGGTTTTGACACCTTGTGAAATGAACTTGCACAATGTCAACTCTCGCTCAGCGCAGGTAGCCAGTGTTGGATTTGACATTCAGCGCAGGTAGCCAGTGTTGGCTTTGACATTCAGCGCAGACAGCTAGTGGAGCCACTGAATTGATCCTGAATTGACTTGTTTTTTAGCAGTTTCTGGTGGAGAAATTCTGTGAATTGCTGTGGTTTGTTAGCCTTGTTCCTCTAGGGGTAGGAACAACATGTTTAGGGACTTTGGATCCCTTAGATTACGAACATTTCATGCTTATAGTTGTAAGGCACAAAAATGTCTATAACAGTTGCCCCCTAAAGTATGAGGCCGTTTATCGGGTGAAATGCTTTATCCAGGAGGGTCCGAAGTTCATCCAATGCTGGGAGGAGACCTATAATAAGATACAATACAATACATTATTTTTCATACTGCTTTCATGATCTAGCTGAGGCGGGCATTCCCATGCTCAGCTTTATAAATTCATTTTTCTGTACATAGAACAGACAATCGTCTGATGGTAGACTGATAATTTTGATGAAATTATCATCCTTTGGGTAGGATGATCATCTGCTGCAATGATGTACATGTCAAATGTCTTTATCTTTCCTGAATATATATCGCAGCCCGGATGGATGAAACTAGATCCGGGGTCTTCAAACTCGTTCGATCTTCACTCTAAGTACAAGTCGATCCATGTGAGAAATGTTCTGAAGTCGAACATGGAAAGACATCGCTTGATTACCGGTCAATGAGGTAAACCGTTAACAAGCGCGAGAGGAATCACCGATAATGATAATGACCCTCAAGGTACTGCAGTACAATTCACGTGGTGTGAATAAAGGACTTGGCGTCAAACACCACGCAAAATCTTTCGGTCGAAGGTCATTGATGTATACCTGTCGCCGGAAGTGAGAAACTTGCCATTGAGGCATGCAAGCTTCAAAGTACTGAAGGGGTTGTTCCTAGATCAACTTCTTGGATAATGAGCTGATGTCGACAAGAAGCGATCTGTCAAAGGAGAGCCTTAATGAATCCCACATCAATGACAAGGAACGGAGCTAATGATTTTGATGGAGGTGAAAACGATCTGTGACATATGATTCAGGGTGGCGGTCATGAAAGGATGAAGGATAATGTACGGCAGTGGATGGGACACGGTTGACTTCTCTGAACGACTTCTCTTGAACATATGGCGACACTGATGCGATGGATCGGTAGCATTACCCCAAATATGGATGGTATGGTGAGACCATGGTGATGTGACCGTTGAATGAAACAACCCAACCCGATTGTGGTACGGAGGAAAAGTGTCATGTTCAAGAGCGACTTGCTACCATCAAAGTTTTCTTGAGTTTCTCCCAATTTTTCCCCAGTCATTGCTGACCAGTACCTCTTTATTTTTGTCAAGCTTGAGGAGGATAACATATGCTTGTTCTATAACTTACCCTTCGGGCAAGCCCATCGCTATGTTTTAACGAGCCTAGCGATAGTGAAACTTGTTCTCGTCTAAAGACAAGTTTGTCGCTATTTAATGATTTTAACGAGTCTAACGACAAAGATAACTCGGTCCTTTTCATTTTTAGAGAGTCTGAAAAGGTACATAAAGGTAACTCCAAAAGTCCTTTTTCGTCATCTAATCCCTTAAGTCCGAAAAAGTATAAAACAATACAGAAGGGATGAGTTTTCGATAGTTTTAACGAGCCGAACAAAACAAGCGCTCGATCTTTTTGTGCAATAATCCCTCAGGTCCAAAAAGATTAAAATCTAGAGGAGGGAAGGCCAAGGACTCGGCAATCTTTTCATATTTTACGAGTCAGATGAAAAGAGCTTAAAGAAGACTCGTCTTTTGAGGAACGAGTGATGAAACGGGTTCGCAGCAGATTCCAGGTACAGGTTGGAATTTTCCAATCACGGCAGTGTCACAAGGATGGCTAGGTGAAATCACTCTTCGCAGCTGTTCCTCAAAATGGGTAAACAAACATATGGAGATGAACGATCGGCCAATGAAAAGTGGAGGTGACAGTGCAAACATGACCAAGGCTTTAATGGCTAATAAGGTTACATTCACAGTGGTTATTTACTGGGTAGTGGTTCATTTTTTATTTTAAAATGAGCTTAAACGCTGGTGGAAACACTTGCTCATTGCTTATGTTTATTTTTTAACGAGCATGGAGTCCGCGTTAAAACTGCTCGGATCTTGCGTTTAGTTTTTAACGAGCATGAACTGTGTGCTAAAACTGCTCGAATAATCCAGTGATATGATAAGAATGTCTCATTGAAGATGCTATTTTTTAGGGAGCTTAGATCTTACGTAAGCTTTGCTCCGGATCCTTTCGTTACGCAAGTTCGGAAACGACTAATCCTACGAGTTTAGAGGGTTAGAGGTCCTAAAAATTTAAAAAATAAATAGCCGCCCCTTGCTTGCACTCAAAAAGGTTTGCATGCCCCCAGGCATAAAGTATGATTTCAAGGTTACCTCTACTTCTTTTCCGTCAAAACATTTGTTTTAACGAGAGAGGCTTACCTCTTTCAGGTTACCCAAAGATTGTCTCGTTAATCTTTCAAACAAAACACTTCCTCGGCAATGTCTACCGAAATAGACAAAGGTGAGCGACGAAGCCCGCCAACTCACATAACTTTGACAAAAGAATCTTATTCTAGAATAACCCCTCTTCCTAGACGGACGGGGTACAGACTAGTCATATTCTCCCGCGGAAACCTACCCTATACCCAAAGTTTTCCTGCCGAAGCAGACCAGGACGCATGCCCCCTGGGTTCCAGTCATATCCTCCCGGATTACTCGCGCTCATCAGGAGGACGGACCGTGGGTTGAGACACTTCTTGCGTGAAGAGACCATTTAGGGATGGTATGTGACTATTTGCGATGCGTGATCCGGGAAATGAAAGTTGGTCCACGAGCTTGACCACTCTTCCTTCATGCGGAAAACACATTACTCTAAAGAGTGAGGAGACGACGGCTCTCATGCAATATATATAGTCGCATCCAAGGAGTAGGTTATAATCCAAGGGTCCTTGAACGACCATCACGTTCTTTTGAACGGTCTTCCCTTTCAATGTTATGGGCACATTGGGGAGGATCCCTAAAGGTCGACTGGTTCCTTTATCAAAGCCTGATAAATTTCTCATTTCAGGTAAAAGCGCTGGCGAACCAAGCGCTTTCCAAGCAATAGAGGAAAGGATACTCACAGATGCCCCCTCATCAATGATAGTGCCAGCCATTACCATTCTGTATATTTGAACGATAATTCTGAATGGTATGCTGGCTGACAAGCGGGGTCTGCCTAGTTGGTTTCAGTCGAAGGACACAACCAGGTTGCTTGGTGGTGGGACCGAATAGATGGTCGGATATTGCTCTGACGAACTTCCTTCCTGCGATAAAGGAATGGGTGCATTGCCCCCATGTTCGTCGGAGTCTGTGTTGATGAAGAGAATTTGGACGGTGTCGTCTGTATTCTCCTCTGTGATGGTATCATTTGAAGATAGAGCCTCTGAAGGCAAAACCGGGTCAACTGCCGCCTCAACCTTTTGAATTTCGTTAGGTATGGATTCAGACAGTTCAACTTCAATGATAGGTGCTTCGGCTGACCACCTGAGCGGGCCAGCCAGGTTCTCAATTAGTGAAGGACTTGGCAGGAGTTTTTGATATCTAGGAGGAAGTTGCGCTCGTAAAATCGGGCGATCTTCCAAAACTCTTTTAGCCTCGTCTAAGAAGGGACAACGGTGGATGGCATGGTCGCCTTCACACAGTTTGCAGGGAAATCTGGCTTTCCCTCTCTATCCTATGGCTTCACTTTCACTAGTTGACGGTGTGCTGTCAACATGGCTATCAGAGGTTGACGCCACCGAATTGTGCAAACGGGGAGACCAGTCCCTTAGTATCCGAGGGATGCAGGGACAATCTCTATGGAAGTGGTCTCCCTTGCATATGACGCATAGCGATTTAGGCCTTGCCAGTGCTGTGTGTGGATTTTTGTCAGACGACACTTGTTTGCCCCCAGTCGCTTTTGGCTCCTTCTTCTTCTTCTCTTTCTTCTTCTTCTCCTTCTTCTCCTTAGGAACTCGGTTTTTTGTTTTACCAGTTCCGTCAAGCGAAGAGGAAGGAGGCGAGGAAGACTTAGATGAAGTAGAAGGCTGGTGGGCGACTCTGTTATGGTCTAACTGTTGACTCGACTGTTTAGGAATAGTGGTGTTCTGAATGACATTGGTTGAAAAGAGCTAGACCGGCAGGCCAATTGTCAGTCCTGGAAGCGACAATGTGGCCATATGGGGCGCACCAACATCTCCCCAAGAGGAGAAGGGACTAGGATTTCCACCAAGGGGAATTCCTTGGTCGGTGGGCTCCATTTTTTCAACCTAAAGATCAACGCAGGAATAAAGGGTGATTGTTCCGTTTAAAATAAATTTTTAACGACGCTTAGACACAACTTGCTTTTTCAATTTTAGAGAGTCGAGAAAAAGCTAAAGATGACTCTAGTCTCCTTCGATGTTTTAACGAGCCCGAAGTGACAAATGCTCGGATGGACTTTTTCCGTTATAGAGTCTGAAAAAGGCCAAAAGGAACTGCTCTGGAGTTCTAGGCAGAGGGTGTGCCAAACTTTTCGCAAAACCGCAAAATACTTTTTAGGGTACGGGCGGTCGATCTTCCTGAATGCTGTGTTCAGTGCATTGCGATCAGTAGGGCGGCCGACATGGCTTCCTAAGGATAAAGGTTTTATGCCTATAGGGGTCTCCGAATATATACGCGACGGTACGTGGGAGCACAATCCGTACTGGCGCTATCGTCCCTCGGGAGGAATCACCCACCTTCAACGAGATCGACAGTCACCAGGCTTTACGACGCCGGAACACGTCTCTAGCCTAGACCTCTATGTTGTGCGTTATGTTGCAAAGCGTTGTTAAGTTCATTCAATGTATTTTAGGTTGATCTTTTTAGAAGTTTGCCTTTCTGGATCACCACGAGATGTATGATACAATTCCTAAATGCAGTCTAAAGATGATAAGCAAGCTTTATATCTTTTCAACTTTGAAAATCCTAGCTACAAAGGGAAAAGAAAGACACCATCTTTTCTCAAAGAGCAATCAACACACTCTAATGCACTTTTCCTAAATCAAGCATGCAAACTATCAAGATGCAAATGCACAATGCAGGTGTTTGTTTTCCGCTTTCTTAGTATTGATGCCTACAAAGAAAGCTTTTTGTACAACTTTGAATTTGCTTTTAAATGACAAGTACAAACAAGTTTACTTTTTCGATCAGAAAGGGTAGAAGAGAATACAACACTTTACGACTTTCGAAATGAACACTTGTTTCGACACTTAAAAGAGACAAACTCAAACCAAAAGCAAAAGTAAATGTATAATCAACTGTAAACAGCCAATGAACTCTCTCCTAAGATCACAATCAACAGATCTGAATCAAGGGCTACAGGATGATTATTTCACTCATGCAAAGGAAAACTGTAAATGACGCCACAAACACATAAAAACACTCACAGTCTTTTTGTACAAAAGGAGGCGGAATTTAAGCAGAGAAAAGGAGTTATTAGACTGGTACCTATGCTGGTTACAGGCTGCAAAAATCAGAGATCAAAACAAGGCAAAACAGAGCAGAGAACCCCAGCTGCACAAGGCCAAACTGGTTCAGCGCAACCTCAACACTGGGGTTTTGACATTCAGCGCAGGTAGCCTTCACGGGACCTACGTTGAAATGCAGAACCTCTTCACAGGGGTCGCGCTGAAGGAGAAACGAGAGTTTCTCACTGGGTTCTGGGTCACTGTTTGCTGATTAATCTACGATTTCAGGCCAAATAAAAGCAACAAGCAAGGTACAATCAAAGGGATGCTTTGAGGGGGTACTAAGATCTATCACAAAGGATCATCAAATCATTTGTGAGTCCATTGTTCAGATCATAGACAAATCCAGTGATTGGATCAAAGCAGCAACTGTCTATTTTGCATCTGAGAAGAGCAAATGCAGTTCGATTGTTGCTGTTGATTCTATGAAATAAACAATGATAGAGACACAAATAAAATGACTAAACAGATCTCCCCAGCGGAGTCACTAATTTGTTGTGGGGAAAGATGCCTATGCAGGACGATCCTATCCACCTAAGGTGTGACAGTGCCTTAGCAACAAACAGAGACAGCTATTCTAGTATTCTTCCTTTATGAATTAAGAATGAAGAGAGATAGATGGACTAACCGGTGTCTTCCGTTTGTCCCTCGATCCGATTTCTCTTCTCTTTGGGAGTTCACAGCTACTTGTCTTCTCGCTCGCCCAGCTTCAACAGGTCTCTGCAAGATCACAAGAGAAGAACACTACACAAAGACATAGATTCATAATCATAACTAGTTCAGGATTAGAAGTAAACTAAACATACTAATGCAATCATACATCAAAGATACATCAGTATATAGGAGAAACCAAGATAGCTTTATTGATGAATAACAAGGTTCAGGAAGAAATACAACCCAAAGGGCTCCAATCCAGCATCTCCTTCCCAGCAAATGGAATTCCTATCTTGACCTCCCTTCAAAGCATTAAGCACCCAATGATTCTGATCTCAAACCAACAGAAATTCTTTGCAATAACAAAATTCCAGCCTCTAGATCTCATGGAGGAGAGATCCATATATAGATGTTTGGAGAGAGGATGAGTCAGCTTGAGATCTGACTAGTGTCCTCTCCCTCTGTGAGTTCTTGATTCCACTTGGAGGTTCTTGCTTCCACTTGGAGATTTGGAACCTCTTACTCATCACCAGTCGAATTCTTTGAGGCAAGTGTCATTGAGGAAGATTTTGGAAGCTTCCTGGGCTTTGACACCTTGTGAAATGAACTTGCCACATGTCAACTCTTGCTCAGCGCAGGTAGCCAGTGTTGGCTTTGACATTCAGCGCAGGTAGCCAGTGTTGGCTTTGACATTCAGCGCAGACAGCTAGTGGAGCCACTGAATTGATCCTGAATTGACTTTTTTTTGAGCAGTTTCTGGTGGAGAACTTCTGTGAATTGCTGTGGTTTGTTAGCCTTGTTCCTCTAGGGGTAGGAACAACATGTTTAGCGACTTTGGATCCCTTAGATTACGGAAATTTCATGCTTATAGCTGTAAGGCACAAAAATGTCTATAACACTCAGGTAATTGTACCCAAGAAACAAGCAGTAGTTGCATAATAGCCTGAGAAGTTTGAGTTTGCTGACTCGAAACTTGTGGTTGTGAGGTAGCGAAACTAACTTGTAAGGGTTGAGATACAACAGGTTGAGCTTCTATCGGTGGTTCCATAGTTACAATAGGTTGGGTCGAAATAATCGACTCAGTTTGCATAGGTTGCGTTGGATACACAAGCCTTGGTTGTAGTGGCAGAGTTGGCTACAACTAACAGACTCTCATTTCAGGTTGACCTGAATACGACAGAACATAACCATAGGGTTGTCCTCCTTAATAGGGAGGATGCGGTGAATAGGCATATTGCTGACCATATGGTGGCAGTCCAGTGTTAAGAGGATATACGGGTCTTTGTTCACCAAATTGCCTAGTTTGATACTGGTAAGCACGATCAAAATGTTGTCCTTGATAAGAAGAACCAGGTAAAATTTGCGATGTTGACATGGGTGATGACCATGGCAAAGAAGAAACCCCTGAGTGGATTCTAGAAAAATACTGGTAACCACCTAGGACAGATGGTTGTCCATATAAATGTGACTCAAGTGTGGTAGAAAACATCGAAGAAGTAGCAGTAAAGGATTCTGTCGAAACTGCATCAGATGAAGTAGCTTGGGATGTTTGTGGTTGTTCTGCCATGGTTAACTGACCCAAAAGTTTTCCTAATGAACCAATGGTATCTCAGAGGCAACAAAAGAATGAGGAAGAGATTGAGAATAAAGATACAAAGCAGGTCCAAAATGATGTGGAGTCCCGGGGGTAGAATCTTCCTTAGCTTCTTCCTCTACAACAATTAATCCTAGTGGAAGGATTTCACCGCCAGGTCCGAAAAAGACTTTTGGTGTTACAGATGGAGTTTTAAGAACTATAGACGACTGAGGTATTTCGGTAACAACTTTAGAATGTCCAAGGTCAAAGTCCAGATGTTGTGGTAAAAGAACTTCAGTTTCAAGGGAAGGTTTTTGAATAACTTCAGGTTCAAAAATGTCTTCGGTTTCAACTGCTATAGGTTTTGGATCAAATTCCAATGGAACTGGTTCAAGTTCTGAAGTAATTTCTGGTTGATTAACTTCAAGTTGTGGATCAACTTCAGCTATTTTTTCACTTGTTTCCATTATAGTGGCCTCAGGTAGTTGAGTAACTTCTTCTTGTGTAACAGATGTACTAGAAATAGTTGGAGTAACTGGAGGCTCAGTACTAGCCATGATAGGCGGATCTGGTAATGCAGATGAAGTACCAGAAAGTCTTGATGTACCAAACATCGTTTGACGAGTCCTCCTTGACTGGATAGGAGTCGCTTCCGGTTGCAAGGGCGGTTTGCTCATAACTCTCCTTGAACGACGGAGTAGAGGTTGATCTTCCTCCAGAATTTTTGATTGCTTATATCAACCTAATCTCAACTAAGGAATAAGGATGTTATTCGCGGTCAATTAACTTTTATGACACTACAACATCACTTTGCTTTTTTATTTTTTAAGAGTCGAGAAAAAACAAAAGATTACTCTAGTCACTTTCGATGTTTAATGAGCTTGAAAGGACAAGTGCTCAAATGAACCTTTTCTTTTAAGGAGTCGAAAAGGAATGAAAGTGACTGCTCTAGAGATTCTAGACAAGAGGGTTTACCAAACTAATCACAAAACTGCAATATACACCTTGGTGGTAAATGAAAGAGAAATTACCAAGGATTTACCGTACGGCAGTCAATCTTCCTGAATGTTGTGTTCGGTGCATTGTGATCAGTAAGGTGGCAGACTCAGCTTCCTAGGGATAAAGGATTTCAACCTATTGGAGTCTCCCACTATATACTCGACAGTACAGGGAGCACAAGTCCGTACTAGTACTTATCGAATCAGAGAGGAGGAATCACCCAACCTCAATGAAAATGATAGCCACTAGGTTTTAAGACACTGGAACACATCTCTAGCCTAGACCTCTAGATGTTTTCCTTAAGTTCCAATGCGTTATTAGGTTAATTGATGTAAATTTTATGTTTATCTTGCTTAAAATTTTCCTTTTAGGGTTCACCATGAGACGTTTTTTGAAATTCCTAAGAATGCAACTAGAATGAGAAGCACTCTTTCCATTTGTTTTCAGCAATGAAAATCCTAACTCTGAGGGGTAGAGCATACAAGTACTTTTTGAACAATCAACAAAGAGCACAAACTAATGCAATTCCCTAAACAATTCCTTTTGAACACACAAACTCAAACTCTAAAATGCAATTTCATGTATTTCATTTTATTTCAGTTTCTCTTAATGTGAATGATGTAATAAGAAAACTAATGCACAAATGATTTAAAAACTCTTTTCACAAAAAAATTCAATTTATGACAATTTCTCTTAAAGGGAAGGGAATACTGAATGACACTTTCAACTTTAAAGAAATGAAGATTTTCGACACTTTAAACGAAAATATGAATCAAATTCACAAATATATCAATCGATTATTTATGAAGGAAGAGTTTATGACACTTCGTTTTTTGACAAAAAAATCGATCAAAGTTTTTGACAATGGATTGCAAATGATAAAACAAATACATAAAGAAAAATCCAACAATTCATTCTAAATCGGGTAGAAATAAGGAAACAAAGACTATTTTTCAGAGACAAGACCTCATTTACATCCAACAAGCAATTCAAACTACTGAAAATTAACAAAATTTTTCAGTTCCTAGATGGGAAAACTGACCCTAAAGGGATCAACCCAGGCCAGAGTCAAAGACAATGCACTGAATCGCATTGAGTCTATGCAGAAGGTGCATCGCAGCGCACTGTGTCAGTCATAGAGGTGTGCTGATTACAGAAAGACAATTTTATGCTCAAAATTGACCCAATTTTCAATGAATTGGACTTGAATTCAATAAATGACAGAAGGTACAGTATGTCAAAGTGTTTAAGAGATTGATAAGCTACTACAAGGGATAGGATTGCTCCCCAGTATGGCTTCCATTTTGTTTTGGGAAAATTTAGTGTTCGTACAAACGCCTAACCGTCTAGACCTAGTAGTTAGTCTAGAAACAATAGACAAAGTAATTCGCTACTTTTCCTATAATTAACAGATAAGAGAAGGAGGAAAATGGAACCAACCTGTAACTTTAGCTCGATCCCTCTCTCCTTTGATCAATTTCGTCACTCCTTTCCATCTTAACTCACTTGGAAAGTACCTTCACACAAGCCGACACAGAAACCCATCAAAGCATACAATAACGATTGGTTAACTAAACATATCATAGAATCCATAATACAATATACATCATATAAACACATGAATGGAAAAAGATTAAAATTATTTATTGATAAAAGGAAAGATTACAACTCATGAATGTTCATGCTTGATTCAATGTCTTCCTTCCAGTTTCAAACCCTTCTCTCCTCATTAAGCAACAATTCAACATCATTACAATACTCTTACTATTCTCATTCAAACAACATTTCCTTAGCTCAAGAAATTCCAACCTGGACCTTTAAATGCTTGGTCAATTTATAGCTGAATGGAGGAGGTTAAGCCATTAATGGCCCTCATGAATGCTCTGCCAAAATTGGGAGGTGGTTCCATGGAGGAAGGGATAATGGATTAAGGTTCATTCATCCTCTTCCTCATCCAAAAGCGAGCTCAATCCATCTGGAAACTTCCAAAAGCATCCACTGGATGAGGAATCCAATGGATTCATTTAAAAAATTGGATGAATCTTGCTCAGTGCAGGTGACACAAAGGCTAGTTACGTTGCAGTGCACCTAGCCAGTGCAGTTCCTGCACTACAATGCAGCTTGATAAAGGTCCACCTGCGTTGATCACCTTAGAGGTACTTTTTGGATGAACAGTGTCATGGAAACTCTTGGGAGGCAAGCATGATGTTGACTGACCTCATTAGGGAATGAAAACAATTAAATTAAGGATTGATGGACCCTAATAATATTGATCTAGAAGTCAGGGTTGATGTGCCCAAATTGATCTATAACATTTGTGGAGAACACAGGAAAGATCATTGCTTGTTATGGCTTGGGTTCTAACCTCATGTTCTTGAAATGCGTAGATGGTTTGTTGAGAATTTCTGAGTGTACTGATATGTTTCCTGGAAATATTTATACTCTCGGTTCCTTATAAAAACTTCGAGTCTGACTGATTCTTTCTTTTGAACCTCTGACTTCGAGGGGGAATTTTTCTCTCGGTTGGTGCTTGAGTGATAAAGCGAGTCCTCTTTCCTTGTGCAGAGTAGTTGGTTTGACCAAAAGAAAGGAAACCAAGTGAAGTCATCGAAAAGATAGATTGAAATTGATTGATTCCAATTCCAGGATTTGGTGCGTGCTCAGTAAATACGAAAAGAAGGTATTGATATTTTGCTTGGAAATATTTATATGAGTATGTACTCTTTTAGCTTGCACTATGAATTAATTATGTATGAAAACTTAGTGATAGAAATTGTTACATTCTTCTTATTTGATAAGATTAGTAGGTAGGAAAAAGAGGAACCTACATGGGTTAACATGATTGGATACAAACAAACAATACCAAAAGGAAAAATTGTAGATTCCTATTCTTGGAAGTATGACGGTGAAAACAACGTTCTTAGAGAGTCTTTAAAAAGAATAATTCCTTATCTGCATTTTATGTAAGAAAATATAGGATGCATGTTTTTTCTCAAAAGGGATTTCTTACTGGTGTATGAAATGATAGCAAATCCAATTTATTTTCTTGGAAATGAATATAGATTAAAGAGGGTAATTGGTGAGATAATTTCATGGGTGGTGAAAAATAAAAGTGGAAAGTGGGATTTTCTTTTGAATTGTATAGTTTTAATAACTACCTTATGTGTTTATAAGACATAAGTCTTTGTTGAAGAAAAGATAAGTAACTATGACTTTTTGGTTAATTAGAATAGATAAATCTTGTGGTTTTCTTGAAAAGAACACCGAGGTTTTGTGCTTAGTCATGGTAAAAAAATTTCCATGGTGTTGGTAAATGTTAGTTATTTAATAAAACCATGGAAACGATTCCCATCGATTCTTATTCTTAAGAGAGTTCTTGATCTAGATTTAAACATGAACGCAACAAGTTACAGATATAACCATAAACACAGAGATGTAGCAGAAATAATACTTCATTTCATTAATGTAAAATACTGAAATATGCTTACAACCAGAAATGGAAATAAACCATCTAGGGCGATGGTAGCTTATATCTTGCAATAGATGTGGAGACTACATGCCTTTGAACTGAGATACAATGAGGCTTGAAGGCCTATTTATTGTTGAGAAATAAGGGAAAACCATAAATATCCAAAAACCTAACCCTAGGAGATGAACCGCCAAATTGTGGGCCGCTTTTTGGGTAAATTGGTACATCAACTTCCGAGGGTCGTAACTTTGGCATATGATCTCTGTTTGACACACACAATATCTCGTTAGAAAGATCTATCTGAGGAATACAACTTTGGGAAGAGAAACATAGGACCATGGACCCTTATTGCTCCCAGGTTTCCCAAAAACTGTCATTTAAGGCCTCAAGACGACTCTGGAAGTTCAAGACCAGAAAAACTGCTAAAAATAGTAAATTGTGCTACAATTAAGGAACTGAAAAACTGAAAGAGATAGTTGTAGGGGTCCAAGTGAGATAGGAGGGTGGTCACCAACATCCACCTGGATCATTCCTCCCCCTTTAGGAAGCAATGGTCCCCACTGTGTTGAGTTCCTCCATGAGATGAGGAAACTTTTGCTGAACTTGGTCCCTGGTGAGCTATTTTGCAACCTCTGATGTGTCCAATAATGGTGGGAAGCTTGGTCGACAACAGTCCACATTGAACACTCAGTGGAAGCGAAGGAATGGGGAAATGTTGTGCTCCAAAGCATTGTATCCCATAGCGTTGGTACTGGTGTAAGGACCATATCGGAGTGGTCTGAACTTCTGATGGGCCCTTGTAAGGCGTTCTTTCTGCAGATGCAATAGACTTTTTCACCCACTTGAAAAATGTGTGGTACCTGATATTGATCATGTCGCTACTTGTGCTTGGTACTTTCCAGAATGGAGTGGCGATAGATCGGCCCGTTGGGTAGAGTTGC
This sequence comes from Pinus tabuliformis, assembly GCA_031772625.1. Lineage (NCBI taxonomy): Eukaryota > Viridiplantae > Streptophyta > Pinopsida > Pinales > Pinaceae > Pinus > Pinus tabuliformis. The sequence continues at coordinate 784,568,846 of CM062815.1, forward strand.
TCTGGAAGTCAGATCAGACAAATACATGACCTGACAGTGCAATGGTACCCCTGTGGGTGAGGAGAAGATTTCCCTATCTTATTTCATGACTATATCCACCTGCTTCTACTGTGTGGAGGAACCCTTCCCGGGGGCCATGGGTGTGGCTACGATCTTCCCCTTACTTTGAGAGCAAACCAAACAAAAAATAAATTTCCTAATCTTGGAGATGATCTTACTGCCTTTCTTAGTAGAGATCAAAGAAGTGGGGTAGGTGGGACTACCTCGGTATCTTGTATAATGAATTACAAAAAAAAAATAGAGCGAGGCTTTGACTCATACATAGCATGTCGCTCCACAAGTATGGCTAGCCTAATAATACATCACAAGCATCCAGAGGTGCAACATCATGTAATGCCTCGTCTGTGAAGGGTTTGATGCTGTAGGGAAGGTGGCACTACTAGCGAACTCGGAGATCTCATCCTTGGTGAAGCCACCCGATATTGTACAGCTATGGGTGTGTTGTAGTTGGTAGGCCCAACCGCTTCACGATCTCTACTAAAATGAGGTACTTTTGGCTCCCACTGTCAATAATGAATTGTAGCGGTGAACTCTTCACCCACATCTGTGAGTGGAAAAGACACTCCCCTTCCTGTGGATCTTCAAGCTCATTCTTTTTGATCTTGGAGGTGGAAAAAATGGCTTCGGGCTCCGCATCAATGATCTACTTCCCTTTGTCATTCCCCTTGTCGGGTTTTGACTCAGGGTCAAAACATGCATCTGATTCTGAAGCCTTCAACTCAGCCACCAGCAACTGCTTGGTCCAACATTCACTTGTGTTGTGTGTGGGGATGTTATGGAACTCACACCACTTTCCTATGTCCTTCTTTGACTTCGTGTTGTTGTTCTTTTCTTTTGGCTTCGACGAGTTTTCTGGGGTTGCCCCATCTTAGCTTTTTCCTTGGTTCTGCGATTTGGGGAAGCCTTTCCCTAGCTTCGAATTCGTAGATCCAAAGTCTCGCTTCTTCTATTTAAACTTTTGGTTGATCTTGACAGCGTATCGATACGTCGTACCGAGAGAGGAGATGTTCAGAAACTCCATCTCGTCCTGGATATACTTGTGTACGCAGCCACGACATTTGAATACCAAATGCAGCTCAGAATCCTTGATACCGAAATTTGTGCGAAGGGTATGAAAAATATTTGTGAACTCTAGTACATCATGGTCCCTTCCCTACTGTATTGTGGTCCACTTTATGTATTTGTCCTCATTGCTTCTGACAGGGTAATCCTGCTCCTTGACGACATCCTAGAATGAATTCCAAGTGGAAGTGGCTGAAAACAGTGAGTTTGTACTTTCATCCTTCTGCTTGTAGTAAGTTTCCCACCAGTTATTGATGTGTGGGGTAGCTTTGAGAAGAGGGAAAGAGATCTTTTATTGGCTGGAAAAATCATGAACAAAAAATACCCTTCTAACACATTTAACCATTTATCTACTGCATCTACGTCTATTTGACCCTCGAATATGGGGATTTCAAATTTAACTTGTACATTAAAGGGTGTGGCATTTCCAGAGTAGTTGTTGGAAGCCGATGTGTCGCCTCTAGGTAGTCGCTGAAGGATCTGGGCAAAGTTTTCCATCATCACGTTTCTTTGTCACTCAAGTCCTTCTTCGAGCAAGATTTTGATAGGATCTCATGCTCCCTCATCTTTCTTTTCGTCTGCCATGGGAGGCTGTCAGGATTTGCGAGGTTGATCTTGTAAAGGTTCAACCACATCGAGCCCTAGCTCCTTATATCATGACCTCGTTGGGGATATGCAAAGAAAAACAAAGAAAAAACGGACCACTCTAATACCACTAATCCAGATTTAAACACGAACGCAACACCATATAGATATAACCATAAACACAGAGATGCAGCAGAAATAATACTTCATTTCATTAATGTAAAATACTAAAATATGCTTACAAACAGAAATGGAAATAAACCAGCTAGGGTGATGGTAGCTTACCTTTGAGAAGAGATCTAGCGGCTACATGCCTCTGAACTGAGTTACAATGAAGCTCGAAGGCGTATTTATTGTTTAGAAACAGTTGAAAACCCTGAATATCCAAAAACTTAACCTGAGGAGATGAAATGTCAAACTATGGGACCCGTTTTGGGTAAATTTGTACATCAACTTCACGGGGTCGTGACTTTGGCATATGATCTCCGTTTGACACACACAACACCTCATTAAAAAGATCTATCTGAGGACTACAACTTTGGGAAGAGAAAGATGGATTCATGTTTCCCCTAGTTTTCCCAAAAAACGTCATTTAGGGCCTCAAAATGGCTCTAGAAGTTCAGGACCTGAAAAACTGCTAAAAATAGTAAATTGTGCTACAATTAAGGAAACTTTAAAATTGAAAGAGACAGTTGTGGGGTTCCAAGTGGGATAGCCCGGTGGTCACCAACATCCACCTGGATCAATTCTTAAAAAAAAAAAAGAATACTTATGCATAGATCAAATTCACAGAGCTAACATAAGTCATAGGAATATTCTTTGAAAAGAATAAGTTTTTATTGTGGGTAAGAGATAAGTCAATTGTGTTAATTTCTTTGCAATATTTTGCAAAATTTACATGTTTTGGCAGGTATACAGATAAATGATTTGTGTGTTGTATATTGCATAGTTTGATTTAATTGCATGATTTAATGCTTAAAAGGTTAACATTATTATTATTTTAGCTACTTTGCCCAAAGGAAATGTTGATTATGATATTTTCTTGAAAACAAGTACATGAGAACTTTGTTATGACACTTTCTTGGAAAGAAATGCATAAGAACTTTGTACATAAAACCATATAGAAACTATGTTGGGTTCTTGAAGATAACTATGTGAAAAGAACACATGCATAATCCTAGAAACAATAGTTCATTACATGCATGATAATAGAATGTTTGTGTTAGTTCTTTCAAAGAGAAACATGGATATGTGTGCATAAAAGAATAAGTATTATGTTATATCATGGAAAGTAAAATAAGTAATTAATTTCAATAAATGCACTATCTTTCATTTGTAAAATACATATATCCATATGCAAGAAATAATGACTAACAGACTAGTTTTGTTTTAGAGAAATGCATATCTTGTGCATACAATAGATTTTGTAAATAGGTCTATCTTGGGAAACATGTTTTTCGAAAAGGGACTTGCATTTGCATGCACAATAATGATTTCTATGATGTTAGATTTCCCTTATAAGGGGGCATGCCTTTTTATATATTATAATAATATCTATTGCATTGGAAATGTTACTTAGTTACATGCACAAAGAAGAAGCTAAGGGGCTAGCTCTCTTTGAATAAGTTTTTATATTTACATGTATGAGAAACAAAGATAAGTTTAGTATCCTTTAAATGAAATGAATGGATACAGTGGTTTCTTTTGAATATGAACTTGTGTTGGTGCAAGAATGATCATAGTTATGTCGTAATTATATTGACATGCTTGATAATTATTTTCTTACACATAATGCATGAGTAGTGTTGTTAAAGGAAGCATGTCGTGATATTTTGCTTACATTTAATCAATGTATATGAATAGATGGTGGAGCATCATTTAGTATAAATTTATGAGTTGGTTGATTAATACTTTATGCAGTCATGATATCAACGTATGTTGACGACAAATTTATGAATTGGTTGATTAATACTTTATGTAATCATGATATCAACATATGTTGATGTCAAATTTATGAATTGGTTGATTAATACCTTATGTAATTATGATATCAACGTATATTGATGACAACAATCGTAGAAATTGTTATTTTTAACATGATGGTAGGTAAATAATGGTCCACTAAAGGAACAACGAGACCACAAAGATATGAATATTGGAGATTTGTGGGTAAATGATGTTATGATGATGGTAATAGATTATAACAAGTTTGTTGTTTTTGAGATGATATTCTTTATAATATTTTATAGCAATGGTTAAGAGATTGACTCTCTTATAACCATTGAGTGAGGGGTGAACACTCTCACAAGCGGGTGAACACCCTCACGAGCATTTAATAATAAAATCAAACGTTTGATGGTTTTTACCCTATAGGGTTTCCGTGGTATATCAGTGTTCAATGATGTGATTTCTTATTATGTGAGTGGTTAAAGGAATCATGAAATTGATGGAAGGTTACATAATAAATTTTATGTTACAAGCATGATTGTGATTGTTAATGGTTCTACAACTTACTATTCCTCTATTGAAAATCATTCTATGTAATGATGCAGATTCTATGTAATGGTTAATAAAGAGTCCTCTATTGGAAGTCATTCTATGTAATGATGAAGATTCTATCTAATAGTTAATGAGAAATTTGGATTAGTAATTTGGATGGTTACTTGTGGATAAATTGCATTATTTTTTTTGAACTCGATGTTACAAATTATGTTACAAAAATGATTTTTGGTTTTTTAAATAAAAATATATTTTTAAAGCAATGGATTCAATATTTTTAAAAAGGGGAATAAATGATCCGAATCAGATGCATAAATGACTATCATAGAACTGTGACTAAAACCGGTCAAACAAATCCTTGAAAAATCCAAAACAACAATCAAAAACACCCTGAACCAGTGGCCATGGCAGCTGGCGTGGAATGATGAGGAACTCGGTCAAGGCGCACTGACCGAGGCCATGGAGACTGCACAGGAGGTCAAAATAGCCCCTGGGAGCCCTGGAATGGTAAAAGGAGCTGGTTTTCGATGCGCATTCGCTGGGCAAACAGGACCGAAATGGTAGGGCTTAAGCACTCAGTCACATCGGGTAGCTAGAGGACTGCGGGCGGAGAAAGGAAAAAGCGCCAATGTACAATGGTGGGACCCACGACCTGGAAACCGACGGTTTGATCGGGACACCCTTGAACGGTAAGAGGTTTTGGAGAAAGCAGAGCGATCACAATCAGCGATCGATGCGTGGTAGCAAAGGAGAGAGAAAACCCACCGCGATCGCTCGTTATCGGTCGAGAAAGTCAACCATGCTCGACGTGCGAATGACGTTGGATCTGGAGGAGCCCAGATCGGATGGCTGAGATTGCGCCCGATAGACAGAGCAGAATTGACAGGGGATAAAGCCGCGATTTAAGAGGATTTGGAATCCGTTGACCGCCACGGTGGAGAAAGCAACGAATTGACAAGCAGGCTGGCGCAGTTCAAATGGAGACACGTAGCTACTTCCTGAGTGTTATGCTGACACCGAACAAGGAATTCCAAGCACACAGGCAACAGGCAAATCGACGCAGGAAGAAGGGGAAACGAACAGGTCAAGGATCGAATGGCTAAAGCCATGAAAAGAGGTAGTTGAATAGGGGATCAGAAGGGAGATTCGGATCAAAGAGTCAAAGTGACCAAGAGAGACAGTGAATAGTGAACCCAAAGAGGAGGACTGAGCACAGAGTGCAGTAAAGCCAAGCAGAGGAGATAGAGGGCTGAGCTGACCACAGGCAGCATCGAGCACCAGAGAGCTTGAAGAATCAAGCCTTTCCATAGAGGAATCTCTCCGGGATTGAGCATCACAGTTGGCTCTTTCCACTATAGACCGAGGGTCACAGAGCAGGTAGGAAGAACGAGACTCTGTGTACTCCAATTGGCTTGGGGAATCCAAGAACCACCCTGCCAAGCAAAATCTGCTTCATGAGAACTCATATTGAGTCCCTGTATTGTAATTTCTCCACTCAAAGACATAATAAAACAAGGCCACCACTGAAGCTGGACCAAATACGTAGCCCTGGAGAATAGGGTGAACTCCTTATTAAAAATTGTTTGTGTCTTTATGTCTTCTTACTGCATTTCTCTGCTGTCTTTCCATTCAAAATGTCTGTGTATTGGCAATCTGATCGATCCGTTGTTTCAATAACACATAACACACACACCAGCACATGAGTCTGTAATACCTTCTGTTAAATAAATCTTTAATGAGGTCACTCATAGGTTGATTATCAGATCAAGTGGTATCAGAGCCCTAGGTTGTAAGGTTAGACAAGCTTGTGTTGGTTTAGTTGTGAATGATCACTAGATCAAAGATCAAATTAGGAGAAGGAGAATTGGTGGAAACTAATCTTGAAATTAGGAGAGTCTATTCTCGAAAGACAATTTCAGAATAAGGTTCTGTAGGGCCAGACCCTCAATTCCTAGAAAGTTTCCTAGCTATAAAGTCCATGGTGGAAGAAAGGTATAGGGACTTTAGAAAGCATAGGGGTGAGGATTCATCAGGCTCTAAGCAAGATAAAGAAGAAGATGAACCTCATTCCCATGACCACTCCAAAGGGAAGGGAAAATAAGAAAGCTTCCCTACACCTCCTAGCAGCCCTGTGCATAATAAGAAAGCATCTTTGATTAAGTTAGATGTTAAATTTGATTTGCCTATATGTGATGGAGAGTTGAATGCTAAAAAGTTGGACAACTGGATAAGACAAATTGATGTGTATTGCAGGGTGCAGAACATAGACTCAGACAAGAGTAAGATTCAGCTGGCAAGCCTACGCCTAGGAGGCACTGCCTTGGTTTGGTGGGAAGGCAGAACCCAAGCTGATGTGAAGAAGCATGGTAAGACCATCTCTGTCTGGAGTGACTTTGTTTCTGGCATTAGAAAGCAGTTCTATCCATTGGCCTACATGCAACAAGCCATGATGAGTTAGCAAACTCTTTGGCAGTTGAAAGGGCAAAGTGTATAAGGGTATACTCAAGAGTTCCGAAAGAGAGCATTGATGTTAGGTATTTCATTAGACTCACTAGAAACTCTTTTCAGGTACATTGGGGGTCTACATAGCTACATGAGGCACATTATCCTCATGTTTAATCCCACTAGTATAGATGAGGTATCTGTACAAGCTACTCATCTAGAAGTAAGAGGAAAGAATGGAAATCCAGAAGTTGGGGGACCATCCCAACCCACTGTAAGCAAAAGCAAGGAGAAAAGAAAGCAGAAATGGAAAGCAAGGAAGGCCAACACTACACAAAAAGGCAAAGCTTCATGCACTCACTATAAAAAGGAGGGGCATGATGATGAGCACTGTTGGATTTTGCATCCAGAGCTGAGACCTAAGAAGTCTGAGGGCAAGAAGAAGACGACTGCTACAATTATTCAGAAATATTTGGGGTCAGACTCGGGAGATGAAAAAATCACAGCAACCATAGGTATAAAAGGTAAGAATTCTGAAGCATCTACTAGTAATTCTGCTCAATCTCTTATTGATGAAGAACATGAGAGAAAAAGGCGTGAGCTTTTCCATATTCGAGTTGTTTCCAAATATCAAAAGATTGATACTTTGTTTGATAGCAACTCACAAGTAAATCTGATTTCTGAAGCAATTGCAAAGAAATTGGGATTAGCAACTACACCTCACAAGAAGCCATACCCATTAGGATGGTTGAATGATAAAGCACAACTACAAGTGACTAGACAGTGCAAACTCAAGTTTTCTTTTGGGTTAGCATTTGTAGATGAGGTTGAGTTAGATGTAATTCCTTTCGATATATGTGGAATTGTTTTAGGAAGTCCTTACTTGCATGATAAAAAGACTATTTTCTATAGAGCTGAGAACAAGTATCTACTTGTTAAAGATGGAATCGAATACTTTTTAAGAGCTCATAAGCTCAAGAATAATTATACTCTCATAAACTTAGGACAGATGAAAAGAATGATAAATTCATGCAAACAGTTCTTACTAATGGTTGTAAAAGAAAAGAAAACAGATAAAACTGATGTATTTGAGGGTTGTAGAAAAGATTGTTTTAGAGTATGATGTCTTGTTTCAAGAACCTCAAGGTCTGGCCACCCAAAAAGGAAATAGTACATGATATTATTTTGTAGCAAGATGTTCCTTTGCCTAACATTGGGATGTACAGGTTATCTGCTTTAGAGAATGATGAAATCAAGAAGCAGGTGCAGGAGTTGCTCGAGAAAGGGTTCATCAGGCCTAGCACATCACCATGTGGGTCACCAATCGTTTTGGTGAGAAAGAAAGATGGCTCGTGGAGAATGTGAATTTATTACCAATCACTGAATAAAATAACGATAAAAAATCATTATCTGCTTCCTCGCATAGATGATCTTTTATATCAATTGAAGGAAGTTGTTTATTTCACCAAGTTGGATTTGCATAGTGGATACCATCAGGTCAGAGCTGCAGAGCAAGATGCATGGAAGACTGCTTTCAAAACAAAGCAGGGATTGTATGAATGGCTGGTTATGCTTTTTGGCTTGACCAATGCCCCTGCTACTTTCAGGAGATTAATGAATGATGTACTCAGACCTTTTCTTGATGATTTTGTTATTGTGTATCTGGATGACATTCTGATTTTTAGTAAAATGTGGGAAGAACATTTAAAGCATGTTAAGCAGACATTAGATGTTTTGAAAAGAGAAAAACTTTATGTTAAACTCTCAAAATGTGAATTTGACAAAACCTCTCTAAATTATTTGGGTCATATAGTAGGGGGAGGTGAATTGAAAATAGATCCCTCTAAACTGGCAGTCATTGTAAACTGGCCTAAACGCAAGTCTGCTACAGAAGTGAGAAGCTTCTTAGGAGCAGCATAGTATTGGAGGAAGTTCATTTCAAACTTCTCTTCAGTTGCAGCTCCCTTACATGCTTTGACGGGATTGAACAAGGTGTTTCAGTGGGGAGGAAAACAGCAGAAAGCCTTCGACACCTTGAAAGACAAAATTAGTACAGCACCTGTACTAGCACTGCCAGATCTACAAAGACCATTTGAGATACAAACTGATGCCAGTGACTATGCCATGGGAGCAGTGTTGACACAACACGGTAAACCCATATGTTATCATTCTGAGACTTTTAATCCTGTAGTAGTTAACTATCCTACCTATGATAAGGAATTGTATGCATTAGTTCAGAGTGTGAAAAAATGGAAACATTATTTAATGGGCAAAGAATCAGTAATACATACTGATCATCAACCACTTCAATATCTACACTTCCAAACTAAGTTGCAACAATGAAGACATTACAGATGGATGGGTTTTCTACAACAATTTCATTTAGTCATCAGATATAAAAAGGGCATACATAAGAAGGTTACAAACATGTTATCTAGACCCATTATAAATGCATCTACCATCCTTAAGCATAATTCTGTACTACATGAAAGCTACATAGAACAGTATGCTCAGGATGTGGACTTTAAAGATGTATATGCAACTTTGAGTCAAGGAAAGAGAGTAGAAGAATTGGACTATCATGTGAAGGACCGACTCTTATATCATTGTGGGAAACTCTGCATTCCACAAACTGAGAGAGAAAAGATAATTAGGGAAGCACACACTTCTCTGATATCAGGTCACTTTGGGGTAAGTAAAACAGTTGCACAGCTGCAAAGGTTCTGTTATTGGCCAAAAATGAATGAGACAGTTTCTAGATATGTAAAGGGGTGTGCTATGTGTGCTAAAAGCAAGCCCAGCAACAGAAAACTAGGCTTGTACACTCCATTGCCAGTTCCCTCTCACCCTTGGGAGAGCATTTCCATGGATTTTGTTGGAGGACTGCCCAAATCTAGGAAAGGTCATGATTATCTATATGTTATTGTGGATAGGTTCAGCAAAATGTGTATTTTGATACCCTGTAGCAAACAGATTATAGCTGAACAAACTGCAAAATTATTCTTTGAACATGTATGGGTTCATTTTGGATTACCCACTTCTATTATATCTGATCAAGACACTCGATTTATGGGAAAGTTTTGGTCCAGTCTGTGCCAACTAATAGACACCAAATTAAAGAAAAGCACAGCTTTTCATCAACAAACAAATGGCCAGACAGAAGTAGTAAACAGGACAGTGATCCAGTTACTGAGAGGATATTGCAGCAAACATCCTAAGCTTTGGGATGAGCATTTGTGCTATGTGTAGCATGCTTACAATAGAGTCAAACACTCTTCTACACAAAGATCTCCGTTTGAGACCTGCTTTGGTTTCATACCAAGGTCTCCCTTGGATTTTGTCTTTGCTAAAGATATCATGGTTGATGGACACAGTGATGTGGACAAAGCAATTAGGTTCATTGAACAGATCCAGGAGATCCACTAGGCAGTACAGGAACAACTGGAAAAGAGCCTGGCCAAGTACAAGGCTAGGCATGATAAGCATCAGATGGAGCATAGTTTTCAAGTTAGAGACCAAGTCTGGCTATATATCAGCAAGGACAGGATGCAAGGTGAAGGTAAGAAGCTAAAACCTATCAGGTATGGACCCTTCAGGGTACTTGAGAAGATTGGTGAAAATGCTTTTCGCCTTGATCTACCAGCTTACATGCACATCTACTCAGTCGTGAACGCAGATTGCTTGAGATTGTTTCAACCTTCAATGATTGAGGACCCTGAAGAGCAGAGTCAATTGCCTTCTGTTGATGATCTACTACCGGAATATCTTAATGAGCTGTAGGAAGATATAGTTCTGGACAGAAAGGTAAGGAAAACGCGTACTGGACAGGTGGAATACCTCAGAATTGGGCTTAAAGATTCGAAGCTGAGCAATGCGAAGTGGATTGAGATTGGACAAGTGAGATAGCAATTTCCTCACTTAGTCGATGCTTAAAAGAAAAACCAACTTTTGGTGGTCCAAAAGCTTTTCAGTTCGGAGGCCGTGATCCAAATCGGATCCATAAACGACTGTCATAGAACCGTGACTAAAACCAGTTGAACAAATCCTTCAAGAATCCAAAACAGCAATCGAAAACACCCTAAACTAGTGGCCATGGCAGCCGACGTGGAACGATGAGGACCTTGGTCAAAGCGTGCTGACCGAGGCCCATGGAGACTATGCAGGAGGTCAAAATAGCCCCTAGGAGCCCTGGAATGGGAAAAGGAGCTAGTTTTCGATGCGCGTTAGCACTTAGCGCTAACACGTGTTACTGGGAAAACAGGGCCGAAATGGTAGGGCTTAAGCACTCGGTCACATCAGGGAGCCAGAGGACCGCGAGCGGAGAAAGCAAAAAGCATTAATGTACGATGGTGGGACCCACGGCCTGGAAATCGGTGGTTTGATCGGGACACCCTTGAACGGTAAGAGGTTTTGGAGAAAGCGGAGCAATCACAATCAGCGATTGACGTGTGGCAGCGGAGGAGAGAGAAAACCCACCACGATCGCGCGTTATTGGTCGAGCAAGTCAACCATGCTCGATGTGCGAATGACGTTGGATCTGGAGGAGCCCAGATCGGACGCCTGAGATTGCACCCGATAGACAGAGTGGAATTGACAGGGGATAAAGCCGTGATTTAAGAGGATTTGGAATCCGTTGACCACCACGGTGGAGAAAGCAACGAATCGACAAGCGGGCTGGCACAGTTCCGATGGAGACACGTGGCTACTTCCTGAGCATTATGCTGATGCCGAACAGGGAATTCCAAGCATACAGGCGACAGGCGATCGATACAGGAAGAAGGGGAAACGAACAGGTCGAAGATCGAATGGCTAAAGCCATGAACGAAGGCAGTCGAATAGAGGATCAGAAGGGAGATTCAGATCAAAGAGTCCAAGTGACCAAGAGAGACAGTGAACAGTGAACCCTGAGAGGAGGACTGAGCACAGAGCGTAGTAAAGCCAAGTAGAGGAGACAGAGGGCTGAGCTGACCACAGGCAGTGTCAAGCACCAGAGAGCTTGAAGAATCAAGCCTTCCCATAGAGGAATCTGTCCAAGATTGAGCATCACAGTTGGCTCTTTCCACTGTAGACCAAGGGTCACAAAGCGGGTAGGAAGAACGAGAGTCTGTGTACTCCAAGTGGCTTGGGGAATCCAAAAACCACCCTGCCAAGCAAAATCTGCTTCAGGAGAACTCATATTGAGTCGTAGTATTGTAATTTCTCCACTCAAAGACATAATAAGACAAGGCCACCACTGAAGTTGGACCGGAGACGTAGCCTTGGAGAATAGGGTGAACTCCTTATTAAAAATTGTTTGTGTCTTTGTGTCTGCTTACTGCATTTCTCTTCTGTCTTTCCATTCAAAATGTCTGTGTATTGGCAATCTGATTGATCCGTTGTTTCAATAACACAAAACACACACACCAATACATGAGTCTGTAATACCTTCTTTTAAATAAATCTTTACTGAGGTCACTCATAGGGTGATTATCAGATCAATAAATAAGTGTAAAAATTAATTAGTTTTAAAAAGAAAATAAATACATGTAGAAATTAATTATCTTTAACTAATATACTTTTTAATAAAAAAATGCTTTGATTTATTTGTTTTATTAAAATTTGAATAAAAAGATTAATTAAAAAGATGATTTTTGGTTTTCCAAATAAGCATATATTTTTAAGATAGTGAATTCAACTTTTTAAAAAGTGAGGGTAAATAAGCGTAAAAATTAATTATTTTTAATTAGTATATTTGCTTATTTTTAAGATAGTGAATTCAACTTTTTAAAAAGTTAGTAAATTAGTGTAAAAATTAATTATTTTTAATTAGTATATTTTTAATTAAAAAAATTATTTTGATTTATTGGTTTTATTAAAATTTTAATTAATTAAAAGAGATGTTCGATTGTTTTAAAATTTTGTTTTTACGGGGATATGATATAATTATCAGTGATATTAGGAATGAATTTTAACCTTTACATTACGTTCAAATAAAATTGAATTAATAAAAATTAGAAAAAAAAAAGGTTGTAATTAAGTAATATTTCAGCTGACTTTTAAAAACTAGTTTAAATTAATAAAAAAAAAATTAAAGAAATAACATTTTTTACCGAGTTAGCCCTATGGGGTAGGTGAGTTGTTAATCGCTCTGCGGTGGTGTAGTTCGTGGACTCCATATTTGAGGTCACGAGTTCAAATCCCCGGACTTACATGGCGGCCCAGAGGTTATAGTGGCGGCGGCGGCCCAGAGGTTATAGTGGCGGCGGCCAAAATCGACGCAAGTTGTGAGGTTGTCCGAGTTGTTGATTCCCCTATCAGATAAAAAACATTTTCTATTGAATTTTAAAAAATTATTTACAAATTTATCTATTTATTAGCTTATTATATTTTAGATAAAACTAAATAAATAAACTTAATTATTAATTATTACAGTAAAATCAGTTATTAAAAACAAATCAAATATATATCAGCCTTTAAAAATAGTAAATAAAATTATTTTGTTAAAAGTTTTACTTTCAATTCATTAAAATAAATTATATATTTAAATAAATTTTCAGAAATGTAATTGTTTAATCTAATTAACTCTTTTAATAAATTTACTTGTTTAATCAAATATATATCAACCTTAAAAATACAAAATAAAATTATTTTGTTTAATTTTTTACCTTTATTTCATTAAAATAAATTATATATTTAAATAAAAAGTGTAATTATTTAATCTAAATAATTTTTTGAATAAATATACCTACTCTAAAAAATTTCAATGATCACAAAAACCTTAAAAACAAATTTTCATTTTTGAAAACTTAATACAAAACCATAAAGTCATTTTACAGAATTTCAAATTTTCATAATGTAAATTTGTATTGATAAAAAACCATAAAAATCATTTTACAAAATTTTTAAATAATTATTAATTTAATGAAATATCAGAACAAATGACACCACGATGCAGCTGTTCATCGAAACCTTAAAACCATTTGCCTTTTTAAGTAGGTGCTGCTATTGATTCATCGACGCATAGGACACGCTGCTTATTTGGAAAAACTCAGTGGCAGTGTCCCTTTTTGGAGGGTAGCCCATCTAGGTTGCCTGAGGGCAGTGAGCAGTTCCTTTTGGAAGGCAATGAGCTCCGATGGTGGTTTTAATCACACGCCTGGCAATAATGGCCAGATCGAATTAGACAAAATCATGATTTTTGTCAAAATATTTCTTGTTCTGCTTGTACTCGTGATTTCGCTATGCGTTAATGGCAGATGGATTTGGACTTGGGTAAACTCTGCTACATTTGCCCGAGCGAGATCCGAAGAACGGGAGAGGCTGCACAATGTGGGATTGGATTCTGCGGTATTAGAGACGCTGCCCAAGTTTGTGTATCGATCACACAATTTCACGGATGGGTTAGAGTGTTCAATATGTCTGTGCGAGTTGCAGGAGAATGAGAATGGCCGGACTCTGCCCAATTGCAAACATAGATTTCATGTGGACTGTATCGGCATGTGGTTTTTCTCGCATTCCACTTGTCCCCTTTGCAGAACCGGCGCTCAACCCCAACAACCAATTTTGGGATCCCCTAGAGTAGGGCAGGATTCGGCTACAATCCCCTCACCAATGGCTTCAGGAATCCATCCCAATCTGACTTCGGAGGAAGGACAGACCGCAAACTCTGAAGAAGAATATGATCCGGAGAACCCACCAAATATACAGGTTCGAGAATGCTAGGTGGAATCGATCGTCCGGCATAGAGCCAGTAGATTCTAGGAACCATATTAGTCATACTATATGATCTCGATTGTGATGTATCGTTCTATCATTCTTTTTAATGGTATACCTGAGTAAATTCTGCCGCAAAAGCAACAGAAATGGGTTCTGGTTGAATTTTGCATTTGATCCATCTGTTGTTTTCGGTTCACGTTTTTATCGGATACAAATCAACGTTATTTAATTATATTGCATGGAAAGATTCTTATTCTTATTTATAATTAATGTTTTGTTCTCTAACATTTTGAAGAAGCGTAGACCTTTTCATTTTTGAGTCACTCTAACATTGAATAAGACTTTTTGACATACTGAAGTAACACATGCCGAGGTTAACCGGTCAATCGTACTACCTCTGGTTAACCTTTGACACCATTGCAATGGAAGAAGGTACAAAACAATTTGAAGGTTCAACATAGCATATTTATGACCGAAGAAAATCTTCCAAAACTTATTTAACAATAATATGCAAACTACTTTTTAAGGAGAATAAGTGATTTATAATCTAACCAGATATAAGGTTTACATCACTTGCTAAGTGTTTTAAATATATATATATATATATATATATATATTTAAAATTTATTTTTATATAAAAATAAATATTATTGAATATTTGTCGCAGCCAGAGGTGCTTTATAGTCCAGTATGTTGTAGATATCAGAGAAACATGTAAACGTAAACGTAAATGTAAACATTTAACATTTTTTATTTTAAAAATCAATATAAATAAAGAGGTTTATGAATACTCAAAAAATTAAGTATGATAAATAAATAAAAATATAAATAAAGTGGAGGTATGGTAAATAAATAAAACCGCTTTTTATATTTAGTCCATAAATCCCTTTATATTTAGGAAGACTAGAAAAAAAGGTTTATTTAGGTGAAGGCTATGGAGCAAATATCATTTTAATACCATGGGCCAAATACCATATTTATAAAAGAGGTATGGTAAGTTAATGCAAATATAAATAAACCAGAGGTATAATAAATAAATAAAACAATTTTTTATATTTACTCTATAAGTCACTTTATATTTACGAACACTCAAAAAAGAGGTTTTATTTAGGTGAAGCATATGGGCCAAATTATTATTAATACTATGCAAAAAACATTATTAACCCTAATATTAATATTAATAAAAATCAAAATGGCACATGTTATTGACCCATGGTATTGAGAATCAATGGTATTGACCCATGGTATTCAGGTGGAATGTAGCCTATTTAAATAGGGAATTAAACCATGATAGATCCGTCTTTACTCTGGATCTACTAAACCCTCAAAAAATTCAAATACAATGATATGCAAACTAGCATAGAGTGAACAAATATTTGATCTCTGGGCAGTTGGTAGATCGAAAATAAAAATAAATATATGTTGGTTATTTCTATTTCATATTTCTTTGGTACTCTTAAAAAACTCTAAAATTAAATATAATGCATATAAATATTGTTTATTACATTTGATTTTTTATTCTTCTCTCTCGTTGATTGCAATAAAAAATATGATTTTTTAGTGAAGACAAATGGCATCCATTACTATTGATTTTTTATCATTCTTTGTTGTTTATTGGAGAAGAAAAATATTTTCTCCATATGGACAAGGATTTTGTATTTTGGGGAATATTTTGCAGTTTGCATTTGAATTGTTTTCTCATTGTTACATAATGGTGACTCATGTTTATCGTTAATTCGTAATTTGCAGAATATTATGAAAAAAATCTATGTTTTGTTGTTTAAAAGTTGATCACGAGCTGAGGAAATTATCGAAACAACACATAGGAAGAACACCGACTAGAAAAAAAATACTTCGTATTGCCAAGAGAGATTGCCCCATCCTTTCTGCTCATCAGTTTCCAAATCCCTCACAAGGAACTAACCATCTTCAACCTACCATAAATTGATTTGAAAGAAAGTCCTTGAATAGAAAAGCGTTCTTAATTTGCAGTATAACGTTAAGAGTCTCACATTGTTATTGAAGGTTTACCTTGATGAAAATCAATTTTTTTACATAAGTTTGGTTGACAAATTACTTTAATTTTTAATTTTAAATTTTTTTACATGATATTTAAAACAAGTTGTGTTTGAGAATTAAGAGTGTTTCATAAATGTTTTTCTTTTTTTTGCTAAAGCAAGAGTCGGTCCTTCTATTATCTTGTCACTCAAAAATATGATACATAAAATACATCATACCCAAAGAGGAAGAGAGCCAAAGACCTAGGAATCACTTCAATCTTTGGGGAAAGAATCAACTACTCGAGAACAACACAGACTGCTTCCACCACCCGAACCTCGGACCAAGGTCAAGCGGTCAAGGGTCAGAATGGAACAAAATCATTTTAACCCGACAAACTTTGCGTGGATCTGAGGAGGTGAATAGTGACTATAAAATAAAGATTTTGGGTCCGCGAGGGAATACCCAGAACCACTGACCAGCGCAACAAATCATAGCCCTTGATCTACATCTGCAAGATCCAACGGCCGAGGGAAATATCGGGCGGAGAAGAAGCCGGAGGAATACCCACCCGATGAAGGCGGTATTCTCTCTCCTCCGAAAGCCACGTGTTGATCTCTAAGTGGCATCAGAGACATTTCTAATATACCACTTCAGGTTTTGAGGACACCTGATAACATGTAAACTGCTTGATGCCTTATAACCTGAAAACCACTTGACGTCTGATAACTGCTCGACGCCAAATAACCGCTTGACACCTAATAACCACTTAACCCCTGAGAACCACTTGACACCTGATAACTGCTTGATGCCTGATGACTCTGCACTGCTGCCATCCATTCCACTGAGCCACCCAATTGAACCTATGTCTTGCAGTTTAGAGTAGATCATCACCATTTTTCTGACTGCTTGCTCAACTGCAAAACCCACGAGTAGGCAACCTGAGGTATCCCACTGCGAGGCCTGACTGTGCCAAAGCTCCGGTTGAGATACAATCAAACCCTTATCGGCCATTGATTATAGGTCAACTCGCAGATTCCCTTGCATGTGCTGATAATGCTCCTTGTCTGTGAGTGCCAGAGTGTGGCAGATCTCAGGAAGTTGTCCTGTGGATATCGACTCCCATAAGCAGCACTTGTTGTCTTTTGTGCATCTCACCCCTTCATTAGCGAGCCAGTCAGCTACTTTATTGGCATCTCTACACACATGCACAAAACTAAGAGTTCTAAGAATTCTTAGGTGTGATTGAATGTGGTAATAAACCTGCAAAAGTCTCCAGTATCTCGAGAATTTGTAAGGTGTAGTACCCATGCCTAGCCGCTTGACCGACATAATTATTAATTCCAAGTCAGCCTCAATGATTGTATTATGTAAATTGAACTCCATCAAAATCTCTAAGCATTGTTCAATGGCCATGAGTTCAGCCATATTGTTAGTGGCCCTCCCCATATGACTGTGAAAGATGACTTTTAAGTTGCCCTCTTCATCTCTTATGATTCCTCCATAGCCAGTGTCCCGAGGGTTACCTTTTGAGGCTCCATCTATATTGAATTTTAAAATGCCTTTGGGAGGGGGTTGCCAAAAATCCTTTCCTACTAATATTCTATTTGTTGTCTTGATTGTTCCCTGAGGGACGAGACACTGGAGTCCCAATAGTTCTAGGATGTGAGTGTCCCGATGACTCGGGGGTTTCTCAGGAGGTTGCTTCCGATGGACATTGACAGTTTCTTTGGGCTGTTTTAGGATTTGAGATATGATACCTTTAGTTGAGCCAGTTTTATCTTTGAAGATCCTATTGTTATGTTCTTTCCAAACATCCCAGATCAAGAATCCTGGAATCAGAGCCCAGGCTATGTTTACTATCTCATTGTCCGAGAAGTCCTTCCTCCAATTCTTTAAAGTGTCAGTGATGTCACTTTCGTTCTTGTCTGTCTGCTTGAATATACCAGCTACTCACTTCTATAAGGTCGAGGTGAAAGAGTAGAGGTTGAGAAAGTGATCTATAGTTTCTTCCTACAGTCCACATAATTGGCATCTTGATGGCTCAGCAAAACCTCTCTTTCTAAGATTTTCCCAAGTTAGAATCTTTCTATGCTGGACCAACCACCTGAACATTTTGATCTTCATCCAGTGTGGGTTGTTTCATATGTCTTTCCATGTCTTATCAGGGCTTGGGTAGTTAAGCCCCGTGGCTATTCTTTTGGCTTCTTTGAGGTTGAAGATGCCCTCGTTGTTTTTACCCCATCTTAGTAGATCATTCGACGTAGAGGTTAAAATTTGTCTTTTCTCCATAATAGCTTTCAGCACTTTAGCTTGGGTCTGCAAGGAGGTTTCTTCACTATAGTCTGGTACCTTCCAAAACCTCCATTGACTATCCCTTGACTGATCTTAGTAATCACATACTTTTTTCAGTCCTTTGTTAATGGTACCGATTTTGATAATGTTCAGTCCTTCTCTACTGAGGTTATGTTCCTGCTACCAGTTGTCCTCCAAAAACCATGCAAGCTTCCCATCTCTGATCTCCCAGAAACTGTGTTTACGAACTAAGGCTCTATTTTCCCACGCCTTGCTCCAAATGTGGGAACCTCTGATGTGGCCTGTCATTCTGATGTGGTCCGTTTCTTGCCAATCCCTTACATATTTTTGTTTCCAGAGTTTAGCCCAGGGGTTTCTTATTTCCTTTAGCCATCTCCACCAAAGTTTTGCCCCCAAAACTTTATGTAGAGTGTCCGGATCATGGAGACCAAAATTGCCATGGGTTTTGGGTTTACAGAGCTTTTCCCATGTTACCAGAGCCCATTTCTTTTTCTCTTCCCCTTTAACCCAAAGAAAATCCCTTTGAATGTTCCTGATTTGTTGTAATACTCCTATTGGTGCCCGAAGGGTTGATAACATGAAGATTGGAATGGTTTGTACCACTGATTTTGTGAGAACTAACCTCCCAGCTAAATTCAAGGATCTGTTTGTCCATTTGTTGACTTTATCCTTCAATTTATTGATTACAGACTCCCAGATTTCCTTGCTCTGCAATTTGTTAGTGAGGGGTATTCCCATATATTTTGAGAGAAGATGATCCCTTTGAAATCCTAGAATTCTGGAGACATTTCTTTGAATTGAAATATCAGTATTGAAAAAGAAAACTTTAGACTTTGTGAGGCTTACCTTACTACACATGGCCATTGCGAGCTCGTACAAATTTTGTTTGAAAGCTTTGGCTTTCTTAACTGTTGGTGTGCCCTGCAACATAGTGTCGTCCACAAATTTTTGATGTGTCAATGTGTCCCCATTCGGAGTGAGTCTAAGTCACTGGATTCTTCCTTCCTCCTTGGCTGAAATGATTGCATTGCCCAATCCTTCAATCATGAGTATCAAGAGGAAGGGGGAGAGAGGATCTCCTTGTCTAAGGCCTCTTGATGGCTTGAAGGTTCTGGAAGGAGAGCCATTAAGAAGAATTGAACAACTGGCAGTGGTGATGAGAGCCATTACCCATCTTATCTAGTTATGGTCGAAGCCATATGCTTTAAGAACTTACCTTATATAAGACCAGCTTAGCTTATCATAACCTTTCGCTATGTTCAGCTGTATTGTCATACCTGCTTGCTTATTGGTCCTGAGGGAATGCATCACTTCATGAGCTTGAACTATGTTATTGAGAATTTGTCTACCTTCCACATAACTAGTCTACTCTTCTGACACAAGTGTTGGAGGAAAGGGTTTGAGTCTGTTAGCAATCACTTTGGAAATGATTTTATACACCACATTGCATAAAGCTATGGGTCTAAATCTATCTGGAGTCATGGTTTTTTGCTGTTTTGGGATTAAGACTATGAAGGATTCATTAAGCGCTCTCAAAACTGATTCTGATTTTCTCGAGTCCTCCACCACCTCCAGGATGTCATTTTATACTATTTCCCAGCAAGTTTTGAAGAAGTCTACATTGAAACCATCAGGGCATGCAGCTTTCCCATTATGCATCTCTTTGATTGCTTCATTGACCTCTTCCTCTGTTACTGGCATATTAAGATTATAATTGTCTTCTCTGGTTACCAGTTTTGGAATATGCTGAGTAAAACTTTTAGTAAATATAGATCTGTCTTCCATGGTCTTCTCTGCGATACTTTGGAAATATTGGACCAGAACCACTTCCATTTCTTTGTGGGTATTTTCTCTATACCATAAGGATCTATAAGTTTTGTGATTCTATTATGAGCTCTGTGTTCCATGGTAGACTTGTGAAAGAATCTGGTATTTCTCTCCCCTTTCTTAATCCATTGCACTTTGGATTTCTGTCTCCAGAAGATTTACTTCTATTGGCATCTGTTGTCCCATTCTTGTTGAAGTGAGTCTGCTTGCATTTTCTTTTCCTCTGAGAAGCCTTCTATGATGAGAATTTGATTAATTTCCTATAGTTTTCTTTCCACTTCTCCCTTGGCTTTGAATATATTTCCAAACTCATTGTTATTCCATTCTTTGAGCTTTCTCTTGATGTGTTTGAGTCCTTGATTTAGGAGGAACATTTTTGTGCCTTGGTGGGTATTTCTTCAGCCCACCACTTTCCAATTTTAGTGATGAAATGAAGGTGAGTAAGCCAGACATTCTTGAACCTAAAAGGTCTGTTCCTTGGGGTTCCAATAAAGGAAGCTTCCAGCTGGATGGGCCAGTGGTCCGAACCTCTGAAAGGGAGGATGAAAGCAATCATGATACGGCCAGTGAGAAGGAGATCCTCTGAGATTATGAATCTATCTAATCTCGAGGCTACTTGGGAAGTTCCTCCTCTCTTTTTGTTCCATGTGAAGATGCCATTTGTTGTGTCCATATCCACCAATCTCATATTGTTAAGGAAGTTCTGGAAGGCTATCGAGTCTCTACCTAGTGATCTGGTCCCTCCTTTTTTCTCTGTGAGAGATGTGATCATATTAAAGTCCCCTCCTAGAATCCAGGGCACTGCTGGATGTCTCTCTCTCAGCTCTTTCAAAGAGGTGAGGAGCCTGAGTTTGTCGTTCAGAAGTTGAGGACCATAGCCATTTTCTATGAAGTAGCTATCCTTGTCCCCCAACGGTTGGATAACCTTTGAAAGGTGGTTTCTTGATGCCTCATCATCCAAGATTCTAAATTTTTGAGGATTCCATAGACTACGAATTCCTCCAAATGGATTATTTGCTTTGACTTCTAGATAATCATACTTAATAAGCCATTTGCTATGTAGTTCTCTTATTTTGTCTACTGAGAATTTTGTTTCCTGTATAAACACCATATCTAGTTTTTCTTCTTTTATTCTGTTACTGAGATTTCTTTGTTTCCTTTTATTCGTTATTCCTCTAATGTTCCAGGTTGTAAGCTTCATAATGATGGGTTTGTAAAGGAGTAACTGGTGAGATCTTTCATCTTACCTGAGTTAATCATGAGTTTTCCACACTCTGTCAGTAGTTCATTTTGTCTCTTTCGTCCTCTTTTCTTGCCTGGGTTCTTGGTGGAGTGTCTTGTTATTTTCTCCTTTGATTTAACCCCTCGGTTCTCTTGGCTATCGTGGTTCCTTTTGAATCCTATTGCCTTTGTGTAGGACCTTCAGAGGAATAGCTGTTGTACTCTATCAAACTCCTCTTATAGTAGAAAGTCTATTCCTGTGTGGATTCCCTACTCTAGAAACTTTTCTAGTTCCATGTTCTCCCTCTCTAGGATCTCTTGTGGGTCTTGATCCTCTGTACCTCCTTCACTTGGGGTCATCGCAAGGTCCCTTCCAAGCTTCATGATGCTTGGTGTGTCGTCCTTTTGTCCATTGTGCTCCTATATAATTTCCATATTATCCTCTTTTTCCTTTTCTATTTGATAGTCTTCTATTTTCTTGTGCATTCCATTTTCTCCTCCTTCTTCTTCTAAGATCTCGAAACTATTATGACTTGGTATCTATCTTTTGCTAGATTTATTTTGGGACTTTTTCCCCCTCCTTTTCCTCTACCTCCCACTTTGGTGAAGGCTTCAGGGTCTTTTCCCTTGTTGGTTTTTAATAATTCCTCCCTTTTGTTGAGTGGGCAGTCTCTGAAGAGATGCCCATGTTAATGACATTTACGACATCTAAATCGGATGTGTGCATAGTCGACTGCCTGGATCCATTCCTCATCATAAACTTCCAGGATGACTTCATCCAGGAGTGCTCCTGATAAGTCCAGCTCGACACATATGCGGGCAAAGGAGGTATAATTTCCTCGCATAGTTGTCTCTGATATCTTTATGAAATGCCCTAATTTGTTACCTATAGCTTTTAAAGATTCCGACAGCCAGTAGTCTAAAGGTAAGGAGTATAATCTAATCCATATCGGGACCGATGTGAACATTTCTCGCTCCAAAACAAAGTTCATCACCCAGGGTCGCATGTAAAGTCCTGCAGTAGTGTAGAAGTAGGGTCCTCCTTCGAAAACTCTGTCTTTGTCTTCTAGGTTAGTGAAAACCACTATGAAGAAGCCCTTGGAGCCAAGTTGTAGATTTATTTCTCCCTTCAGTTTCCAGTTATTTCTTATCCAAGTATACAACGCTTTTTCCGTCGGCCATATGCCCATGAACTTGCAAATGACCACATAAGTCACCATATGTTCTCTGTGCACCTGTAGGGATAGATCATTTAAGACCACCCAGGGTTTAATGTTAGCCTTGGGATTACATGGTCCCGTGGTAGACATTTTCTTAGTTCTCTGATTAGCGTTGCTAGGAATCTTTTCTTGCCTAGCTTCCTTGTGGGTCCCTTCCTTTCCTTGGGAAATGCTGCTTCCTGGCTTGTGAGTGTCAGTTGTCTTTGTTTCTTCCTCCACTGGATTCCAGAGATTGTTTAGACTCGGCTCTTTACTTTTGTTCGAAACCACGTTCCTGTAGGATGGAGTGGAGCTCCCTCCTCCAAGCCTCTCCATCATTACCTACTCGCACTTGTCACCCCCTGTTTGAAACCCTAGTTCC
The DNA here is from genome assembly GCA_031772625.1 of Pinus tabuliformis. Lineage (NCBI taxonomy): Eukaryota > Viridiplantae > Streptophyta > Pinopsida > Pinales > Pinaceae > Pinus > Pinus tabuliformis. The sequence continues at coordinate 784,592,132 of CM062815.1, forward strand.
TCAGTGCTCAAGGAATGACCATCTTCAATTTGAAATGTAAGTATCTGCACAAGAATTCATAAATGTTTATTTTTATTTCAATTGCAAATTGTAAAATGTTCTAAAAATTGTTTTTGCTTTACTTATTATAATAATTCAACTTGATGGAATATTTCAGAATATGTTAGAAGTAAATATTGCTATAATTAGAATGTAAACGTTTAAAATATTTTGTAATTTAAATTTTCTTTTAAATTTGAGTATATATTTCAAAATATTCTATAGATATAATGACAAAATATAGATTTCCATAAATGCAGGAATATACACTAGTTAAATCAAATTAAATCTCTAAAATAATCTTAAATATGGATATATATCCAAATTTGAATCAATAAAATTAAAATCAAATTCTAAAAGCACTCTTTGATGTGAAGTCACTTGTTCAATTCCCCGCCTCGATCCAGGGATATATTGGACATGATGAAGATTAATCCCGCAAAGCTTACAAAAAAAAATATTTATGAGTTCATTTTTTAAATATTTAAGAATTTGCAAATTACCAATAACTCATTCAAGATTCAAAATAATGCTAGTGAAAGAAGCAGATGCCCACCATAAAAAATATATTGGAGAGAAAAGTTCTTATGTATAGTGAGTCTTTCTTATTTTAAATAAGTTGGTCGTCATATTCAGTTTTGTTGTAACTTTTTTAATGGTTAAATTTATTTTAGTTGATTGAATATTTTAGGAATTTTTTGAAATCTAGTGAACAAGAACCAAGTTCAATGGTTTAATATTGCAAATTTCCATAAATTCTAAAATATCTTTTACCATATTTCACACATTTATAATATTCTCTCTTGCTCTGAACATATTCAATGGTTGGAGATACGGACACATGAAGGTACTACTGATTATTACCCACTAAAAAATTATACAACTCGTTACTCCTTAATAGGCAATTAATTTTTCCATTATATATTTCAATTTTAGTGAACAAGAACCAAGTTCAATGGTTTAATATTGCAAATTTCCATAGATTCTAAAATATTTCTTACCATATTTCACACATTTATAATATTCTCTCTTGCTCCGAACATATTCAATGGTTGGAGATACGGACAAATGAAGGTACTACTGATTATTACCCACTAAAAAATTATACAACTCATTACTCCTTAATAGGCAATTAATTTTTCCATTATATATTTCAATTTACAATAGTTAGTGGCACAACTAAATTGCACTGCAACACTTGTTTATATCTTGTGGTTTCGAAGTTATAAATTTGGGTAAGTTCTTTATTCATAACTATTGAAAATGTTCTTTACTCATCATTATTGAAAATGTTTACTAAATACATAAATGGATTAGTATCTTGAAGAATCTATGGAATTCAATGGTATAAGTTTTGGAGTGATCTTGAATTTTAGTTGCTAAAAATATATTTTTCAATTAATAAATAGATTTAATATTATAAAAAATCTAAGACATTCAAAGTTGTAAATCATTGTGAAATTTTATGTAAAATTGATATATTATATATATAAACAAAAACAATTAAAGATTCATAAAATCATTGCACATTTTGACTTGAGTAAGAGATCTTAGAATCACATTTAGCTTGGATCACACTAGAATCACCTCGGAATCACACCTAGCTTCAACCACACTAACATCACAAAATTTAAACTAATAACTTTTTTTTCCACAAAATACTTTAACTAAACAGCATTTCAACATCTATTCTACCCTACATAATTTAATTTTTTTATTTTAATATTAACGAAGTAAATAAAATTAAAATACATTCTAGTTCACTCCTATGCCCTTTCTTCGTTTTTTTATTTGTTATATCTTGACTGAAAGACCTAAGATTCGAAATACTAAAATGCTGACCAATCAAATCATTGGTTTTAATTTTCGGACGTTATCAATATATTAAATATTAGTTGGTTGGTTCTGGATGAATTTTAGACGAATGCCATTTAGAATAAGCTGGGTTTTAATTTTTGGACGTTATCAATATATTAAATATTAGTTGGTTGGTTCTGGATGAATTTTAGACGAATGCCATTTAGAATAAGTTGGAGTTATTAAGAAATACATGTAGTTTCTGGAAATTTTCAAAATAATTGTTTATATTATTTAATTTATATTGCTGAAAATTTAATAATTTTCAAAATTTCAAAGTTTAATATAAATCTTCATTTATAATAATAAAATCACAATTTTTATTTTACTGAAAATCTGACCCAATTTTAATCAAAAGGGAAGATGGCCTACCGTAGAGATCCATACGATAACCCGGTATCCCATGTTGCGTTGATTATGTGGAAAATGTGATCTACAGTCAAAGCGGAGACAGGGTGGGCCCGACCAGGTAATCGGAGTCCGTTTTTCCCAGTAAAACCAAATATTGAAAAGCAGTTCATTCAATTGAATACATGAGTCTTGGTAAGGAAGTTTATGAGTCTTGGTAAGGAAGTTTATGGGTTTAATTTTTCGGATATTTTAGGGTTCTGTTTTTGTGGTTGAGTTGGAAAGAAGTGATTTTTTGGGTAGTGATCTTTTTGGGTAGATTTGGCTGGCACAATTATTTCGTGAATATAGGGTCACAGATTTTTTAAAATGATAAACCATATTGAAAAAATAAAATAAAATCAGTGAGATTACTATGTTTTATCATTAGAAATGCATTTTGAATCTATAAATGGATGTCGGGTTCAGTTTCCATTGTTGAGCTGGTAAGAAGTGATTTTTTGGGTGGATCTGGCTGGCACAATTATTTCGTGAATGTATGGCCACAGATGATCTTAAACCATATTGAAAAAAATAAAATTAAATCAGTGAGATGACTATGTTTTATCATTAGAAATGCATTGTCAATCTATAAATGACTTTAGAATTCCTCAAAAGCTGCAGTCAATTTGTACACATTTAACAACTAAAATCTCTCATTTTAACAATTTTTTTTTCAAACTAACTAAAACTCGTATAAAAAAAAATGCTAGAAAAATATCAAAATGTACACTCTTTAGACTAACCTCCAATAAAAATTAATTAATATATCCCAAAACTAAATTTTATAATCAAATAGCATTTTCTATTATGTAGATAAATCTCAACCTTTGAATTATTTATATTACTATGAACATTCTAAAATATTTAATAAAAATTAATAATTATCTTTTGATAAAATATATTTAATCTTATTAAATTTGACCATTCATAAACACAACAAACATTTCAATATAATTAATTAATTTAATTATAATTAAAAATTAACACCTAAATAATTAAATAATTATGTTATATTTAAATATATGAAAAGATTACAAAATTTATTTTATTTTTAAACTTTTATATTTCTTTAAATAAATATATATATATATATATATAAATAACTCCATACATCAGAGACACACAAATTTTATAAATTAAATAATTGAACCTTAATGATTCTAAATTTTTTTATCAATTTTCATTCAACTTCTATAAATTATATAATTAGACCTTAATAATTCTAAAAATCTCTATCAAATTTCATTCAACAATGATAGAAAAATAGGACAAAAACAACTTAAAAACTAAACTTCATTCATTCAACTTTTATAAATTATATAATTCAACAATGATAGAAAAATAAGACAAAAACAACTTAAAAACTAAACTACATTCATTCAACTTTTATAAATTATATCATTGAACCTTAATGATCTTAATGATTCTAAAAATCTCTACCAAATTTCATTCAACCATGATAGAAAATATGACAAAAACAACTTAAAAACTAAACTACACTATAAACCTTCTTAATTTCCCTTTTTTTCGTGTATTAACCAAAGTATATAAGATTTAAAATAATAAAAACTTGGCCAATCAATATATCGGGCATATTTGTCCAAAGTTCGTAATTATTTTGTGTTTTAATAAAAATAAATAAGATTTAAAATAGTAAAAGCCTTACCAATCAATTTATCTCCAAAGTTAGTAATATTTCAATATATTAAATATTAGTTAGTGTCATTTAGAATAAGTTTGAGTTACTAAGAAATAAATGTATTCAGAATTAGTTACAGAGAAATTAACATATTCAGATATTTTTTAATAATAATTTATATTTGTGAATTTTTTTTTTCTATTTAAGATAAATGAAGATTTTTTGTTTTTTTTTTCATCTTTTAATTGAGAGTCTAGATTGATTTTCAAGGGAATATACTCAGCACAGATTTAGCCTCAATGCTTATAACTGATTGTGGCGTATTAAAGAGTTTGTTAGGTTGCATTGACTTTTAATAAATTCAAAAAGTCAGATTCATGCCAATTGGCTCCTTCCCACTAATTTCCCAGGAATTTGAAATTATTCTAATTCTAATATTCATTTCTCATTATTATTTATAATATTTATTTATATATAAGTTTTTATAACATTAAGTTCCTCCATCATACGTTCCTCACTATTATTTATAAAATTCATTTATAATTCTTTTGTTTTTAACTTATTTTACTGAAGTTAAAATTAACCCATATACTTTTTATACATGATTAATCAGGGAACTATATGCATTAGTAAATCATTCCTAGTATTTTTAATAATAATTTATATTATTAAATCTCAAATATTTTTAAAATTTCGAAATTAATTTAAGTCGTGATTTATAATTATTAAAATCATACTTTTCCATTTTACCGAAAAATGTCACAGAATGTTAATCAAAGGGGAAGATGGCCCGTCTTAGAGATCTGTCTTATAACCCCTATCCCACGCTTACCAACATTCTGAAGAATATGTCGTCTAAAGTCAGTGGAGATGCGATGTCGGGGGCCGACCATGTAATGAGATTCCATCTTTCTCCTCGTTAAACTAAAGATTGGAAAGCAGCGCACTATGTGCCAATTGAATATGCTAGCCTTCGCAATGGGACTTGTGTGGCATGAGATTGGATGGAATGGCCATGTGAATAACATTTTCAATATTGTCAATTTTATGATTTAAATTTTTTTAACCAAAAAGCTTATATTGAGAGCTTTATCAATGGAAACGAAATTGTAATTGAAGAAATAAATTAGAATTTGTGTTTTTTCGAATAAGTGAAAAGAAATTTGAGATGATTGGCATACTTAATATGTAATTTGTGATTTAAATAATTTTAAATTTAAAGATTTTTAACTCATTAAAATTATTTTAGGATTTCATTTCGTTGAGAAAATACCAATCCTTAATATAATTATATTTTATTTTATCAATGTATTGTGCCACCATTTATTTTAAACCTGTGAATAAATTTTAAAATAATTAAAATATAAATTTATATAATTTTTAATTAATAATTTATTTTATATATATAAAACTTTTAATTTTATTATTTTAAAATAAATTTTAATTTTATTACTTCGAAATTTTCTATTTATTAATTTATATCAATTTATTAAAAAAATATTAAAGAAAACAACACAATTTGATTAAATGTTTAAAGAGTATGATTTTTGGTTTTTCAAATAGTATATATTTTTAAAATTGTGGATTTAACATTTTTAAAGGGGAGTAAATAAGTGTATCAAAATAATTATTTTGTAACACCCTATGTTGCACAAAACATTTACTTTGTTACTAAGTTTTACTTATTACTTCAAATTTTTATTTTGTTTAATCTACATTGTTAAAGAATTAAGGTTGAGAACCTAGAACATATCTTGGTATTTATTAATTAAATATTTTAAATAGTTTGTCAATGAAAGAAAGAGTCAATAACTCCTGCGATAGTTGCAAACAGTTTCTCATCTATTTCCTCAAAAGGGAAAAGAGGGAGAATCCTAACGGGATTGGAAAAATCCAGAGGAAAAGAAAGGAGGAATTATGCTTCCTAGATATTCCTTGAGTTAGACAAAAGTAACCAGTGGGAAAATTTGTGGATTACAGTCGAAATGGTATGTGACTTGAGGCTGGACTGGTCCTGATGCTGGACAAAAGTAACCAGTGGGAAAAACTGTGGATTACAGTCAAAATGGTATGTGATTTGAGGTTGGATCGTGGTCCTAATACCCAAGATAACAAACTGCACCAGACTTATTGACTGCCAAAAGTAGGAAGAGCTCGGAGGGGGAATCTGGATGTAATCGCCAGAATCTGTGGCTAAGTGGTGAGACCTTCCAAGAAAGCGAAATACTTACACGGTTATAAACACAATAGGATATAGATAAGTAGTAAAGTCTTTGCTTGGTAATCATTAACTAAAAGGTGTTATTAATGTTTAGTAATGGATAGTTAACATTAGTACAGATTACTAGGGACAATCTATCATTTTATATTGTTAGATATATTTTGTCATTTTAAATTTCTAGTTATATTCTGTCATTTTATATACATCGATGAATAATAGTGAAGTAATGCCTATAGCTTTGAATTCTCTGGGAAAATAACCCAAAATCATTTTAGAATAATAATACATCAGTGATTTAGAGAAGTTAACAAAAGAACAATATACGACCTATAGAACGATTATTATGTTAACATACCAAACCATGATATGCATCTTAGAAAGTTAAGGATATGTTAAAATGAGCTCGACAACATACATTCTGGAACAATACAAAATTTCGTTATACATGATTAACAATATCTTTGAATAAGCTATAACTTTAGTAATAAAAACAAAAAAGAAAGTGAAATTTCATTCATGAGCTTTAATTTGAATTGTACATAATGATAGAGTCAATATGCAAGGGTTCTTCATGGCTCTCGGTCGAGTTCTGGAAGAACAACTGTGAGCCAACCGCCCAAGCCTATGCCTAACTTTCAAACCATTAAAGACGAAAACCTTTGACTCAGAATAACCAAATCATGAAACATGTGCACATTCAAACAAGAACAAAAGACCAGATACAATGATGGGATTCGACCAACCGAAACAAAAAGGAATCTAGATTATAGAACTACTATTAATATACAGATGCGGATATAGAACTATAATAACAAAAAGTGGGATTAAACCCTTAAACAAGTTCATTTCACATCGGTTTAGATAATTGTTCCACTTCTGCATAAATAAATTTAAACGCTTGTCCATTCTTTCATAACATCTATAGAACTAACTTGGCTTGAGCCATGGCATGAGGTCTTTCCTGCAATCGAGAAACCCAAAAACTTAAAATGCGATAAGGCGAAACATCTTCAAAATCAATCGAAAACTGAGAGAGTCTACTAGGCTGGAAATTTGCCAGAGGACTTGCTGAAAGACCAACCTGTAATGAGAGGATGAAAATTGGTTTAAGGGAGCCCATCATACGCAGAACCTTCCAGAAATGCACCTGCCATGTCCCTATCTGCACTTTCAAAAATGCCAGAGTTAAACCCCGAAACAAAATATGATTAAACATTTAACAGAAGAAAAATGTTTGGGGGTTCATTTTTGCCTCAGTTGGAGAAATTCTAGACGGAAGGAGGCGATGAGCACCTAGAAACCCTATAATAGTCATTAGTGGCTCTCAATAGACAAAATATAAATGAAATCACTCCTACAACATGTTCGGGTCATTACCTCTAGAACATCATAGGTTTCCTGACCTGATCTTCCCTGGGGTTAGCAAACCAACAAATATTTGAGTCATTTGCATGCCAAGAACCAAATAAGCCAAAATGGATTGTTTCATTTAGAAAATATAAGTGCTAGGAGGGATTTAGTAAACTAAAATTCATAATGCGGTACTTGGATGTCTGCTGGACTCGTCGAGACGAGGAGATCGAGTTGCACTACCATTCTTCACCAAAATCCGTAGTCAAGTTGCAGAGATGAGCTACAGGCTCCCCTTTGCATTATCAAATGAAAAACCACTTACAACAAACCCAAAACGTTCATAGTGATAATTCTTAAAGCATGATAGTCGTAGATCATCACTTGATCCTAAGGTGTAAAATATGCCAGGTGCTTTCCTAATCCAGACCCATCTGCCAAGTCCAATCGGTCATTATTTGATAGAGCTGCAAGTGTCAGCCCAAACCTCTGTTCACCTCCACCTTTAATGCATTTCATTTAACGAGAAGTGTGCTAGCAGTGAGTACTCCAAGGGTAGAATATGTGCAGATATGTTGGACGGTGTCTTAAATACACCTTAAACCCATCGCATTACCCAAAGTCAATAATCGTTATATTTGCCTCACAATAAGGTTAAAGAGTATAAAGTTAAATTTTTTGTTTTTATGTGTTATGTTGTTACAAATGGTATCAGAGCTCAGGTTCGCATGCTGAGACTTCTAGGATATATATATATATATATATATATATATATATATATATATAGATATATAGATATATATATATATATATATATATATATATATATATATAATAAGGAAATGAGTAAGTGTGAATGTGAACATAGAGCTAGAGATCAGCACCCAAAGTGCAGACATGTAGAGGAGTCCATGACCATTGAACTAGCCGGAAGAAACTTATGTAGAGGCCAACCTGGACATATGGATATAGTTGGGAGAAGAATCTTGCCATGCCAATGCTGCTCTACTCGAAACAATTCAACAATTATGTGTGGAGATGACAAACCTGAGAATGGAGAACAAACAACTGAGGCAGGAGCAAGAAATAATCCTTAAAAGTCTAACTGACCGACAAAATCAACGGGGATCAGATTCCAATGCAGAGGATAGGGAGAAAACTCCAACAATCCACTATGGTGAAGATAATGCAGAGTCAGCTGAAGGGCAAGGAGAAGATGAAGGGGGTCGTTTGGATAATGTTTCCGACAAGTGTAAGACAAAGAGACAAAATATGGAATTACAAGGTGAGTTTAAAAAGATAAAACTGTCACTCTTTGAAGGAGAATTTGAAGAATCAGTTGAAGCATGGTTAATTGACATGAGTAAGTACTTTCAAATTTATGACTACACTGATAAACTCAAAGCATGGCTAGCATTTTATCAACTAAGGGGTAAGGCCACCCTCTGGTGGGAAGAAATCAAAATTGTGAGAAAAATTGATGATGAACAAGTTACGTGGCAAGAGTTTTAGAAGCATTTCAAGGATAAATAACTAAGCGGTACTATGATGAAAAAGCAAAGGAAATTCATGATTTAAGGTTGGGAACCTTGACCATGGATGAATATATGAAATGATTTACTTCCCTATTACGATATGTTCCATATATGCAGGAAGAAAAGGAAAAGATTTAGGGATTTATTAGCAGCATTCCCAACTTTATGAAGGAAAAACTAGAATTTGATTATCCTAAAACAATGGATGATGCAGTGCGAAAAGCCTGCATCTATTATCAGCAAATGAAACAGAAGAGTGAAGGGTCCAAAGGAGAAATAGGTAGCAGAGGGAGAAATTTACCCCAAAGCAGACAAACAAAGAGCACTAATGGAAGGAATATACAGCAAACAACCTTTAGTAAATTTCCAAGGAATCAGCCAAAAGTTCCAACCTACACCGAGAATAGACAATCAGATGTAGTTAACAAACCTGCTAATGATCAACAACCAAAACATCCTATGCAATGTTGGGGATGTGGAAAATCTCATTACTAAAAAAATTTCCCGCACAAGGCCAGAACAGAGCAGCTTTCAAATATGAAATATGCCTCCACAGTTGGAGATGTAGTGAGGAGCATGCCTATAATTAACACTTCTCTAGATGATCATCAAGAAGAATACAAGCCCACCATGATCAAGTGTGAAGGTATGATTGTTGATCAACCTCTTTATGTTTTGTTTGATCCGAGTGCTAACCGAATATATATTAGTCCTAAAGTGGTGGAGAAATGTCAGCTGCAAAGCAACAAGTTTAAGAAGCCTTTTTTAGTTCAACTACTGACAGGTACAAGAAGAAGGGTATCTACGAAAACATTAAACTATCCTATAACAGTTTCAGGAAAATCAATCCATGTCGACCTTAATGTACTCCCTTTAGGTTCCTATGATGTATTAACAGGGATGGATTGGTTGGAAGGGTGTTGGTCCCTAGACGATTGTAAGGAGAAATCTATAAGTTATCTCACGGAATCAGGAGAGAGAAAGGAAATACAAGGAATCAAGAAAAATATTAAGTTACGCCCTATTGCTACTAACTAGTTGGGAAGATGTATTAGGAAGGGTTATCAGATTTATGTTGTCCAAGTAGGATACACCAGTTCCAAGAGTAAAATGACTTCTTTGGAAAATATTCATATGTTTCAAGTTTCTGTTGATGTGTTTCCTGAATCCATTTATGGATTTCCACCTAATCGTGATATTGATTTCTGGAGCAGATCATGTTTTGAGAGCTCCTTAATGCATGAGAATTCCTGAGCTAACAAAACATAAAATGAAGCTTTAGGAACTTTTGGATAAAGGGTACATTCACCCCAGTGTATGCCCTTGAGGAGCCCTCGTGATATTTGTGCTAAAGAAGGACAAACCCTTAAGGCTATGCATTGATTATTGTCAGCTAAATAAAGTGAGTGTAAAAAAAAATACCCTTTACCATGTATTGATGATTTATTTGATCAAGTGCAGGGAGCTAGTGTGTTCTAAAAAATTGACCTGAGGTTTAGCTACCACCAAATAAGGATAAAGGAAGAATATATTTCTAAAACTGCATTTCGAACTTGTTATGGCCATTGCGAGTTCGTGGTATTGCCTTTTGGCCTTACGAATGCTTCAGCTACTTTTATGAGTCTGATGCACAATGTTTTTTAGCCATTTTTAAATAAGTTTGTACCAAATTTTATTGATGACATACTAATTTATTCTAAGAATTAGGAGGATCATGGAAAGCACTTGAGAATAGTATTGCAAATATTGCAGGAAAATCAACTATACAGTAAGTATAGCAAGTGCGACTTTTTCAAAAGTCAAATACAGTATCTAGGTCATGTTATATCAGCAAAGGGAATAGCGGTGGATCCAGAAAAGATTGAAACTATTATGGAATGGACCACCCTGAAGAATGTTGTTGATATTAGATCCCTTTTGGGCTTAGCTAGCTAATACCGTTGATTCATTAAATGTTTTTAGAATATAGCTTTTCCTATGTCCTCATTATAGAAAAATGGGCATACCTTCTGATGGACAGCTAAATGTCAGCAAATTTTTGAGCAGTTAAAATAGTTACATACTACTGCACCTATGTTAAAAGTAGCAGGTCCAGAAAAATCTTTTGTGGCTTGCACAGATGCAAGTAAGGAGGGTGTCAGCAGGGTATTAACACAGGAAGGGAGGGTTATAGCCTATGAATCATGAAAATTGAAAGAGTATGAACAACAATACTCTACATATGATCTTGAATTGACAGCGGTGGTACATGCGCTCAAAATGTGGCGACACTACCTACTAGGAAAGAAATTTCTATTATTAACATATCATAGAAGCCTTACTAATGTATTTAAACAATCTAATGCTCGGTAGCCCAGATGGACTGCGTTCTTGAGCGAACTCGACTTTGAAATGAAGCACCTTAAGGGAAAGGAAAATTGAGTGGCTGATGCATTAAGCATGAAATTACATTGCATTTATGAAGTAAAATTTAGTCAAGTACGATCTAACCTCCCTGATGTCATCAGAGAAGCATCTCTCAAAGACCCATAATATGCCTTCCTTTGGCAATAAGCATTGTTAACATAGAAGAAGGGCGAATCATCTGATTATGGCATAAATCCAGACAAAATGTTAACATTCAGAAATAGAATATATATTCCTAATCAGAATTCTGCCAAACAATTGTTATTGGATGAGTTTCATAGGAAGCCTTACGCTGCTTACTAGGGATACAAGAAAATATTTTCTGCCATTAGAAAAAGTTATTTCTAGCTGGGTTTAAGGAAGGATGTTGTGAAGTATCTATCCAAATGTTTGGAGTGCCAACTAGTGAAGGCGAAACATGAGCATCCCACTACTCTATTTCAACCATTACCCATTTCTGAGTGGAAATGGCAGACGATCACTCTAGATTTCATCACTGATTTACCTCGCACTAAGAAATAGCATGACTCAATCATGGTGGTGGTGGACAAGCTAATAAAAACCACTCATTTTATACTCATAAAATCAAGCTACAACATCGTGGAGATTGCAAACATATTTATGAGAGAAATCTTCTGATTGCACGGGATACCTAGGGTGGTAATATTTGACAAAGATGTAAAATTTACATCCACATTTTGGAAAACCCTCTTCTTTGGGTTAGGTACCTAGATTCAATCTAGGACCGCTTACCATCCACAAATGGATGGCCAAACAGAGAGAGTAAATCAAATCCTAGAGGACATGTTGAGGATGTTTGTGATGCAACAACCTCATAAATGGGAGGACTACCTCCACTTGGTGGAGTTCGTCTACAATAATGGATATCATGAATCACTCGGCATGAGCCGTTTTGATGTATTATATGGGAGAAAGTGCAAGGTACCCACAGATTGGAATAGCCCTATTAACAGATTAACACTAGGTCCTGATATGTTGGCTAAAATGGAGGAGACAGTTTAAATGGTCCATCACAATTTAAAAGCTGGCCACGATAGGAAAAAGATTTATGCAGATAAGAAAAGATCATATAAGGAATTTCAGTTGGGGAATCATGTATACTTGAAGGTCAAGCCTCGGGAAAGTACATTACAGTGGAAGGGTTGTGCTAATTTATCACCCCGATACTGTGGACCGTTTCAAATCTTGGAACGGATTGGACCAGTAGCATACAAGCTAGCATAGTCAACGCCATGTTCGGATCCACAATGTTTTCCATGTCACCTTGTTAAAAAAAAATGTGCACAATCCTAAACATATAATTAACTCGAAAAATACACAGTTAATAAACGAATAGAATAGGTAACATATGAATTTTTATTTTTAAAATTTCTAACAGAAAATTAAAATTTAGGCAAGATGAACTAGAGGGAGAATTTTTGGTATATCCTCTTCGTATTCTCAATCAGAGAGAAACCATCTTGTGGAAACGAGCCATCACCCAAGTTAAAGTGCAGTGGAAGAACTTTGGCCTGGAAGAGGCTACCTCAGAAGAGGCGGAAATGGTCCAGAAAGCTTATCCGACGATGTTTTCCTAAAAGAACATTGTGGATGGTGTTACTCACAAGGGGGGGAAGTTGTAACACCCTATGTTGCACAAACAATTACTTTTTTACCAAGTTTTACTTATTCCTTCAAAATTTTACTTTGTTTAACATAGATTGTTCAAGAATTAACGCTGAGAAGCTAGAACATATCTTGTTATTTATTAATTAAAGAGTTTGTCAAAGAACTGAAAGAAATAGTTAATAACTCTTAATACAGTGACAAACAGTTGCTCATCAATTTCGTCAAAAGGGAAAAGAGGTAGAATCCTAAGGGGGTTGGAAAAATCTAGAGGAAAAGGAAGCATAAATTATGCTGCACAAATTTTCCTTGAGCTGGACAAAAGTAACCAACGAGAAAAATTGTGGATTACAGTCGAAATGGTATGTGACTTGAGGTTGGACTGTGGTCCTGATGCCCAAGATACCGGACTGCAACAGACTTATTCACTGCCAGGAGTAGGAAGAGCTCGGAGGGTGAATTTGGACATAATCGCTAGAATTTGTGGTTGGGTGCTGAGACCTTCCAAGAAAGAGAAATACTTACACGGTTATAAACACAGTGGGAGAAAAATAAGTAATACAATGTTTTCTTTGTAATCATTAACTAAAAGGGTTTATTAATGTTTAGTAATGGATAGTTAACATTAGTAGAGATTACTAGAGACAATTTGTCATTTTATATTTAGATATATTCTATCATTTTGAATTGCTAGTTATATTCAATCATTTTATATACATCGATGAATAATAGTGAAGTAATGCCTATAGATTTAACTTCTCTAGCAAAATAACCCAAAATCATTTCGAAAGAATAATACATCAGCGATTTAGAGAAGTTAACAAAAGAACAATCTACGACCTCTAGAGCGAATATTATGTTTATATTCCAAACCATGATATGCATCTTAGAAAGTTAAGAATGTGTTAAAATAAGCTCGATATCATAAATTCTGGAACCATAAAAACTTTCGACGGACACAATTAACAATATCTCTAAATAAGCTATATCTTTAATAGTTGAAATGCAAAAAAAATTGAAACTTCATTCATGAAATCATCAAATGCAAAATGATTTCTTTAGAGAATAAACCTGAGCTTTAATTTTAATTATAAAAAATGATAGAGGCAATTTGCAAGGGTTCTTCGTGGCTCTTCATCAATTTCTGAAGGAACAACTGTGAGCCAACCACCCAAGACTATGCCTAAGTTTCAAACCATTAAAGACGAAAGCCTTTGACTAAGAATAACCAAATCATGAAAGGTGTGCACATTCGACCAAGAACAAAAGACCAGATATAATGATGGGAGTTGACCAAACGAAACAAAAAGGAATCTAGATTATAGAACTATTATCAGTTACAAATGCGGATATAGAACAAAAATAATAGAAAATGGGATTAAACCCTTAAACAAGTCCATTTCACATCGGTTTAGAGAATTGTTCCACTTCTTCATAAATAAATTTAAAACCTTGTCAATTCTTTCATGACATCTATAGATCTAACCCGGCTTGAGCCATGGCATGAGGTCTTTCCTCCAACCAAGAAACCCAAAAACTTAAAATGCAACAAGGTGACACATCTTCACAATCAATCGAAGTCTAAGAGCATCTACGAGGTGGGAAATTCGCGAGAGGTCTTGATGAAAGACCAACCTGTAATAAGAGGATGATAATTGGTGTAAGGGAGCCCATCATACCTTGAGCCTTCCAGAAATGCATTTGCCAAATCCTTACCTGCACTCACAAAAATGTCAGAGTTAAACCCTGAAACAAATTTGGATTAAAGATTTGATAGAAGAAAAATGTTAAGGGGTTCATTCTTACCTGAGATGGAGAAACTCTAGACGGAAGGAGGTGATGAGCACCTTGAAACCCTGTAACAGTCATTAGTGGCTCTCAATAGATAGAATATAAATGAAAGCACTCCTACAACCTGCTCAGGTCATTACCTCTAAAATGTCATAGGTTTCCCGACCTCATCTTCCCAGGGGCGAGAAGACCAACAAATATTAGAGTGATCTGCATGCCAGGAACTGAATAAGCAGAAATGGATTGTTTCGTTTTGAAAAAAGAAGTGCCAGGAGAGATTTAGAAAACTAAAACTCACAATACGATACTTGGATGTTTGCTGGACCCGTCGAGATGAGGAGATCGAGTTGCACTGCCATTCTCCATCAAAAGTCACAGTCAAGTTGCAGAGCCAATCTACAGGCTCCCATTTGCATTATCAGATGAAAAACCACTTACAACAAACCCAAAACATTCATAATGATAATTCCTAGAGCATGAGAGTTGTAGATCATCACTCGATCCTACGGTGTAAAATATGCCAAGTGCTTCCATAATCCAGACCCTTCTACTGAGTCCAATTGATCATTATTTGACAGAGCTACAAGTCTCAACCCAAACCTTGGTTCACCTCCGCCTTTAATACATTTTATTTAATGCGAAGCGTGCTAACGGAGAGTACTCAAAGAGTAGATTATGTGTGGATATGGAAAATGGTGTCTTAAATACACCTTAAAGCATCGCATGACGCTAAGCTAATAATCGTTATATTTGCCTCACAATAAGATTAAAGAGTATAAAGTTAAAACTTTTGTTTTTATGTGTTATGATGTTACATTTTCAATGTATTTTTTAATTAAAGAATTATTTGTTTTATTAAAATTTAATAATTTTAATTAATTAAGAAAATAAGTTTAATTGTTTTATAATGTTTTTTTATTTAAATATGATGATATAATTTTTGGTAAAGTATATCATCATATTTAAATAAAATTAAATTTAGGTATTAATTATCACAGTAAAGTTGGTCGGTAAAAACAAATCAAATAAATATTAGCTTAATAAAATTAATCAATAACAAATGTAATGTCATGTGATTTATGCCGTTGTCTCATAATACTTGATATGGATCAAAAAACCTAAATTCAACCATAAAATTATTTTGTTATATTATTTATTTAAATAAAATTTTTAAATATCTTATTTTTATATTTCTGGTTCTGCTTGTACTTGTGATTTCGTGTTGCGTTAGTGGTAGATGGATTTGGACTGGGGTAAACTCTACTAGATTTGCCCGAGCGAGATCAGATGATTTTACCGATACTCAGTTTTATTTATGACCGAAGAGGTTCTTCGAAAACAATGTGAAGAGACCTTCTTTAATTTTCTGTAGGCTTTTTGGAGAAAAGGTTTTCGGTTACACTTCGTCTCTTTTAATTGATGGGAATCAAGTCAAGTGGTTATTATTGTAATATTTATAAGTGGTTATTATTATAATATTTATAATTATTTGGTTAGTGTGAGTTTATATTTTATGAAATGTCAATTTCAAATTTTATAATATTTTAATAATAATTATTATTTAAAAAGAATATACAATTTTTTTTTAAGAGAATAAGTGATTTATAAAATGATAAGATATAGAAAAAATTATAACTTGCTGAATATTTTATATACCAATTTGGTGTCTAGCTTGGTTGTGACTTTAAAAATGGATATTATTATTATTATTTATTATATAAATTTTTTTTGTAAGACACCTTTTATATAAAAATAAATATCATTGAATGTCTGTTATTTTGTAAATATTAATGGTTTTTGGTGATTAGCCTATGCATCTTGATGCATAGAAATAATTAGCCTTTTATAATATTCCTAATTTATTTGCATTTTTGGTCTTAAGTAGAGTTTTAATATTTATAAATTGATTTCCTATCAAGTGTTAAATGTTTCTCTATTTCTCTTTATTATATAGAGTCATAAATATAATTTTATAAATTAATTAATTAAAAAATTAATTTTTAATTATAATATATATTCAAAATTATTTATTTAAATATTTTCCTTACCATTAAAGGAAAATCTAAACTTCTCCCATAAGGAAAATATTTAATAAATTTATTAATGGGAACACCCCTTATAACTAAAAAGAATTGGTTGATATTCATATGATGAAATTATGCATGAAAACTCCATATACTTATTTTCTAGCATTTTTCTAATATGATGCAAAAATAAATATGTAATGATATTAATTCTTTCCATTAAACTTGTTATTGGTATAGTTTATCAAATGTGTGATGTTTACAGTGATGGTAAATATTTATTTACTGTAATAAAATAAAATTGGATATTATTATTATTTAAATTTATATATTTAAGATTTTAATTAAGTTATGCATGAAACAAATGTTTGAGTCATAACAAATTTTGTAACTCTCACATGTCAAAGTAGTTAGGATAGGCATTTACCTATCTCTAACTACTTCCTTTAAGATTAATTCTCCAAGAAGGGATCAAGAGGTTATTGATACCTGAGATGAAGCAAGGAGAAAGAAAAAGGAGATGTTTCCATGCTGATATGTCAGACGGTTCACGAGCTAAGTCTGGTTAAGACTAGATAGATGTAAATGCTAGGACTAATTGTCTTACAGAAAGCATCTGTCATGTGAGCAACAACTCAGGCGGAGACTTTGGACTAAAATAAAGTCTCATGGTTGGGAGGAAAATTGTTGACTTATAGTTGATTGCGGTCTAGGACGAAAACACTGGAAATCTATAGAACCAGATAAGTATCCACAACTTCGATTTTTTGTTGAAAGTAGTAGATGGGTTATTACAATAGAAATCCTATCTAGAACTCTGAAACATGAAATATACTGTCAAAAATTAAAACTGTGATTTTATGTTGAAAGTAATAGATGGGTTATTACAATAGAAATCTCATGTCAGACTTTAGACATATTTTGCTTAATAGTTTCCCAAGAGTATGGCATAGAAACAGAGTCGAGGAAAAAAATATTATCATGCACGCTGATATTGTACTCTAGAATTCAGAATACATGAGCAAGTGGCGACAAATTCTATGAACAGTTTGATAACCGACGAGACAAGCCATTAAACCCTAAAAAAAACTCTAAACTCTGCAAACCAAGCAAAATTCTAAATGTCTTTCACATTACCTGGAGACTGGAAGCAACCCTGAGACTGCAATTCCACGGTCCAGCACAACGAGGAAGGGTTTTGACCAGGAAAGACCGTCTGCTCGTTGTTGGAAATCCTCAGTAGTCGCAAATGCAAGACAAAGGTTACTGTTGGAAAACAAAATCTAACAAATGACTGAATCAATGAAAGTGTGCAAGAAGTGAAAGAAGCAGCATGATAACTGAGTGGGGGAAATCGTGTGAACACCCTGCATTCCAGAAACTCTAGCATCACTCGAAGGACTAAACAACCAACTAGTAGCCACAGAGGAAATGCGACTGAACAAGGAAGGTAAAGTCAACAACAAGCAGAGGTAGGGGCGAACTAGAGCGGAACCATGAATCTGTGAATTAGAGGCGGAGTTGAAAATTCATGACGGTGCACCAGACAAAGGAGTTAAGTAAATTTCTCATGACTGTCCGATGAGGTGAAGCCATGGAGAACCATCGATGGAGCACCCTTACCCATAAAGTGATGAAGAGATGGAAAGCATCACAAAATATCTAGACGTTCACTCCCGCCATCCCTTGGGATTGGGGATGCAAAGTCATAAAAGTTAGGATTATGAATATCATAACTCAAATCATATGTGATTATACACCATAATGACATTAATCAAAAAGTAAATGATAACATGTAAAAAGTATGAAGTGCGTATATACACCACCATGTTGTACTAGTACGTTATTACTTAACGATTAAAAAAAATTGTGATGCTTATTTGTGCTATGGTTGTTTTTGTTTTCATGAAGAGATATGACAAGTGGTATCAGACTGCTCAGGTTACAAAGGTGAGACCTCTAGAAATAGATGATTAAAAATGTTTATGATTTTCACAGAGAGAGAAAGAAAGAAACGTAGCTAACATGAGGACGACTGGAATCACAACCCATAGATCCATGACAGGAGAAGCACCGACATCTTGTCAAGAAGCCAATCTTGAGGTATGGGTACAGTTGGAGGAAGAACCACGTAATACCAACACTGAAATCTTGGAAACTGTGCAAGAACTAAAGAACGAGATAGCTCGGTTATGGGCAGATAATGAAAGGTTGATGCAATTGCAAGAAAATATTATGAAGAATCTGTCTAATAAATAGAATCAACGATAGCCAATTCCTAGCCCAGAGCATGGGAACAGGACTAGTGAATAAGAATTTCGAATAGAGTATTTTGGAACGAAAGGCGGTGAAGAAAATCAAGAAGAGAAATCTGATAACGCATCAAAACAAAAAACATAGAAAAGACAAAATATAGAACTGCAAGGGGAATTTCAGAAAATAAAGTTACCTCTCATTGATGGTGAACAAGAAGAGGAAGTTGAAGCCTAGATTATTAATATTAATAAGTACTTTTAGCTGTATGAGTACGACCATAACTTAAAAGCTCGCTTGGTCATCTTCCAACTGCAAGGAAAATCCACCCTATGGGGAGAGGAAATAAAAACTGTACATGGAGTGAATGAGTAGAGTATAACTTGGGAAAATTTTCAAAGATATTTGATGGAAAAATACTTAACTGAGAGATTTTATGAGAAAAAGGAAAAAGAGTTTCACGATCTTTGATTGGGTCAGTTGTTTATGGATGAGTTCATAGCTAGATTTACCTCCTTGATTTGATATGTTCCTTACATATGGGAGGAAAAGGCAAAGGTGCAGCAATTTATTAGCAGCCTGTCATTGTTCATGAAAGAGCATCTTGAGTTCGATAACCCGAAGACCATGGACAAAGTTATATGAAAGGCTCGAATATGCTATCAACAAAATAGGAAAAAGGGAGATGCGGGAAAAATATTGGTTGATAAAAAGGGAATTAAGTTTCCTTCCAAAAGAAAGGGAAATAAAACTATAATCAACAAGGGGCCCCATAAAGGGAAAGTGAACAGAAATATGAATAGAAATCAATCCAGATTTAGACTTATGAATGAGTCCAAAACTAATGCGTAGTCATGCAAAACTGAAGTAGAAATAGCAGCAAGACCCTTAGTACAGTGCTGGGGATGTGGAGGACCACATTACGTCAAATATTGTCCCAATTGAAAGGGAACTAATCATATTGTATAGATATAGGAAGCATCAATTGTAAGGGAAGTGGCCAGAAGCATTCCAAAAATCAATGCTTCCCTTGAAGACCACCAGGCGAAATCCCAACCAACCATGGTGGAATTTGAAGGTTAAATCTTCAACCAAACTATATCTATGTTAATTGATCCAGGAGCTACCTTGACTTATATTATCCCGAAGATAGTAGAACAATGTTGTTTACAAGTTGTTAAGTTTAAGAGTCCTTGGTTAGTACAACTAGTCATGGGGGAAAGAGAAGGGTGTTGGCTAAGGTCAACAGTTGCCCCTTAAAAATAGTAGGTCAGTCTCTTGTGGCAAACCTTAATGTATTGCCCCTAGGATATAGGCATGGATTGGTTGGAGAAACATTGATCCCTCTTTAACTATAAAGCCAAAGATATGAGTTATATGGATGAAGAGGGAAAGAGGCAGGAAATTCAAGGAATATTGGGACCTCTAAATTAAGACCGGTAATAACGTCTCAGTTAGCAAAGTGTATCAAAAAAGGATTTCAAATTTATGTCATACAGGTAGGATATGTTAATTCAAAAGAAAAATCTATTTCTTTAGAAAACATACCTATAATACAGAATTTTCTCGACATCTTTCCTGAGGAAATTATGGGACTTCCTCCAAAAAGAGATATAAACTTCACCATTGAGTTGATTTTAGGAGTTGCTCTGATATCCCGAGTTCCTTATCACATGATTATACTAGAGTTGACAAAATTAAAAATGAAATTACAAGAACTGCTTGATAAAAAGTACATATGCCAATGTGTATCACCTTGGGGAGCCCCAGTGCTTTTCATTAAAAATAAAGATGAAACCCTGCAAATGTGAATGGATTACCACCAATTAAATAAACTGACCATAAAAAATAAATGCCCTTTACCTCATATAAACGAGTTGTTTGATCAAGTGACGGGTGCAACCGTGTTTTCAAAGATTGACCTTCGTTTGGGTTACCATCATATCAGAACTAAGGAGGAAGATATAGCTAAAAGAACTTTTAGAACTCATTATGGACATTACAAGTTCGTTGTGTTGCCCTTTGGGCTAACTGATGTTCCGACAACATTCATGTGTCTCATGAACAGTATATTCCATCAGTATTTGGATAATTTTTTGTTGATTTTTATCAATGATATATTAATTTACTCTCGAAATATAGAAAAACATAAAGAACATCTTAGGATATTTTTGAAAACTCTCAGATAACATCAATTGTATGCTAAATACAACAAATGTGATTTCTTTAAAGAATAGATCCAATATGTAGGACATATCATTACCAAGGATGGAATTGATGTGGACCTCGAGAAGATAAAAACTATAATGGAGCAGACAGTCCCAAAGGACGTGGTGGATGTAAGTTAATTCATGGGTCTAGTCAGATACTACAGGTAATTTGTCGAAGGATTTTCCAAGGTAGCATATCCCATTACCTCTTTGCAGAAGAAAGGAAAAACATTTAAGTGGAACAAAGAGTGTCAAAAGAGTTTTGATCGACTTAAGAAAGTACTTACCACCGCCCTTATTTTAAGCATTGGAGAGCCAAATAAAGAATATGTGGTTTTTATAGATGTCAGCAAAGAATGTGTTTTTGGCATGCTAATACAGGAGGGAAGAGTGATTGCTTATGAGTCTAGGAAACTGAAGGAGAACGAGAAAAAATATGCATCCTATGACTTAGAGCTAACAATAGTCATTCATGCATTAAAGACGTGGGGACATTACCTGATGGGTAAGAAATTTCTGTTAATGACTGATCATGATAGTTTAACTAACTATTTTAAACAACCCACTCTAAATGCTAGGCAAGCTCATTGGGTCGACTGTTTAAGTGGATTTTATTTTGAAATCAAGCACTTGAAAGGTAAGGAAAATTGGGTCATGTATGCCTTAAGTTAGAAGATACACTGTAATTACGAGGTCTCTTTCAGTGAGATGCGAACTACCTTTAATGAGATTATCAAAGAGGTAGCCAAACTTGATCCAGAATACCAATTTTTTTCGCAGCAAGCTAAATTTCAAACAGCAATGAACAACAGTTAGGATATGATATAAATCATGAAGGTATGCTGATTTATAAAGGGAGAATGTATGTACCTAACTAGAAAAATATTAAGGACTTAATTTTGGACGAATATCATAAAATTTTGTATGCAAGCCACCCCAGATACCATAAGCTAATTACCACACTTAGAAAGGAATATTTCTGGCCTAGTATGAAGAAGGAAGTAGTTGAGTAATTGACATGCTATCTAGAATGTCAGCAAGTGAAAGTGGAACACCAACATCTAGTCGTATTGCTGTATCTGTTGCTTATTCCGAAATGGAAGTGGGAATTCATTTCCATCGATTTCATTACTGGACTACCTAAGTCAAAAAAGAAGAATGATTCGATAATGGTGGTAATGGATAAGTTGAGAAATACTTCTCACTTCATACTGATACAGTCAACCTACAAGGTTGTACAAATTGCTAACATATCATGTAAACCATTTTTAGATTACATGGATTACTGAAAGTCATAATTTCCGATTGTGATGTAAAATTTACATCAACTTTTTGGAAAGCTTTATTTAAAGGTTTAGGCACACAGTTGCATTTCAACACTTCTTACCACCCTCAAAGGAATGGAAAAATGAAGCATGTGAATCAGGTAGTGGAAGATATGTTGCAAACTTATGTAATGCAGCAACCATCCAAATGGGAGGATTATATATATTTAATGGAATTTGCCTATAACAACGGTTACCATACATCGCTACAAATGAGCACGTTTGAAGTGTTATATGGATGCAAGTGCAGGACACCTTCAAGTTGGGGAGGGTCAGAGGATAAATTGATGTTAGCAACATACATGTTAAAAGAAATGGAGGAGATGGTCAAAAAAGGGCGTTCTAATTTAAAGGACGCACAAGAGCGACAAAAGAACTTTGCTGATTGAAAGAGGAGTTTCTGGGAATTTCAAGCTGGAGATCATGTTTATGTGTGTGTACGAGCCAAGAATAGTACATTACAATGGAGCTGATGTGCTAAATTGGCACCCCAACTTTGTGTTCTTTTCTAGAAACTGGTTCGAATCAGACCAATGGCTTATTAGCTCGCCTTGCCCAGCTACATACATGTGCACAATGTTTTCCATGTTTCTATGTTCAAAATATATAGATATGATCCTAAGCATATAATAAATTGGTAAGATATACAGGATATTTAATTTTAATAAATATGTCAAGACAAAATTACTAAAGGAAAAGAACTCACTAAATGTTTCTTGCATGTAGGTCGAACCGGAAGGCGAGTTCTCGTTCAAACCTCTAGTTATACTCGATCAGACAGAAGTAATGCTGCAGAAACGAGTTATCACCTAGGTTAAAGTGCAATGGCATTGCTTTTGGCCAGAGGAGGCCACCTAGGAGGATGAGCAAGTTATGGGGGAGACTTGTCTAGATCTATTTATCGTAGGAAAAACATCGCGACGATGTTTAATCTTAGGGGGGAGGTGTGATGTCCCCAGCGATTGCAAATATTTACTTACCGCAGTAAAACAAAACTAGATATTATTATTATTTAAATTTATACATTTAAGATTTTAATTAAGCTATGCATGAATCAAATGTTTGAGTGATAATAAATCTTGTAACTCTCACATGTCAACGTGGTTAGGATAGGTAGTTACCTATCCCTAACTACTTCCTTGAAGATTAATTCTCCAAGAAGAGATCAAGGGTGTATTGGTACCTGAGATGAAGCAAGGAGAAAGAAAAGGAGATGTTTCCATTCTGATATGTCAGACAGTTGAGGAGCTAAGTCTAGTTAAGACCAGATAGTTGTAAATGTTAAGACTAATAGTCTTACAGGAAAACATCCTTCATGTAAGCAACAACTTGGGGGGAGACTTTGGCCTAAAAGAAAGTCTCATGGTTGGGAGGAAATTTGTCAACTTATAGTTGATCCTGGTCGAGGAGGACAATAGTGGAAATCTATAGAACCAGATAAGTATCTAGAACTCTGATTTTTTGTTAAAAGTAATAGATGGGTTATTACAATAGAAATCCTATCTAGAACTCTGAAACATGAAATATATTATCAAAATTTATAACTGTGATTTTTTGTTGAAAGTAATAGATGGGTTATTATAGTAGAAATCTCAAGTCAAAATTTAGACATATTTTCTTAATAGCTTCCCAACAGTGTGTGCATAACCTTTTTAACGAATGAACATAGAGGAAAAAAATTGTAAAAGAATCTGGAAATTCATTATGTATAGATCTTATAGGACGGAAGATAGACGAGTAAGAAACCCTCTGAGAATAAGGATATTGTTAGGAAATCTTCAGACAAGGAAATTTCAGTTCTAGAAAGGAAACTATATGAGTATCAACATTACAGGTAGGAAAGTACGATGGTAGGGTTTATAACCTTCCATTTCCTTTTGTTATAAAAATCAAAAGGCAAAGTTGATGGACTAAAAACTGTGGCTATTGATCCAAAATGGATTTTGGATAAACTCTTAAGTCTAAGTGGTACTTACAGAGGAAAAATGAAAGTCCAAGGAAGTTCCTATAAATAGCCCCATTGCAAAGATATTTTCCTCCTGAATCTACTCCAACTTGAATGGCATAAAATGGACTTTGGATGCAAAAGTTATCGCATAAAGAAGATGCCCTATTTCTTTGCAAAAGAGGCAAAAACCACTAAAAATGGCGAAAAAACCCTTAAGCGGAGGTGGAGGAAACTTTGATCTGTCGATCCAATCGATTGGATTGGACGCAGACACACATGCGATATCGAAACCCTGGAATCAGTGATTTGATCATGCGATTTTTCGATCAATGATGATCGGATCAATGAATCGGCATCGGTGATGCATAGAACCCCTGGGCCGTGTGCGACGCAACATGCGATAGTGACCGCGGCGAGAAATCTCAACCATCGGATCGCGAAAGAAATGGACGGTCAGGATTGAATCAGTGATCAGCGATTGCCGGACCCGATGGATTTCATAAGAAAAATTCATCAAATTTGAAATCAGAAATTCAGATTTTCTGTGTATTAACGTTTTTCGGTGAAAAACCTGAAATACAAAGAAACGACGCCCGAAGTGATAAAACGGACCCAAATGGGAATTATAGTCCTGATTGCATGGAAATTGAGTTTTGTAAAGGCAGATTTGGGGTAGACCTCAAGTGGTAAATGGTTTTGGGTTAGCTCCGCTTGATCCCATTGACTGGTCGACACATGGCTAGCAGAAGAGAAAGGAAAACCGCCTTTTCAGGTGGGTAACCTCCGTACTCCTAAGCTGTCCAAAATTTCATATGGATTGTTGGATCAGAGATCCAACAGATCAATGGTGTAGAGTGCGAAAGTGGCTGAAGGCGGACCCGATATGATTATAGGGTGGATGCGATATAATTTCAAGTCCAATAAAAGGATTTTATCAGGCTTTCGAAGGCTTTCCCGTGTATTTGGGATTTTTCCCAATACAATAATGCGATGTGATTTAATGCCTAATGGCAGACTCTATGGGGATTTAGGGGTGATTGAAGGAAGTTTCATGTCCGGAATACATGACTGATAGTGTCTTTTTTGGAAAATGCCTGTGTAATTAAATTTCCTCAATTCTTGGATTTACGCCTATGAAACGGCCTCAATTCCTTCTGTAAATGCTCCTGATCATCATGCCACGCTGTAGCAGGCATTTTTACAGGCAATGATGGATTTTGAAGCAACAGAGCCGTAGAGGGATAATGAATTGCAGATAAACGACCAAGGAAGACAAAAAGCCGGAAGATGCCTCAAAAGAGCCAGAGAGCATGATTGAGAACATAAGAGGAAGTAGGTAGTAGAAGGCATTTGCAAGAGACTAGAGAGAGCAAAAAAGCTATTGTGTAGAGCAGCTGAGGGAGCCTTTGAGGTCACTTGAAGTTCAAGTGAAAAGCCAGACAGATGAAGGTTGTAGAAAGCCAAAGAAGCAAGAGCTCAAGAGCCAAGAGTCAGAGCCAGAGCCAAGAACTAGAGCCAGAGCCGAGAGCCAGAGCCAGAGCTGAGAGCCAACAGCCAAGTGCTTCAAGAGTAAGGGATAAAATGGTATCCAAACCCATTGTTTCTGTGTAAAACAATGGATTTGAGCCAAGAGCTTGTAAAAAGGACTTTTCCATAATCCCAGAGAGCCTAGTTTAGTTGACTAGAGCTCACAGAGACGTATCCCAAGAGTTTTGGTTGAACTCCTAATTAAATTGTTGTTCTGTGTGTCTTTTTTATTGCCGCATTGTTTACTTTCATATATATGTTGTATCAGCATAACAACAACATATTAAAAGCACATAAACAGTTCTAACACAAACACAAGTATACACCATATTTCAAGCATTATTAATTCCGCATTGGTCAATCATAGTTGTCTTGGGAATATTTAAGCTTTGGGAGTGGGAGAGGTTCTTGTAAATTAAAAAAGAAGCCTAAGTGCACCATCTTCAGATCAGGCGGTATCAGAGCCTGAGGTTTATTAACCATTCCTTCAAAGAAGGTTATATCAGAATGTTTGATTAACAAAGCAAAGACTGCTTGACTAAAAGGTGTTTAAACAGTCAGAGGTTGATTATATGCTTGTTTTGCAGACTGACTATTGGTTTAGTTTGCAGAGGTGAAGAGAAAGATATTGGTAGCTCAGTCCAGGAAGGACAAGAAGAAAGAAGAAGTCATTGGCATAATGACAACTTTTACAAGTGAGTCCTCGAATTCTTCTTTCTTCATCACAAGACCCTTTGATGAAGACATGAAGCAAGAATTTTCCACCGTGATGAATATGGTGAGAGAAATGTATGAGGATGGAAGGAAGAGCAGCATACTTAGAGGGTAGTTGAATTCCATGAAGGAAGAGAAGCAGTTTCTTTCTGACAGATTGAAGGAAATGGAGAGGCAACTTCATATTGCCAATATGAACTTGAAAAGGATGCATGAGTTGGAGACCCAGCTCTTTGTTGCCCAAGAAGCCTTAATCAAGTATCAGCTTGAAGAAGAGGTAAACCATTCCAGTTTGTCTTCAAATTCTTCTAAGAATTCTTATATTGGTTATTTTGAAAAACATACTAAAGGCATAGGTTCCAAGCTAATGTCCAAGATGGGTTATGAAGGAAGAGGCTTGGGAAAGCATGCACAAGGTATTGTTGAACCAATAATGGTTGAGGAAAGGCCTAAGTATCTGGGTCTTGGCTATGGACAGTCTTATGGAAAGTGTTCCAAAGCAGCCATGAAGGCCATTGAGGCAGCCCCAAGAAGGAGTTGCATTGCAGAGTGTGAAGATTGTATTTAGGAAGAATACAATAGCTTGAAACATCAATTGCGGGATGCAGGTGTTCAAAGGCACACACTTGAACCAGAGAATTGGGGAGACTCTGACAACCTTGAAGAGATTGATGGTGTTCCAAAAGGAGCCACTTCTTCATTTGCTTCACCTCCTCATGAAGGCAATAAAGGTGAAAGAGGTCGGTATAAATTTGGTTCTAATCATTTTCCTTTTGATTGTTTAAAGCATGATAAATTTCCACATAGAGATGGGAAAATAATTGCTTGTTCCTTTTGTGGTTTGGATAACCATAATGTTTCTAGATGTGGGAAGAGAATGACCACATACAGGAAGCTTTTGAAGGAAAAGAAGCAAGAATCTAAAGCTCCATTGGACAAGGAAAATCATGCTATCAAGAGGATGCACATGCAGTGCACTTACTACCATAAGCAAGGACATCTTGCTGCAAAATGTTGGACCTTGAATCCAGCAATGCTTCCTCAAAAATTGAAGAACGTGGAAAGAGAAGATGGAAAAAATGGAAAGGAAGATTCCATGGATGATGTATCTCAAGATGATTCACGTGATGATGCTAATGTGTAGGCAAAGGTAGTGCCTTTGAAAAGGATTGGTAAGAAATGGTTAGAGTTCTTATCCGATTAATATTGCATGTCTATTGATGCATCTACCTTGTATTTCATTTCAGTAAAGTACAATGTGCTTAAGTGAAAGTTGAAGGACGAAATGCATGCATGAGATGCATGGGCACAGGGATGTTGATGATTTCCTTGTTTTTTAACATGTATGTGTAATTAACTTGCAGGGTTGATTACTTTGACATGAATGTGATGCCATGATGACTTGGAAGAAGTTAACTTGGTCTCCAAATGGAGATAATGATGAAGTGTTTCATCTTTTGGAAAAAGAG
This sequence comes from Pinus tabuliformis, assembly GCA_031772625.1. Taxonomy (NCBI): domain Eukaryota; kingdom Viridiplantae; phylum Streptophyta; class Pinopsida; order Pinales; family Pinaceae; genus Pinus; species Pinus tabuliformis. The sequence continues at coordinate 784,620,456 of CM062815.1, forward strand.
TCCTCATGGTCTTTTTCTACATGCTTGACTTCAAGGGTCATTTTTTTAAAGGCATGTTTTGTGGGCTTGTTATCTAGTCCATCATTTGTATGCAGATGTAAGACATGGAGGTGTTCACAAGCAGTGAAACTTGTTTCTTTTGTTGAAGCAGGAGTTTAGGCCATCCAGTTGTTGTATGTATTTCTATTGTTGTTAACAATTGTTGTTGATAGCTTGACAAATAGGTACAAATGAAATTTTTGTGGAGCATATGACTTCACATTGGTTTGAGCCACCTTGGATCAATGATCAAGGTAGAAGAGTTCAAACTACCTTCTATGACCATTTCAGCAGAAGTTATGCATGAAGGAAAGAAGGAAGACAATTATTCCCAGGAGAACCAGCAGATCCAGAAAGGAAAGTGGTCAAAGACTTTGATCTAGAGGCACTATGCAAGGAAAGTGTATTGAGGCTGAAAGAAGAGGGTGTTGTTACTCTCATTTACTGTTCAGATCAGTATATTAGTCTTTTGGAGACGAAAAGTTCTTTTAGTGGGAAGGCACAATACAAAATGGATTTTGGATAAACTCCTAAGTCTAAGTGGTCCTTACAGTGGAAAAATGAAAGTCCAAGGAAATTCTTGGAAATAGCCCCATTGCAAAGATCTTTTCCTCCTGAATCTACTACAACTTGAATGGGCTAAAATGGACTTAGGATGCAGAAGTTATCACATAAAGAAGACGCCTTGTTTCTTTGGAAAAAGAGGCAAAAACCATTAAAAAACCCTTAAAAAGGGAAATCGCATCGGAAAAAGGCAAAGGTCGGATTTAAGCAGAGGCGGAGGATGCTCTGATCCACCGATCCAATCGATCAGATCAGAGGTAGACACACATGCGATATTGGAACCCTGGAATCGACGACAGTGATCATGCGTTTTGTCGATCATCGATGATCGGATCGATGAATCGGCATCGGCAACGCATAGAACCCCTGGGCCGTGTGCGACGGGACATGTCAAAGCAACCACGGTGAACAATCTAAACCATCAGATCATGAAAGAAATGGACGACCATGATTGAAGCGGTGATCGACGATTGCCAGACCTGACGATTTCATATGAGAAATTCATAAAATTTGAAATCCAAAAATTCGAATTTACTGTGTATTAACGTTTTTCAATGAAAAACCTGAAATACAAAGAAATGACGCCCAAAGTGATAAAACGGACCCGAAGGGGAATTATAGGCCCGATTGCATGGAAATTGAGTTCTATAAAGGGCGATTTCCAACGGGTCTCAAGCGGTAAATGGTTTTGGGTTGGCTCTACCCGATCCCACTGATTGGTCAACACGTGGATGGTGGAGGAGAGAGGAAAACCGCCTTTTCGAGCAGGTAACCTCCGTAATCCTAAGCCGTCGGAAATTGAATATGGACTGTTGGATCGGAGATCCCGCAGATCAATAGCGTAGAGTGTGAAAGCGGTCGAAGGCAGACCCGATATGATTATAGGGTGGATGCGATATAATTTCAAGTCCGATAAAAGGATTTTGTCAGGTTTTTGAAGGTTTTCTCGTGTATTTGGGATTTTTCGAATACACTAATGCGATGTGATTTAACACCTAATAGTAGACCCGATGGGGATTTAGGGGCGATTGAAGGAAGTTTCACATCCGGAATACACGTCTGATAGTGTATTTTCTAGAAAATGCCTGTGTAATGAAATTTCCTCAATTCTTGGATTTACGCCTATGAAACTGCCTCGATTCCTTCTGTAAATTCTCTTGATCATCATGCCATGATGCAACAGATGTTTTTACAGGAAATGATGGATTTTAAGGCAACAGAGCTACAAAGGGACAATGAATCTAAGAGAAATGGCCAAGGAAGCCAAATAACCAAAAGATGCCTCAAAAGAGCCAGAGAGAACGATTGAGAACACAGGAGGAATCAGGTAGTAGAAGGTAGTTGCAAGAGAGCAAAGAGAGCCGAAAAGCTGCTATGCAGAGTAGTTGAGGGAGCCTTTGGGGTCCCTTGAAGTTCAAGTGAAAAGCCAAAGAGCTGAAGGTTGTAGAAAGCCAAATAAGCTAGAGCCGAAGAGCCAAGAGCCGGAGCCAGATCTAAGAGCTAGAGCCAGAGCCAAGAGCCAGAGCTAGAGCTGAGAGCCAGAGTGAGATCCGAGAGCCAGCAACTGAGAGCTTCAAGAGCAAGGGATAAAATGGTATCTAAACCCATTGTTTCTGTGTAAAACAATGGAGTTGAGCAAAGAGCTTGTAAAAATGACTTTTCCATAATCCCAGAGAGCCTAGTTGAGTTGACTAGAGCTAACGGAGATGTAGCCCAAGATTTTTGGGTGAATTCCTAATTAAATTGTTGTTCTATGTGTTTTGTTTTATCGCTGCATTGTTTACTGTCATATATATGTTGTATCAGCATAACAATAACATATTAAAATCACATAAATAGTTCTAACACAAACACAAGCATACACAATATTTCAAGCATTATTAATTCCGCATTGGTCAATCATAGTTGTCTTGGGAATATTTAAGCTTTGGGAGTGAGAGAGGTTCTTGTAAGTTAGACAAGAAGCCTAAGTGCACCATTTTCATATCAGCTATTCTGGCTAAGAGCACCTTTAAAAAGAAAAGAAAAACTCGAAATAAATTTACGATCAGAAATAAGGTAATATTAACGAGAGTTTATTACTAAACACCATTCGAGAATTATCGCGTAGAAAACAAGACATGACTATATATATATATATATATATATATATATATATATATATATATATATATATATATATATATATATATATATATATATATAGATAGATAAATTGCTGGAAATCTAAATCAAATATGTTTATGCTACAGAATAAGAGTAGAAAAACACATAAAGTAACATCTTGTTAAGGTTGAAGTAAACCCCAAAACCCAAACAACATAACTAAGTTGAACACGGAATTTAACGAGGAAGAAGAGCATAAACTTGCACAAAATATCAGACACTAAGAATTGATTATGGACTTAAACAACTTCGTAATATCAAAACAAGCCGAGTCAACTATAAAAGAACCATGACAGAACTATGCAAAAACACAAGAATTATGCCAAGAAGAGATTCAGTAAACCTTCCATCATGCTTATATAAATAATAAATAAACATAAAAGTCTCAGATATTGGAGTAGTAAACTATCTGTCCAAAGAATTCATAACTTAAATAGAACTTGGTTCCAAGGAAAACCCAGCAACCCATTTCGAGTATGCAGAACTAGAACTTTAATTTAACAAAACGATGGCATAGAAATAGAGATGAGGAAAAAAAATAGTGCCATGGACGTGGATACTCTACTCTAGAATTTAGAATACATGAATAAGTATTGACAAATTCTATGAACAGTTCGATAACTGGCGAGAGACACCATAAACTATCAAGAAAACTTTGAACTCTGCAAACCAAGAAAAATTATGAATGTCTTTCACGTTACCTAGAGACTGGAAGCAACCCTGAGACTGCAATTTCGCGGTCCGACACAGCGAGGAAGGGTTTTGACCTGGAAATATCATCCGCTCACTGTTGGAAACCCTCAACGATCACAAATGCAAAACAAAGGTTACCATTAGAAAATAGAAGCTAAAAAATGACTAAATCAATGAAAGTGTTCGAGAAGTGAAAGAAGCAGCACGATACCTAAGTGGGGAAAATGTGTGAAAACCCTCCATTGAAGAAACTCCAGCATTGTTCGAAGGACTAAACAACCAGCTAGTAGCCACATAGTAAATGTGATTGAACAAGGAAGGTAAAGTTAACAACAAGTATAGGTAGGGGCAAACTAGAGAGGAACCATGAAGCCATGAACCAAAGCCAAAGCAGAGCAACTCTGTCAAACAGAGAAAGAAATGTCGAAAATGCTTGAGGGTGCACCAGACAAAGGGGTTAAGGAGATCGATCGTGACCATCCGATGAAGTTAAGCCATGGAGAACCATAGATGGATCACCCTTACCCATAAAGTGACGAAAAACTAGAAAGCATTGCAAAATATCTAGAAGTTCGCTCCCGCCATCCCTTGGGATTGGGGATCCAATGTCATAAAAGTTAGGATTATGAATATCATAACTCAAATCATATGTGATTGTATACCATAATGACATCAATAAAAAAGTTATGATAACATGTAAAAATTATGAATTGGGCATTTAAGCCACCATGTAGTACCAATACGTTATTTCTTAATAATAATAAAAATTTATAATGCTTATTTGTGCTATGGTAATTTTTCTTTCAGTGAAGAGGTATGACATTCCCATAGTTGTGAAAAGCATTCAAAACTAATGCACATGAAACTGCATAAGCCTTTTGTTAACTTACTTTTTATACATTCAAACACAACTACTATTTTAAATTTTATAAATAACTTTGTAACACTTCAATCCTCATTCATTTTATACCTTCAAACATAGTTACTAATTTAAATGTTATAAATAACATTGTAACACATCAATCCTCCAGGGAGTCATCATTTTATGGAAAACAAAATTACATATAACATTTATTTTAAAGTACATTTAAATACCAATATGTACAGTGATCATGACCCTGTGCAAAGTGCATTTAAATATCTTAAATATGTAAAAAGTGCATTTAAATATCTTAAATATGTAAAAAGTAAAGAGTCATCATTTTATGGAAAAACAAAATTACATATATCATTTATTTTAAAGTACATTTAAATAGAAATAAATACAATAATCATTAATGTGTGCAAAGTTTATTTAAATGTATTAAATATTTAAAAAGTAAAAAGTGATACTGAAATAGGTAAAGTTCTATGTAATTTAAAACCTTTCTCTTAATAGTTACTGTTTACTTTAAATCTATAAAAATATTGAAAAATTTAAAATTCAAAGATAACCAAAGACTAAATTTTCATATGATTTGAATTTTTCTCTTAAGAGTTATTGTTTTCTTTAAATCTATCAGAATATTCAGAGAATCAAACTTCCATGACAATAAAAAACCAATTGGATAAATAATACCAACAATACAGTTCATTATTAAAATTAGATATCAAGAGTTATTTATATATATATATATATATATATATATATATATCTTCTACTCTACTACTCCATCATTACAGTACTAATAACTCTACTATTATCTGATCATAGTGGAAATATAAGTGTTATTTCCAATAAGTTCTCTCACACACACATTAGTACCTAGATCTACAAAGAAAATGATAAGAATGGTTCTAAAAAGTTCAAATAAATATTCTACTTACGTCTATAATCAACAACAAAATAAAATAGACCAAGTCAGACCACATGTAACTTCTACAAAGAAACGAAGCACCCATATTGAAGCTATAACTTAAGAAAAGAACTCATTGATAATGAAAAAAAAGAGTCATAAAGCATTATTTTGCCAAATATGTCTTAATAAGAATTAAAAAATACATTATACATTTTTCAAAATCTATGCACACTTTCAAGAAAGGATGAAAATCACATGTGCATATAAACCCTATAATCATCTAGATTTAATGTCTACTTAATGGTGAAGCAATCTCTATGACAAATAGACTTCGCTTAGATGGAATCTTATTTCTATAAAACAAACTTTTAATAGACTTGGCTTGGAGGGCATCTTATTTCTGTAAAACAAACTTTTCATATTGGGTTAGATGGAACCTTATTCCTATAAAGGAAACGACATTTAATATTCTTTATTTGTACTTCCTTAGGGTACTTTGAGAGAACCCTACAAGCCCAAAAGAAAAGTGATCTCTTTAATGCCTAATAAGGGGATTCCTTTGGCAGGAGGAAAATATTTAAATAATGTTGAAAGATTTAGCAAAAGAAAACTTGTATGTAGCCTAGACAGAGTTCCAAGGCACATAAAAAAATAACTACAAATTTACATTAAACCATGTCAAACCAGCTTTCCCAATATAAAGATGTAAATCTATGTAACCCACCATCCTTATATGAATTACATTGGTAGATCCATTTTAAACTTACCGCCATGATAACCTTGAACAAAATCTCAATTCCTTGTTTATCTTGACAAAATCCTAAATTATAACAATACAAAATTTCAAATATTTGGTTATCAAAAAACAACTCTCAAGCTAATTTGTCAATAAACTAACACTATATTTGCCAGAACCCTACTAAGGAACCTATAAGAAACCGTGTTTTTAGTGTGAGCTTCCATTTATTGATAAGCACTTCACTTGTTAAGTTGGGCATCAAAAATTAGATAAAACATACAATTTTAATTGTTTAATTTTTTTTATAAAAGTGTGAAGATATTATTGATATTTCAAATTTGGTGAAAAAAATTAACAAGTTTGTGGATACAAATTTAATGCTAACCACGTTGTAATGTAATAGTATTGTCAAACTAAAGGTCTCAGAAAAAGTTAGTCTTGATTATATTGTAACCCCTTTTGAGTAAAGGAACAAAAAGAATGGAATCCAACACTTATGCTTCATATTAATATAGTAAAGGTTCAAAGAAAATGAAATCCAACACGGAATGCTTCAGCTTAATATGATAGAAACTATGCTTAAAAGAATGAAATCTAACATTAAACCCTCTAAATTTGAAGGAAATCTTTATGTTTAAGTGTGTTTGACTATACCAAGTTATTCCCCATAATTTTGAGGGAGTTATGAGTGTTTATATGTGCTTTGATGCCAGAGAAAAACTAAACATCCAACACAATATGTAATATAGAAACATATGCTTTATCCCTCATGATTATCCACACTGACCCTACATCATTTCAACTACCTGTGCGTCTAAATAGTCCTCAACAACCGGAACTACTTGTTATGCCTAGTGTAAAACGCCATCCCTTAAACATCGAATTTCAAATCACCATAAATATATTTTCCAAAAAATAAAACCCCTTTTATAAATTCTGGTTAGATATAACTATCAACAAAGTCTCTTTCATGCTCTACAAAACCCTTAAACCTCACTAGCAGTAAACCACGACCCCATATTACTTTTTCGTAAAATTACAAAACATAAAGAATTCTACAAAAAGGCCAAAACCCAATAATACTTTTCCCTAAAATTATATAAACTTTAAGAAAAAAACAAAAAAAAATTAGTTTCAGGGCAACCCAAAACCACGACAGTGCTTTTTTCTTAGTCAAAAAAATCACAAAAATAAATAAAAATGGTCATAAAAGATTTCCAAAAGATCCACCCTAACTCAACCCAGCTGGCAAGCCCACCGCTCCCAACCACGCCCCAAAAGTCATTTTCTCTGTCTTAAAAAGAAAAACAAATAAATATCACAATTAACTAAAACCTTTTCTTTCTCCCAAAAATAATATTTTTCTTCCAAATAAACCAATCAAAATTCAATTTGCAAATTCATGACATCATTTCCACACACAATATATACCAGAAATAAAATTCCTTTCCTGCCCTATTAAAACAATCCAAAAAAACACAGATTTCCTTAAAGAAACGAACATCCAAATTGCAAATTCACCACCATGATCTCTACACATAACATATACCAAAAGCATTGAAATAAGAAGATTCCTTTCTGCGATATTAAAACAACAAAATTCCCATAACGAAGGAGAAACCCTCCTGGGTTCAATTCCAGCCGCATAAACACAGAAGGCAGCAACAAAATTTATCAAAAAGACAGAACAAAGAAACGTTGTAAACACAATTACCAGTCGTTTAGTATCGATGGCGTCCTGTAACTTGGAGCGTTATGCAGCCGCCGTCTCAGCCCGGTTGGAATATGTATGCAGAAGGCCGTTGATGCTATTATTATTAGCGGTTGAGGAGCTCTCTTTACCAGAATCAGAGCGGCGTCAATGCATTGTGCTATTCCAGTTCCCTTTCTGTGATGGAATTCTTAAAGGAAAATACATTTGGCGGATCGTAATTGGCCTTCCACAGATGACGAAGGTCGCTGGGCAGCCGTCCCCTTAAAAACGCATGCGGCATAATAAGAGTGAGTACTGTACTTTTAAAATGTTAAAAAACTCGTCCAACCTTTGGACTCTGAAGAACAGAAAAGCGTTGCATTTCCTTAATGATCATTAAAAAAGTATTAATCGTATTTCAGATTCGTTGTATACAATTTAATAAAATGATCAGTTCGATTGCAATCCAATAAAAACTGTCAAAAGATGAACTGAAAACAAAGGATGGTTGATATGCAACACTCAACCAGAACCCATTTCCATTTCTTTTGAGACACATTTTACCATAAAAAGGGACGATAGAACAATATTGTTTGATCTCACAGCCCACCCACATATCACCATGGCTTCCTTCACAGTTTCCAGACAATCTTCTGTTGTTAGCTTTTGTAGCTTTCTCTCGAAGCCTTTTTGGTGTTTACACGATCTTCGCAGATGTACATCAATTTTGTGAGACTGTCGCAGATGTACACCTAATATCTGAGACTTCGTCGCAGATGTACACCTAATATCCGAGACTTCGTCGCAGATGTATGACTAATATCTGAGAATGTCATAGATATACACCTAATATCGGAAAGTGTCACAAACGTACACTTAAAACCTACGACAATCGAAAAATAAAAATCGCGAAGTGTAATAGTGCTATCGTTGCGCCTATCCACTCAAAACCTACGATGATTTCAGTTTAGTCGCACCCACCATACAGCTTACAGGTTCCTCAGCCCTAAAGCTCTGATACCATGATAAAAATGACAATGTTTGTATTAAAGAATTAAAACTCACTGGTCAGATCTATGAAAGAGAATTTGAACCAGGAGAGCCTGGATCTACAGAATGCTCTACATTGTTCATGCACACTACACATTAAATAGAAAACATGGTTTTAGGGCAGTTAGAACAACATCCTAAGAAATAGAAACTAATTCCTATCATGAAGTTACGTGAACCAACTCTACCTATTCTAGGATATTCTCCATTATCTTCAACAGGAACATCCTATTTCTACTGTGATTCTGACCTTATATTTCTCGAAATAATCACTTGTGTGTGATAAAAAGTTATTGTACGAGTCTTTAACTCTACTATTTACACTATCATTAAAATGCGTTGAAACTTTTCATTCCACATCCTATTTTTGTTGTGATTCTGATCTTATATTCCTCCAAACAATCACTCAACAATTTTTAATTCTTATTATAAGAGTTTTTAACTCTATTATTTATGCCTTCATTAAAATGGGTTGAATCTTTCCAATACCATGGAAAATTAATCTTTTCAATACAAAGGAAATCGCTCGTGACCATCCGATGAGGTGAAGCCATGGAGAACCATCGATGGAGCACCCTTACCCATAAAGTAAAGCATCACAAAATATCAAGGCGTTCGCTCCCGCCATCCCTTGGGATTGGGGATCCAAAGTCATAAAAGTTAAGATTATGAATATCATAACTCAAATCATATGCAATTGTACACCATAATTACATTAATAAAAAAGTAAATGATAACATGTAAAAAGTATGAAGTGGGTATATAAACCACCATGTAGTGCCACGACGTTATTACTTAATAATTAAAAAAAATTGTAATGCTTATTTGTGTTATGGTAATTTTTGTTTCAATGAAGAGATATCACAAGTGGTATCAAAACGCTCAGGTTACCAAGCTTAGACCTTTGGAAATAGATGATTAGCAATGTTTGTGATTTGCACAGAGAAAGAAAGAAAGAAAAGCAGCTAGCATGAGGAGGACTGAAATTACATCCCATAGATTCGTGACAGGAGAAGGATTGGCATCTTTTCAAGAAGCTAATACTGAGGGTACAGTTGGGGGAAGAACCACGTAATATCAACATTGAAGTCATGGAAATTGTGCAAGAACTAAAGAACGAGATAGCGCGGTTGCAGGCAGATAATGAAAGGTTGATGTAGTAGTAGGAAAAGATTATGAAGAGTCCGTCTAATAGAGAGAATCAACAACAGCCAATTCCTAGCCCATAGCATGGGAACATGACTAGTGAACAACAATTTCGAACAGAGTATTTTGGAATGGAAGGTGGTGAAGAAAATCAAGAAGAGAAATTTGATAATGCATCAGAACACAAAACACAGAAAAGACAAAATATAAAACTGCAAGGGGAATTTCAGAAAATAAAGTCACCCCTCTTTGATGGTGAATAAGAAGAGGAAGTTGAAGCCTGAATCACTAATATCAATAAGTACTTTTAGCTGTATGAGTACGACCATAACTTAAAAGCTCACTTGGCCATCTTCCAGATGCAAGGAAAGCCTACCCTATGGTGGGAGGAATTAAAAACTTTGCGTGGAGTGAATGAGCAAAGTATAACTTGGAAAAAATTTCAAAGATATTTTAAGGGAAAATACTTAACTGAAAGATTTTATGACAAAAAGGAAAAGGAGTTTCACGATCTTTGATTGGTCAGTTGTCTATGGATGAGTTCATAGCAAAATTTACCTCCTTGCTTTGATATGTTCCTTACATACGGGAGGAAAAGACGAAGGTGCAATGATTTATCACCAGTCTATCATTGTTCATGAAAGAGTGTCTCGAGTTCGATAACTTGAAGACCATAGACAAAGTTATACGAAATGCTCGGATATGCTATCAACATAATAGGCAAAAGGGTGATGTGGAAAAAACATGGGTTGATTAAAAGGGAATTAAATTTCCTTCCAAAAGAAAGGGAAATAAAGCTATAATCAACAAGGGACCCCATAAAGGACAAGTGAACAGAAGTATGAATAGAAATCAATCCATATTTATGCTTCCATATGAGTCCAAAACTAATGAACAGTCATGTAGAACTGAAGTAGAAATAGCAGCAAGACCCCCAGTACAGTGTTGGGGATGAGGAGGACCACATTATGTCAAAAATTGTCTCAATCGAAAGGGAACTGATCAGATTGCACAGATACAGGAAGCATCAATTGTAAGGGAAGTGGCCAGAAGCATTCCAAAGATTAATGCTTCCTTTGAAGACCACTAGGAGAAATCCCAACCAACCATGGTGGAATTTGAAGATAAAATCTTCGACCAAACTATATCTATTTTAATTGACCCAGAAGCTACTTTGATTTATATTATCCCTAAGATAGTAGAACAATGTTGTTTACAATATGTTAAGTTTAAGAGTCGTTGTTTAGTACAACTAGACACGAGGACACAAAGAAGGGTATTGGTAAAGGTCAGCGGTTGCCCTTTAAAAATAACAAGTCAGCCTCTTGTGGTAGACATGAATGTATTGCCTCTAGAATCATATGATATCCTAATAGGCATGGATTGGTTGGAAAAAATTGGTCCCCCATTAACTGTAAAACCAAAGTTATTAGTTATATGGATGAAGAGGGAAAGCGGCAGGAAATTTAAGGCGTATTAAGACCTCTAAAATTAAGACTGGTAATAACCTCTCAGTTAGCAAAGTGTAACAGAAAACGATGTCAAGTTTATGCGATATAGGTAGGATATGCTAATTCAACAGAAAAATCTCTTTCTTTAGAAAACATACCTCCAATAAAAAAAAATTGGACCTGTTTTCTGAGGAAATTGCAGGACTTCCTCCAAAAAGAGATATAGACTTTACCATTGAGTTGATTCTGGGAGCTGCTTTGGTATCTCGAGCTCCTTATCACATGAGTATACCAGATTTGACAGAATTAAAAATGTAGTTACAAGAACTGCTTGATAAAAAGTACATATTCCAAAGTGTATCACCTTGGGGAGCCTCGGTGCTTTTCATTAAAAACAAGGATGGAACCCTATGAATCTGAATGGATTACTACCAATTAAATAAATTTACCATAAAAAATAAATACCCTTTACCTCATATATGTGAGTTGTTTGATCAGGTGAGGGGTGCAACCGTGTTTTCAAAGATTGACCTTCATTCGGGTTACCATCAGATTAGAACTAAAGAAGAAGATATAGCTAAAACAACTTTTAAAACTTATGACGGACATTACAAGTTAGTTGTGTTTCCCTTCGGGCTAACTAATGCTCCTGCAACCTTCATGCGCGCCATGAACAATATATTCCATCAATATTTGGATTATTTTTTGTTGTTTTTTATCGATGATATATTAATTTACTCTCGGAATATAGAAGAACATAAAGAACATCTCGGGATAGTTTTAAAATCTCTCAGATAACATCAACTATATGCTAAATACAACAAATGTGATTTCTTTAAAGAACATATCGAATATATATGACATATCATTACCAAGGATGGAATTGATGTGGACCTAGAGAAGATAAAAAATATAATGGAGTGGTGAGTCCCAAAGGACGTGGCGGATATAAGTTCATTCATGGGTCTAGCTGGATACTACATGCAATTTGTTGAAGGATTTTCCACGGTAGCATATCCCATTGCCTCTCTGTAGAAGAAAGGAAAAAAATTTAAGTGGACCAAGTAGTTTCAAAAGAGTTTTGATCAACTTAAGAAATTACTTACCACTGCACCTATTTTAAGCATTCAAGACCCAAATAAAGACTGTGGTTTTTATAGATGCCAACAAAGAATTTGTTGTTAGCATGCTAATGCAGGAGGGCAAAGTGATTTCTTATGAGTCTAAGAAACTGAAGAAGAATGAGAAAAAATATTCAACGCATGAATTAGAGCTAATAATAGTCATTCATGTATTAAAGATGTGAGGACATTACCTAATGGGTAAGAAATTTCTCTAAATGTCTGATCATGATAGTTTAACTAACTATTTTAAACAACCCACTCTAAATGTTAGGCAAGCTCATTGGATCAACTTTTTAAGTGGATTTCATTTTGAAATCAAGCACTTGAAAGGTAAGGAGAATCAGGTCACAGATTCATTAAGTCGGAAGATACACTGTAATTACAAGGTCTCTTTTAGTGAGATGTGAACTACCTTTAATGAGATGATCAAAGAGGTAGCCAAACTTGATCCAGAATACCAATTTTTATGGGAGCAAGCTAAAATTTCAGATAGCAATGAACAACAGTTGGGATATGAGATAAATCATGAAGGTATGTTGATTTATAAATAGAGAATGCACGTACTTAACTAGAAAAATATTAAAGACTTAGTTTTCGACAAATATCATAAAATTTTGTATGCAGGAGACCCCGGATACCAGAAGCTAATTACCACACTTAGAAAGGAATATTTTTGGTCTGGTATGAAGAAGGAAGTAGCTAAGTATTTGACTCACTATCTGCAATGTCAGCAAGTGAAAACGGAACATCGATATCCAGTCTGATTGCTGCATCCGTTGCCTATTCCGAAATGGAAGTGGCAAACCATTTCCATTGATTTCATTACAGAACTACCTAAGTCCAAAAAGAAGAATGATTTGATAATGGTGGTAATGGATAAGTTGAGCAAGTCTACTCACTTCATATCGGTACAGTCAACCTATAAGGTTGTACAAATTGCTAACATATCATGCAAACCATTTTTAGATTACATGGATTGCCGAAAGTCATAATTTCTAATCTTGATGTAAAATTTACATCAACTTTCTGTAAAGCTTTATTTGAAAGTTTAGGCACATAGTTGCATTTCAGCACTAATTACCACCCCCAAAGGGATGGACAAACCAAGCAATCGAATTAGGTAGTGGAAGATATGTTGCGAACTTATGTAATACAGCAGCCATTCAAATGGGAGGATTAGATACATTTGGTAGAATTTGCTTATAACAACGGTTACCATGCATTGCTACAAATGAGCACGTTTGAAGTGTTATATGGAAACAGGTGCAGGTCACCTTCAAGTTGGGAAGCACCAGAGGATAAATTGATATTAGGAACATACATGTTAAAAGAAAAGGAGGAGATGGTAAAAAAAAGTGCGTTCTAATTTAATGGCCGCATAAGACCAACAAAAGAACTTTTCCAATCCAAAGAGGAGTTTCCAGGAATTTCAAGTTGGAGATCATGTTTATGTGCATGTACGAGCCAAGAGGAGTACATTACAATGGAGCAAATGTGCTAAATTGGCACCCCAATTTTGTGATCCTTTCCAGATCCTGGCTCGAACCGGACCAGTGGCTTACTAACTCGCTTTGCCTAGCCACATACATGTGCACAATGTTTTCCATGTTTATGTGTTGAAAAATATATATATGTGATCCTAAGCATATAATAAATTGGTAAGATATACAAGATATTTAATTTTAATAAATTTGTCGAAACAAAGTCACTAAAGGAACAGAACTAGCTAAATGTTTCTTGCATGTAGGTCAAATCGGAAGGTGAGTTCTCAGTCGAACCTCTAGTTATACTCGATTGGAGAGAAGTAATGCTGTAGAAATTAGTTATCACTCACATTAAAGTGCAATGGCAGCACTTTGGGCTAGAGGAGGCCACCTAGGAGGATGAGCAAGCTATGAGGGAGACTTGTCCAAATCTATTTGCCGCAGAAAAAAACATTGGGATGATCTTTAATCTTAGGGGGAGATGTGATGTCCCCAACGATTGTAAATATTTATTTACTGCAGTAAAACAAAACTGGATATTATTATTATTATTTAAATTTATACATTTAAGATTTTAATTAAGTTATGCATGAAACAAATGTTTGAGTGATAACAAATCTTGTCACTCTCTCATGTCAACATATTTAGGATAGGTAGTGACCTATCCCTAACTACTTCCTTGAAGATAAATTCTCCAAGAAGAGATCAAGAGTGTATTGGTACTTGAGATGAAGCAAGGAGAAAGAAAAAGGAGATTTTTCTGTGTTGATATGTCAGACGATTCAAGAGCTATGTGGTTAAGACGAGATAGCTGTAAATTTTAAGACTGATATTCTTACAGGAAAACATCTGTCATGTGAGCAACAACTTGGGCAGAGACTTTGGCCTGAAAGAAAGTCTCATGGTTGGGAGGAAACTTGTCAACTTATAGTTGATTTTGGTTCAGGAGGACAACAGTGGAAATATATAGAACCAAATAAGTATCCAGAACTCTGATATTTTGTTGAAACTATTAGATGGGTTATTACAGTAGAAATCATATCTAGAACTATAGAACATGAAATATACTTTCAAAAATTAGAGCTCTGATTTTTTGTTCAAAGTAATAGATGGGTTATTACAGTAGAAATCCCATGTCAGACTTTAGACATATTTTTATTAATAGCTTCCCAGTAGTATGTGTGTAACCTATTTTACCAAAGAACACAGAGGAAAAAATTGTAAAAGAATCTGGAAATTCATTATGTATAGATCTTAAAGTACGGAAGATATACAAGTAAGAAACCCTCTAAGAATAAAGACACCGTTAGGAAACCTTCAGACAAGGAAATTTCAGTTCTAGAAAGGAAGCTGTATGAGTATTGACATTCCAAATAGGAAAGTACCATGGTAGGGTTTATAACCTTCCATTTCCTCTTGTTATAAAAACAAAAGGCGGAGTCAACAGACTAAAACCTGCGGCTATTCTAGCTAAGAGAACCTTTAAAAAGAAAAGAAAAACTCGAAATAAATTTAATATAAGAAATAAGGTAATATTAACGAGAATTATTACTAAACACCATGTGAGAAAATTGTGGAGAAAACAAGACATAACTCAAGATATATATATATATATATATATATGGAAACTGCTGGAAAACTAAATCAAACATGTTTATGCTGCAAAATAACAGTAGAAAACACATAAAGTAACATCCTGTTAAGGTTGGAGTGAACCCCAAAAACACTAAAAACATAAAGAATTTGAATACGGAATTTAACGAGGAAGGAGCGCATAAACTTGCGCAAAATATCAGACACTAAGAAATTAATTATGGACTTAAACAACTTTGTAATATCAAAACAAGCCGAGTCAACTATAAAATAATCATGATGGAATTATGAAAAAACATAATAATTATGCCAAGAACAAATTCAGTAAACCTTCCATCATGCTTATATAAATAATAAATAAACATACAAGTCTCAGAGATTGGAGTAGTAAACTATCTGTCCATAGAATATCATAAGTCAACTAGAACTTGGTTCTAAGGAAAACCCAACAACCCATTTCGGGTATCCAAAACTAGAAATTTAATTTAACAAAATGATGGCATAGAAACAGAGTCGAGGAAAACAATAGTGCCATGGACGCTGATACTCTACTCTAGAATTTAGAATACATGAGTAAGTATTGACAAATTCTATGAACAGTTCGATAACCAGTGAGACCCACCATTAAACCTTAAAAAAAACTTTGAACTCTGCAAACCAACCAAAATTCTGAATCTCTTTCACATTACCTGGAGACTGGAAGCAACTCTGAGACTGCAATTTCGCAGTTTGGCACAGCGAGGAAGGGTTTTGACCTGGAAAGACCATCCTCCCGCTGCTGGAAACCTTCGGAGGTCGCAAATGCAAAACAAAGGTTACTGTTAGAAAACAGAAGCGAGCAAATGACTGAATCAACGAAAGTGTGCAAGAAGTGAAAGAAGAAGCACGATACCTGAGTGGGAAATCGCATGAAAACCCTCCATTGAAGAAACTCCAGCGTCGTTCAAAGGACTAACCAACGAGCTAGTAGCCACGGAGTAAATGTGCCTAAATAAGGAAGGTAAAGTCAACAACAAGCAGAGGTAGGGGCCAACCAGAGAGGAACCATGAAGCCATGAACCAGAGCTGGAGCAGAGCAGCTCTGTCAAACAGGGAAGGAAATGTTGAAAATGCATGACGGTGCACCGGACAAAGGGGTTAAGGAAATCGCTCGTGACCATCCGATGAAGTTAAGCCATGAAGAATCGTAGATGGAGCACCCTTACCCATAAAGTGACGAACAACTGGAAAGCATCACGAAATATCTAGAAGTTTGCTCCCGTGATCCCTTGGGATTGGGGATCCAAACTCATAAAAGTTAGGATTATGAATATCATAACTCAAATTATATGTGATTGTATACCATAATGACATTAATAAAAAGTAATGATAACATGTAAAAATTATGAAGTGGGTATTTAAACTACCATGTAGTATCGGTAATTTATTGCTTAATAATTAAGAAAAAATTGTAATACTTATTTGTGCTGTGGTAATTTTTGTTTCAGTGAAGAGATATGACATTTCCATATTTGTGAAACACTTTCAAAACTAATGCACATGAAGCTGAGTAACCCTTTTTTTAACTTACTTTTTATACCTTCAAACACAATTACTAATTTAAATTTTATAAATAACTTTGCAACACTTCAATCGTCATTCTTTTTATATCTTCGAACACAATTACTAATTTAAATTTTATAAATAACTTTGTAACATGTCAATCCTAAGGGAAGTCATCATTTTATGGAAAACAAAATTACACATATCATTTATTTTAAAGTACATTTAAATACCAATATGTACAACAATCATGAACTTGTGGAAAGTGCATTTAAATATCTTAAATAGTAAAAAGTAAAGAGTCATCATTTTATGGAAAAACAAAATTACATATATCATTTATTTTAAAGTACATTTAAATAGAAATAAATACAATAATCATTAATGTGTGCAAAGTGCATTTAAATATATTAAATATGTAAAAAGCAAAAAGTGATACTGAAATAGGTAATGTTCTATGTGATTTAAAACCTTGCTCTTAGGAGTTACGGTTACTTTAAATCTATGAGAATATTGAAAAATTTAAAATTCCAAGATAACCAAAGACTAAATGTTCATATGATTTAGAACTTTTCTCTTAAGAGTTATTGTTTTCTTTAAATCTATGAGAATTTTGAGAGAATCAAAATTCCATGACAATAAAAAACGAATTGGAGAAATAACATGAACAATACATTTCATTATTAAAAGTAGACATGGAGAGTTAAATTTGAATATGAATATATCTCTTCTACTCTATTGTTCCATCATTATAGTACCAATAACTCTACCATTATTTGATCATAGTGGAAATATAAGTATTATTTCAAAGTTCTCTCACACATACATTAGTACCTAGACCTACAAAGAAAATGATAAGAATGGTTCTAAAAAGTTCAAATAAATATTCTACTTATGTCTAAAGTAATCAACAACAAAATAAAATAGACCAAGTCAGACCACATGTAACTTCTACAAAGAAACTAAGCACCCAGATTGAAGCTATAACTTAAGAAAAGAACTAATTGATAACGAAAAAAGACTAAGTCATAAAGCATTATTTTGCCAAATATCTCTTAATAAGAATTAAAAAGTACACTATACATTTTTCAAAATCTATGCATACTTTCAAGAAAGGATGAAAATCACATGTGCATATAAACCCTATATAAACCCTATAATCATGGAGATTTAATTTCTACTTTGGTGAGGCAATCTGTAGGACAAATTGACTTGGCTTAGATGGAATCTTACTTCTTCAAAACAAACTTTTAATAGACTTTGCTTTGATGGCATCTTATTTCTATAAAACAAACTTTTAATATTGGGTTAGATGGAAGCTTATTTCTATAAAAGAAACAACATTTAATATTATCTTTATTTATACTTCTTTAGGGCATTTTGAGAAAACCTTACAAGCCCAAAAGAAAAGTAATCTATTTAATGGGTAATTAGGGAATTCCTTTGACACAGGGGAAATATTTAGATACGGTTGATAGATTTAGCAAAAGAAAACTTGTATGTAGCCCAGACAGAGTTCCAAGGCACATAAAAAATAGCTACAAATTTACATTAAACCATGTCAAACCATGTCAACTTTCCCAATATAAAGACGTAAATCTATGTAACCCACCATCCTTATATGAATCACATTGGTAGATCCCTTTTAGACTTACCTTCATAATAACCTTGAACAAAATCTCAATTTCTTGTTTATCTTGACAAAATCTTAAATTATAACCATACAAAATTTCAAATATTTGATTATCAAAAAACAACTCTTAAGCTAATTTGCTAGTAAACTAACACTATATTTGGGAGAATCCTGCTAAAGAACCTATAAGAAACCATGTTCTTAGTGTGAGCTTCCATTTATTGATAAGCACTTCACTTGTTAAGCTGGGCATCAAAAAATAAATGAAACGTACATTACTCAAGTCGCCGTGAGAAGTTGAGTGTAATTTTAATTGTTTAAATTTTCTTATAAAATTGTGAAAATATTATTGATATTTCAAATTTGGTAAGAAAACATTAACAAGTTTGCGGATACAAAATTAAGGTTAACCACATTGTAATGTAATAGTCTTGTCAAACTAAAGGTCTCAGAAAATGTTATCCTTGATTACACTGTAACCCCTTGTGAGTAAAGGAACAAAGAGAATGGAATCCAACACTGGATGCTTTATCTTAACATAGTAAAGGTTCAAAGAAAATGGAATCCAACAACAAATGCTTCAGCTTAATTTGATAGAATCTATGCTTAAAAGAATGAAATCTAACATTAGACCTTATAAATTTGAAAGATATCTTTGCGTTTAAGTGTGATTGACTATGCCAAGTTATTCCCTCATAGTTTTGAAGAAAATATTAGTGTTTATATGTGCTTTGAGGCAAGAAAAAAGCTAACCATCCCACACAAGATGTGCTTTATCCATCGTAATTAACCACAATGACCCTACATCAACAACCAAAACTACTTGTATACCTAATGTAAAACACCATCCCTTAAACATCGAACTTCAAATCATTATAAATATATTTTTCAAAAATTAAAACCCCTTTTATAAATTCTTGTTAGATATAACTATCAACAAAGTCTCTTTTATGCTCTATGAAGCCCTTAAACCTCACTAGCAGTAAACCAAGACCCAACATTACTTTTTCGTAAAATTACAGAACATAAAGAATTCCACAAATAGGCCAAGGCCCAATAATACTTTTCCCTAAAATTATAAAAACTTTAATAATAACAAAAAAAAGGTTACCGGGCAACCCAAAATCCAGATTGCCAAAAACCACGACAGTGCTTTTGTCCGAGTCAAAAAAAACATAAATAAATAAAAATGGTCATAAAAGATTTACAAACGATCCACCCTAACTCAACCCAGCCGGCAAGTCCACGATTCCCAACCACGCCCCAAAAGTCATTTTCTGTTCTAAAAAGACAAACAAATAAATATCACAATTACCTAAAACCTTTTCTTTCTCCCAAAAATAATATTTTTCTTCCAAATAAACCAATCAAAATCCAATTTGCAAATTCATGACATGATTTCCAACCACAGTATGTACCAGAAATACTGAAATAAGAAAATTCCTTTCCTGCTATATTAAAACAATCCAAAAAAACACAGATTTCCTCAAACAAACGAACTTTCAAATTGCAAATTTACCATCATGATCTCCACAGATAATATATACTAAAAGTATTGAAATAAGAAGATTCCTTTCTGCGATATTAAAACAACAAAAAAAACGACAAAATTCCCATAAGGAGAAACCCTCCTGGGTTCAATTCCAACCGCATAAACACAGAAGGCAGCAACAAAATTTACCAAAAAGACGGAACAAAGAAACGTTGTAAACACTAGAAATAAAAAATTACCAGGCGTTTAGTTCGGATGGCGTCCTGTAACTTGGAGCGTTATGCAGCCGCAGTCTCGGCCCTGTTGGAATATGTATGCAGAAGGCCGTTTATGATATTATTATTAGCAGTTGAGGAGCTCTCTTTAGCAGAATCAGAGCGGCGTCAATGCATTTTGATATCTGCATGGAGTTCCCTTTCTGGGATGAATTCTTAAAGGAAAATACATTTGGCTGATCGTAATCCACAGACGACGAAGGTCGCTGGGCAGCCGTCCCCTTAAAATCGCCTTGGGCGTAATAAGAGTGAGTACTGTACTTTAAAAATGTTCAAAAACTCATCCAACCTTTGGACTCTAGAGAACAGAAAAGCGTTGCATTTCTTTAAAGATCATTAAGAAAGTATTAATCGTATTTCAGATTTGTTCTATACAATTTAATCAAATGAGTTCGATTGCAATCCAATAAAAACTGTCAAGAGACGAACTGAAAACAAAGGATGGATGATATGCAAAACTAAACCAGAACCCATTTCCAGTTCTTTTCTGACATATTTTACCGTAAAAAAGCACGATAGAACAATATATCAAAATTTAGATCATACAGTGTACCATCATTAGACTACAGAGAATCATAGTTGTTACACCACAGGGGAATATGGACTGTAGACGAACGCAAGTGAGCCGCAGGAGATTTCGAAGACGACTGCGAACCATCTGGCGAGTAAAGCAAATGGAAGACATGGGCTTCCTGGGTATATCAATGGCAAAATGACGAATTTATGCTCTTCCACTGCAGGTCCCCTCATCTATATCTGCATTCATTTGCTCCTCCACGCAACAGGGCAATATATTTGGTGGGTTCTCGATATCATATTGTTCTTCAGAGCTTGCAGTCTGCCCTTCCTCCAAATTCAGATTGGGAAGGATCCCTTCCCCAATTGGTTCTGGGATTGTAGACAAAGCCTGCGCAACTCCACAGGATTCCAAAATTTATTTTTTGGGTTGGGTGTCAGTTCTGCAGAAGGGACAAGTGGAATGCGAAAGAAACCACATGTCGATACAGTCCACATGAAAGCTATGTTTGCAATTGGGTAGAATCCGGGCAGTTTCATTCTCCTGCAACTCGCACAGACATATTGAACACTCCAACCGATCCGTGAAATTGTGTGATTGATACACAAACTTGGGCAGCGTCTCTAATACCGCAGAATCCAACGCCATCTTTTGCAGGCTTTCCGGTTCTTCTCCAGTAAAATAAATCCAACGTCGCCTAAAATCGGATCTAGTAGATTTTACCAAATCCCAAATCCGTTTCCTATAGAAGTGCAGCACAATCACGAGTGCAAGCACAACAGGGCATATTCGGGCAAACAACATGATTTTGTCGATTTGGTTCTGCCGATGATTGCCAAGCGGGTGACTAAAATAACTCCCAGAACTCATTTTCTAAAATCACTGCAAGAACTCTTTGAAATGGAGGTGCTCTTGGCCCTCAACCCACTTAGATGGCCTGCCTTCCCAGAGGCCAGACTACCCTTCCTTCTGCTATGTTTCTGTGAATCAATTGCTGCATAGACTTTAAAACTTCCTTCTGCTATGTTTCTGTGAATCAATTGCTGCATAGACTTTAAAACGCGTATAAGTTTAAGGTTTTAATAAAAGCAACGCCTATTTCCAAATCTATTGATCCATTAATGCACATTACAGTACCCTCCATAGATTACTCGAATACATGCGTAGACAAATTGTGACGCGCCCAAATGCTAGAAAGTAGACAAATTGTGACGCGCGCAAATGCTAGAAAATACGCGAAATACTTGCCAAATTCATGAGAGCATTTGTCAGGCAGTACTCTAATGACGTGACTCGTGAATTGCCGGGGTTCTTAAGATCTTTTTGGGTTGATTTAGTTGGCGAATATACTTCGCAATTTCATGAGAGCATTTGTGAGGCAGTACTCTGATGACGTAACTCGTGAATCGCCGGGGTTCTCAAGATTTTTTTGGTTGATTTAGTTGAAAATTTGATAAGAAACTACAAAAATTAGCCTTAGTCTAATTATTATGTTTTCTTGTCTTGAAATTTATAGAAATTTAGGTCATATTTTGAAAAAATTTGTTATGGATTTTTGTAAATCCAAATAAAAATGGTTAAATTTCATAATTTTAGCTGTCTTGGATGTTTTTGATGGCACGAAATCTATTCCCACCATAAAAAACATGATTCAAACACTACCTATACAAGATTTTTTGAATTTTTTTTGCCGGGATTCCAGCCACTTTTGATAGTCCAGGGAATTACCATAAAAAACATGATTCAAACACTACCTATACAAGATTTTTTGAAATTTTTTTGTCGGGATTCCAACCACTTTTGATAGTCCAGGGAATTCCTCAACATCCGTAGACAACTTCGAAAAATTATAATTTGAACATATTATATTTATATAATTTAATCACTTTACAAATTTCCCAAACATTAAATTCATTTTTTATTTCAAAGAATTATTTAATTTTTATATTTCAAAAAATTATTTAATGACAAAATTATTCGTATATAAACAATTTCAAATAAATTTGTAGAAAACAAAAAGAAGTTAATGATTTTGTTGGTTGAGATTTCAAGATAGGCACCACATTATTCAACACCCATAAGACTAAGACTTTGAGATGACACTTCAAGATAAACATAGACTCATTCATAGTGGATCTTTGAACTTATTAAAAAATTTTTTGCTCAGTCTTTAGTCACACCATGTGATCCTACATTCTACACACTTAAGCATAGAGCATGAACATTGATGCCTAAGGCTTAAAGGTTGACACTCACATGACATGTCCACACCCATGGGCCATTGGTATTCTATATAAAACACTAATCCACTTTCCTTCTTTATGTACTTGAAACATTACATTTTTGTTTGATTTTGAGAGTTTTATGTAGTTTCTTTAGTGTTGGCACATTGGTGATAGATCTTAGTTTTTATAAAATGGGTCTATTTGTTAGTTTGATTAGAAAACAAATATATTTTGTGGTTGGATATGGAAATCTCAAATGTGTGGTTACTAAGGCTATCATGTTAATACATTCACACTTAAATCTAAACACAACTGGGTTTGTGCCTTTTAGGTGTTAGCCTCCTCAGAAGATTATGAATTTCTTCAAAATCCATGTCTACATATTATTGAGTCGAGAGGCTCATTGTAGAATCTAGTATGATGTGTAAGGATGTTCATCTATCATCAAAGTTGAAATTAAAAAAAAAAAAAAAAAATAATAATTTAAAATCTAAAATCTAAAAATTAAAAAAATTAAATAACTATACAAAACATTTAAATAATGTTGTCTCATAAAAAAAATTGCAAGTGACGAAAATGGATCCCTCTTGGCTCATGTTAGATCCATATTTAAAATGGATATATGCTCGTTAGTGCTTTAAATATTATAATCCTCCCAAATTCTTAGTTAAAAGTGGCTTCAGCCTTGTGTTATTATTTATAATGTCATCCTTAAATCCAACTCATTAAATTGTAAGCTAAGATTGATTTCCTCTTCAAAATACATTATATTTAATGCGTTTGAACAAGCTAATTGAAATTTTTTTAGAGAATGATTTAGCATATTTTGTACAACATTTAAACGATACATAGTCATACAAAATATTTGACTAATTTACTTTTAGAAATAAACATCGTTAAATTTGTTTAATCTTTTTAAAATAATATAAAACATATACATCTATGATATTACTTGATTTAAGCTTAATTTATGATCAATCAAAAACTAAAAACATACTACTCATATTAACAAAAAAAAAAATATTTTTACATTTACAAAAAAAATTACCAAAAAAAAGTTACACATAATATTTTAAAAATATTTTAAAAATGAGTAAAACTAAAAACAAATTTAAAACACAATTTTAAAAAGAAAACTAAAAAACAAATTGGAACACAATTTTAAAAATAAACTCATTATAAAAATATTACTTAATGAGTTGTAGTGCGCGTCAAATTTATACCCTACATACGTGCTGAAAGAGAGAGCACTAATTATTTAGTCACTAAAACGGTTCTCAAAGAGAGAACAATTATTATTTAGTCACTAATTGTTACACTTATTTTTAGTTGACTATTCATTGATAGAGAGAACACTTATTATTTAGTCACTAATACGGTTCTGAAAGAGAAAACAATTATTATTTAGTCACTAATTGTTACACTTATTTTTAGTTGACTATTGATTGATAGATAGATTTTTGGTTTTTCAAAAGATTTATTTTCAATAATATTAATTTCAAAATAATATACAAGGTGTCAAAAGAGATATATTTTGAGTTGTTTAAATATTTATTTTGAATATTATTAATTTTAAAAGTAATATAAATGATACTAAAAGATGTAGTTATTATCGAATTTAAATTTCCGTGATTTTTGGAAAATTATTCTCATAGTAAACTACTTAGGTTGATTTGAAATATATTGATTTAAATCTTCTAATGTGATTTTTTTGGAAAATATTTTTAATATTCAAATTTAGTTGTTATTATTGAGTGAGAAATTATTATATTTATTATTAGTTGATTATTCTAATTTTATTAGTTTTTTTTAAAAATTATCATTAAAAATATTGTAAATATTATTTATATTAATATAATTAATTAATAGTAAAAAATATTTTTTTAATAATATTTATATTATTTTTTCACATTAAAATAAAATGTTTTAGTTAAAATTGTTTTTTAAGTAGAGAAACAAATTATAATTCAAGATTCAATGACATAAAATTAATTACAATTATAATCGTACATATTCCAGACAAAGACATACATTTTTAAAAGAAAGAAGCACAGTGACACTCAGAAGTTGCGGCTCATAAACTTTGATCTCAAATTTCATTGCTTGTATCATTGTACTAATGAAATATATTGTTTTACAAATGAGATACATATATAATTTTATCTAAGCAAACTGTTTTGAATTTTTTTTGAAAAAAATGTTTAAAAAAATTATTTTTTAACCATAATCTGACAACAAGAAGCTTATAATGAAAGAAAAACTTTTATATTTTAAAAAATTATTTAATGATAAAATTATTAATATATATAGTAATTTTAAATAAATTTGTCAAAAACAAAAAAAAGTTAATGATTTTGTTGGTTGAGATTTTAAGATAGGCACTACAATATCCAACACGCATAATACTAAGACTTTAAGATGACACTTTAAGATAAACATAGACTTATTCATAGTGGATCTTTGAACTTATTACAAAATTATTGATGTGTCTTAGTCACACCATGGGATCCTACATTGTATACACTTAAGCATAGACCATGAACATTGAAGCATAAGGCTTAAAGGTTGACACTCACATGACATGTCCACACCCATGGGCCATTGGTATTCTATATAAAACACTAACTAACTTTCCTTCTTTATGTACTTGAAACATTACTTTTTTGTTTGATTTTGACAGTTTTATGTAGTTTCTTTAGTGTTGGCACATTGGTAATAGATCTCGGTTTTTATAAAATGCGTCTATTTGTTAGTTTGATTAGAAAACAAATATATTTTGTGGTTGGTGATGGAAATCTCAATTGTGTGGTTACTAAGGCTATGATGTTAATTCATTCAAACTTATATCTAGAAACAACTGGATGTGTGCCTTTTAGGTGTTAGCATCCTCAGAAAATTATGAATTTCTTCAAAATCCATGTCTACATATTATTGAGTCGATCGGCTCATTCTATAGCCCAATATGATATGTAAGGATGTTCGTTGGTCATCAAAGTTGAAATTTTGCTCATGTCGGCCAAAATAAAATTTTAAAAAATCTAGAAATTAAAGAAATTAAATAACTATACAAAACATTTAAATAATATCCGCTCATAAAACAAATTGCATGTGAAGAAATTGGATCCCTCTTGGCTCATGTTAGATCTGTATTTAAAATAGATCTATGTTGGTTAGTTCTTTAAATACTAGAATCCTCCCAAATTCTTAGTTAAAAGTGGCTTCAATCTTGTGTTATTATTTATAAGGTCCTCCTTAAATCCAACTCATCAAATTGTAAGCTAAGATTTATTTCCTCTTCAAAATACATTATATTTAATGGGTTTTACCAAGTTAATAGAAATTTTTTAGAGACTGGTTTAGCATATTATGTACAACATTTGAATGATACATAGTCATACCAAATATTTGACAAGTTTGGCATTAGGAATGAACATGGTTGAATTTGTTTGATCCTTTTAAAGTAATATAAAACATATACCCCCAGATGCAGGTGGTAGATAGGAAATCAATGCAGATATGCCGCCGGACAAGCAGGTTGTTGAACCACATGGTAACTTGCGCCTTGCCCTGTGGGAATTTAAGGCAGGCCACTGCCCCTTGGCCGGCACCATCAATCCGTTGTGCGGATCGAGATATCACCTGCAAATATAGAAATATGGAGCCAAGCCCTCTGCAATTCTCCATTCGGCCTCTGAGTTGCTCTTGCCACCCTGCTGCTGCAGATCCAAGCCTTCGCACCGCTACGGGTAGACGTTGCAGACTCCTTTGCTGGGTCGACCTGGGCAATGGTCATCACTTCAGTCAGTCCATTCATTGCGCCTTGCAAATTGAGGTTTCGGCTTGTGTCTCTGGCCCAGACTTGACTCCCCCTGTTCTTCACAATTTCCCCTTCGCTGTTCTTGCCCCGATCCCTGCCCCTATGGCTCATCTCTTGTTGCAGCTTCCAACCCAGAGAATCATGCGTCGACACCAACGCATGTGATGTAGGAGAGGTGGTAGTTGTGGCAGTGCCATCCACCCCCCGTCTTTGCCTCCATCTGTTTCGACTTCCCCTTCAGCCTCCCCGCCCCCCAATCCTTTCTCTTCCCGCTTCCATGGCAGATATCCGGATACTCGAAGCGGTCGAGGTCGAGCTAGCTCCCATGAGGTTCGGCGTACTGGTGGTGCCACCCAGCACACCAATTTCACTGCTTCTGCCCAACAGGCTCAATTACGGTTTCTCTGCTCCATGGACAGACCTGTAATTATTGCTACCGTCTCGGTGGACTTCAGGGAGGTAACTGGCTCGTGCGCAGATCCAGAACAAAGCCCTAAGATGTACCAGGTCCCTCCTTCGCACGTCAATATTCAGGGGGAGTCGTGCTCCAGCCACCCGCCGAAACACATGGACCATTTGTCCAGCAACAGATAGAAGATTCTGAGAGGTCACGCCACCAGCAGAGACAAAGGCATACAGGTGGAAGACCGTGAGCCACAGGGCACTGCAGATGGCAGGCAGGTAGCAGAAACCGATTCAGGAGAATATGGCTGGTGTCTGATCGTGGAAGAGAAGCAACCATCCTACGACACCTTGCAGCTACATGCAACAGGTAACGTGTCCAACTCGGGTTTTGAGTTTTGTTTTTTTCGTTTTACAGTGGTTAATTTTGGCCAGCGTTTTTGAATTTTACAGTGGTCAATATTGGCAGTTTTTTTTGAATTTTACAGTCTTTTCACAGTGGTCAATTTTGGTAGTAAATTTTTAGTTTTGGAACTGTAGCCCTTGCGTGGATAGAATGAACCTATTTTTATTTCATTCTCGGACTGGTTTCCCCATCTGGGGTAGTCTCGATTTCAAGACTTGATGTTTAAAATGGTCATATGGCTGACCTAGACCCGTAGAGGTTGGTGCCTCACTGTACATTATGTTTTTATTAATAGATTAGTTTTACATAGAAAAAAAAATATAAAACATATACATCTATCATATTACTTGTTTAAAACTTATTTTATGGTCAAGCAAGAACTAAAAACATATAACCTATATTAACATTTTTTTTTTTTTTACTTTCACGATAAAAAAAAATAACGAAAAAACACATTATACATAATATTTTAAAAATGTGTAAAAATAAAAAACAAATTTGGAAAACAATTTTAAAAAGAAACTCATCTTAAAAAATGAAGTACTTTATGAGTAATAATGCCCGTCAAATTTATACCCTACATATATGGTTCCAAAGAGAGAACAATTATTATTTATTCAATTGTTAGACTTATTTATTTTTAGTTAACTATTAATTTATAGATAGATTATTTTTTCAAAAGATTTATTTTCAATAATATTAATTTCAAAATAATATACAAGTTATCAAAAGAGATATATTTTGAGTTTTTCAAATATTGATCTAGAATACTATTAATTTTAAAAGTGATATAAATGATATTAAAGGATGTAGTTGTTATTATTGAGTGAGAGATTATTATATTTATTATTAGTTGACAATTCTAATTATAAATATTATTAGTTTAAAAAAAAAATATCATTAACCATATTAATTTTATTGTAAATATGATTTATATTGATGTATAGTAAAATAAGATTATCTTTTTTGAATAATATTTATTGTATTTTTTCACGTTAAAAAAATAGTTAAGAATTTATTTTTTTTTAACAAGGAAACAAATTATAATTCAAGATTCAGTGGCATAAAAATTAATTAAATTATAATTGTACATATTCCAAACAAAGACCTACATTTTTAAAAGACAAAAACAAGTCATACTAAGAAAAAAGACATATATTTTTAAAAGAAAGAAACAAAGTCACACTAAGAAGTTGGTGCTCATAAAATTTGATCCCAAATTTCATTGCTTTTATCATTATACAAATGAAATATATTGTTTTACAAATGAAATACATATATAATTTTATTTAAGCAAACTCTTTTAATTTTTTTTAAGAAAAAATGTTTAAAAAACCATAATTTTCCAACCATAAATGTGACAACAAGAAGCTTATAATGAAAGAAAAATTTGAGAATCTGAATATATATATATATATATATATATATATATATATATATATATATATATATATCTATATATATATCTATATATATATCTATATATATATATAATTGCAGTATTAGACTGTTTTTTTGCTATGAAAATCATAGAATTATGACAATATTTTGATAAATTCTGGCAGGGATTTTTGTAAATCTAGGTTATAGTTGTCAAACTTCAAGATTTTGGGTACCAAGAGGTTTTTGATGGTTCTGAACCGATTTCCACCATAAAAAAATGTGATTTAAACATTGATTATGCAATATTTGTTGAATTGTTTTTGTCAGGCCACTTTTGACCATCCAAGCAAATCCTCCAGCTATAAAATTCAACTAAAAAATTGTTTAAAATTTTTTTTTCTAATAATAAATCTGAGAAAAAACTATGAAACTTATAACGAAATAAAAATTGAGAATATTGAACACAAATAGAAGTATATGTTTAAATTTGGTAAAAAACATATGGCTAAACAAGACCTATGATATCTACCAAACATGCCACTTTACCAAAATAGAATCCGGGTGGAGAAGATCACCAACAAATTTCCAATCCTTCAAACTAATCCCACGTGACAAAAAGAACCCATATATCAACTCATTCCAATATTTAAGACGATGGGATTTTTATGGTGAGGTTCTTCCTCATGACATTGTAGCAGATTCGTCGACCTTCAAGGAATATACCATTTCGACGGTGTGATGTTCGCAGGTTATGATTGTCGATCTCTGATAGGATGAGCTCTTTCGTGCTTGGCCCTATCACATTTCTCTCCATACGACATGACGCTTGCCACTTGTCACTTCCATATGGGGTTGTTGTTATAATAATTAAACCTTCTTTTAATGGTTTTGCAGGAAGTTCACCCTATGCCATGTAGCTTATCGCTTTTAAACACTTATCCTTTATCAGAACCAACCTTTATCCACCATGTGTCCCTTTGAGGAGAGAGAAAAGACCTCATCCTTCACTGGTTTTGCTGAGAATTTCTTTGGTAACCTGTAATTGGCCCTCCCTGCCACTTTAACACTAGTATCTTTGACAATATCACATATCACAATGGGCGTTATTTTCCTTTGTTAAATGCTTTAAGCCCAAGGTTCCTTGAGTCTTAATAACCGCGTGCCAGCTTAATATCGAAGCCGCTTTATTGGAACTTTTGAAATGGAAAATTTTTCAAAACGTCGATATGAAATTGACGATTGTGATTTCCCTTGGTTCTCAACCTCGCATCTTTCCTTCTTTGTGACCATGGGCTAGCCCCCATATCGGATCCCCTTAATCGGAGGATTTCAATCCAAGATTTTACTTTCATGTAACAACATGCCTCAACCTCCGAACAATGATCTCCAGTCTATTGCATCATTCACTTCCACGTGGAACCTTGTAAACGGTGACACGTGTCACCCTGTTTTTCCCCCCTTTGGGGCCCTGAAAATGCCTAAACTACCTGCCACGTGTCCACCATCTCGCCATGCCATGCTGACATGATATGCCATGTGATTTATCAAAACCAAACTAGGTCCACCACACGTCCCTTATCAGAACCAATCATATTGCACCACACGTCCATTTCGAAGAGAGAGAAAATGCACATCCATGTTTGGTTTTCCAATGAAAATCCTTCGTTATTTTATTTCACTATTTTCCTAGCGTTTTACATTTTTGGTACGTTTATATCGCAACTTTTCAATATCTCAAAATTTGAAAGTTATCACCTCTCTTATTTGCCGATTTCCAATATGCGATATGGACCTACGACTACACGCAGGGAAATCGGAATATCGCATCCACTGTCATATCGAAAATTTTGAAATGCCACATATGTTAAATCATCGATATGGCTTAATCCTCTTATTGCCAATTGGGTTTCAGGCTTGATATAGTAATCAGAAATAATTTAATGGAATAACGAATCTGCTAGATTTATGTTGGAGTTATAACATCGCAAGAACTCTTTTAGAAATTTTGTGATACATATAACATTGGTCCTATATAATAATAACCAAATATCTAAACTCTGAAACTCCAAACTGTGCTATGGACCTCCAACCACCAATATTCTTTGA
This sequence comes from Pinus tabuliformis, assembly GCA_031772625.1. Taxonomy (NCBI): domain Eukaryota; kingdom Viridiplantae; phylum Streptophyta; class Pinopsida; order Pinales; family Pinaceae; genus Pinus; species Pinus tabuliformis. The sequence goes on from CM062815.1 coordinate 784,651,774, forward strand.
CAATATCGCATATCGCAAGAGGCACTATTTTCCTTTATTAAATGCTTTAAGCCCAAGGTTCTTTGAGTCTTAAGAACCGCGTGCCAACCCAATATTGGAGCCCCTCTATCAGAACTTTTGAAATGGAACATGTCGCAAAATGTCGATATGTGATCGGTGATTGTGATTGGTTCTCATCCTTGTGTCTTTCCTTGTTTGTGACCATGGGCCAGCCCCCATATCGGTGCCCCTTAATCGGAGGATTTCACTCCAAGACTTTAATTTCATGCAAAAACATGCCTCAACCTTCGAACGCTGATATCCGGTCTATTACATCATTCACTACCACGTGGCACCTTGTAATTGGTGACACGTGTCACCCTGTTCCCCCCCTTGGGGCCTTGAAAATGCTGAAACTGCCTGCCACGTGTGCATCGTCCTACCACACCATGCTGACTTCATATGCCATGTGGCTTTATCGGAACCAATCTTTGTCCACCACGCATCCCTTATCAAAACCAATCATATTGTGCCACACGTTCATTTGGAAGAGAGAGAAAAGGCACGTCCATCTTTGATTTTGCAATGAAAATTCTTCGTTATTTTGTTTCACTGTTTTCCCAGTGGTTTAACATTCTCGGTGCTTTTATATTGCAACTTCGCAATATCGCAAAATTTGAAAGTTGTCACCCCTCTGATTCGCCGATTTCTGATATGCGATATGGACCTCTAAATACATGCAAGGTAATCAGAATATCGTATCCACTATCATATAGAAATTTTTGAAATGCCACATATGTTAAATTGCCGATATGGCTTAATCTTCTGATTGTCGATTTGGTTTTGGACCCGATATAGTAATCGAAAATAATTTAATGGAATAGTGAATCCGCTAGAGTTACATCGGATTGATAACATCACAACAATTCTTTTAGAAATTTCTGATACATGTAACATTGGTCTTATATAATAATAACAAAATATCTAAACTTCGAAACTCTGAACTGTGCTATGGACCTCCAACCACCAATATGCATACCCGATTGTTTTATCATATCAAACTTGAATGTCAAGTCGAATCCGCTCGTTATCACAACTTTTGGAATACGAGCTCCAATAAGTTCCACTGTCTATGCACATATCTTTCTTTCACTGTATATTTTATTCATTAATTAAGCTTGATTAACCGTCTATGTGCATTTAATGTCATTTTATTCTCCCTCGTATGAAGATCGTATGCTTTATGCCCTTGTGTGGAACCACATTAATAGGATGAATTAAACTTTTTCTTTAAGAGATTTCCAAAATATTTATTCTGATGTCAAGGTTTCAATACACGAAAAATACAATATATGTTTAATCAATATGCCACATTGTTTAACGATTCCAACTTAAAACCTATACACGCATCTTGGTCTCGGTGGCTATTCCATTCATTAATCTAATTAATGGATCGACTATCTCCATTTATTTTCACTTTGTTCTTGCTTGCACCAAATTGATATGTATTATGCCCTAGCCACTTTATGATATGTGTTTATTGAAACGAACCACATTGATATGTTGGATTGGAATTTCTGCTTCCAAGATTTCCAAAAGGATTCTTCTCGTGTCAAAGTTTCAAATCCCAGAAACTCCTGTATATACTTAATCAATATGTCACATTTTCCTTTGGTTAAGGTTTCAAACCTATACACACACCTTGGCGTAGAGGCTTATTCTATTCAATAATATAATTAATGACCCTACTATGTGCATTTATTCTCACTTTACTTTCACTCAGACGAGCATCTCTCTCATTGTCTCTGTCATTGGTATCCCCATGATCTCTGTGACGTGTCCTGACTCATTTATTTCTCCCTATTCTTAGTTGGTAGATGGGTGTGTGCTCTATTTATCCTGTTCACGTCGCACTATTCTGCTTCTTTTTCGAGTTGTAGCTTTTGTTGTTGTTGTTATGCTATTGTTGGTCTCTTGTTATTGCTCTTGCTCTTTCTACTGCACGTCGTGCTGCTTCCTTCAACAGAATAATTATCACATAATTTCATTCACAAGTAGGTGAGAATCGAAAACCCACTAACCGTATCGCTTTGTACACTCAAATGGAAAGTATCAATTTTTTCATACTTCATATATAGCTTAAAATAATATCTGCATTGTCACGGCGTGGAAAATATCCGCCTATAGAGTTTATGAAATGTCATATTGATGCAGGGGTCCCCCAGCATATAACCATACTTAGCAAAATGATGCCAGGGTTACCCAACATATACCCATAGTATGCATTTAACAATGCATCCACACTTCTGTCCTAGGTATTTAACTCTTCAATGGAGTCAAATCTTCAACCATCACTCGTTACAGCCCATTTATCAGTTCTTGTGCATAGGAAATTAATCACCCCACCTGAACCTTCGTATCGGGACTTGAATCCTTCACATGCTTCAATCAGCGCTTTTAATGCTCTGTGTAATCCTTACAAAAAGGATTTCCACACAATACACCTTTTTCCTCCTTTATACGGTTTCTGCACAGATTTTGAGGTTAAACCTCATCGCAATCGGCCATCGCATCTTTCCTTTGGTCATGTATCAACATATATCCACCGCTTTCTGATATGTCATTTCCCTTTAGAATCGAGAAATACACTATCGGCACTTAATACATATCCTTTCCATTTACAAAGGAAAATGCCACCCGAACGTATATGTGGACTTCAAATATTATAGACCCCGCGACTATATTTGTCGTTAGTTTTGCTTCCTGTAGCAGCTCCACAGTGCCGCACTACGTTAAGGCCCGATCTCCGATTAGATGATATCTCCGATCGCCGATAATCCCAAATGCTGAACATCGATATATCACTATCAGCGATGTCACAGCTCCGTTAAGCACCGCCGCTGACCATTGCACCTCCGACTTCCGATTACGATTTTAAATCGTGACTGTTGCTCTGGCCACGATCCAACGGTCCACGATTAATCATTGCTCTCTCTTTGCAAATATCCAAGGCTTATTCTGATCACTTAAATGGGCTCCCACCGATAAGATTAAATTACGGTCATTGATCTATGAGATCTAACGGTTGCTGAGCATCACTTTACACTTCTCCGTTTGTTCCTTTTACTTGGAATTTTATGTTGTTTTCTTCAATTTCTCCATGTTTCAGGTTTTTCCTCCGGTTTCTTCAAGGGCTTCCTTCTTCCGCTACGCTGCTCAACTTCTCTGAGCTTTACTCCTTAGTGAATCCTCACTCTGCTACCTCTCTAGAGCTTCACTTTGCTTCCTCAATTGGATTCAAAGACCCAATTTATGATTCCTTTGAATCATTTTATGCCTCTACATATCTCTTCAGAACTCTGCCCGCAACCACAATTACAAAATCTACGGTTTCACACCAAAATCAATCATAGAACACGCATTTCATACACCCTAACATAGTCAGGAAAACTCTACATATATTAATGTAAAAGCAAATATACATTCGAGACACCTTGGTCTCACATAGGCCTGATTCTCAACATTTGTGGCCTCCTCCCTATTGAACGCGCAGGTTCACTATTTATAAGAATGTATTGGATTGGATCACTGAAGGGTCCGATCAATCCTCTAACAAAATCCCTAAAGTTCGCTACATGCATGCATATATGGCAGATAAATAAGTCTCCTTGAGACTTTATCCATTCCACATTTTTCTCTGTTTTAAAACAGAAAAGCCCCTTTATTAGCACAATGGTCCACTTCTACTCTAATTAATTCCTAAAAGCTCTCTCTTGTTCCTTGAATCATGGAACTGTCTAAGAGTTGGATTTGACTTCTAACTCTTTGTCATTTATTCACCACTCATGTTCTCATTTATTTATTTTGAGGGCGTTTACATATTCTCCCCTTATCTAATTAAATCACTTAAAAGCCTAAATATTAAATTGACTGATTTCCCTAAAACACATGACCCCCCTATGTCTACTAATTACAAATATTTTCTCTTGGGTTGAATGCTGCTACATCAGACTCCCAAATTAATAAATATTCATGATCTCCTGATCATGTGCCTTCTGATCTTTGTCTTCCTGGATCCCATACTTTGTTCTGTAACTGTTCAGATGCCTTGTACCTTTGCTGCTATTGTATGTCTGCTGTCTTCTTCTTCTTGTCAATCAGGTTCAGGTTCTGATTGATCTTGCTTCCTGCTGCTACCACTTTTCTCCATTTGAATTGCTTCATCATCTGCTGCCACATTTCTTCAATTTCTATGTCCAGCATATCTTTGGGCTGGTCCATATTTTGCTTCTTACTTCTTCCTCTTTCCTTTTGTTTCAGGTTACTGTTGCTGTCTTCTATGTTGACTCCTATGCTGACTGTTGCTTTGCTTGCTTCAACTTTTGGTTTTCTTGTTCTTGCTTCAACGCTTGCTGCGACTCCTACGCTGACTTCTCTTTTACTTGCTTCATCCTTTAGTTTACTTGCTACCTCCCTATCATCCTTACCCTCTTTCATGATTGAATCATGATTGTTCAACACTCTTTCCAACAAATTAATTTCTCGATTCCGTGGATTGAGTTCTTCCATAGAATTCTCTTCTTTCAATTTTATTTGGAAGTCACTTGTGCCAAATCTCCTCCAGCATCTGCAACAAAACCTGCATTCATAAAACACTTGTTAAAATTAAAAACATAAGGTTGCTGTGCCTTGTCTTCCTTTCCCAACAATTAACTTTGCTGCTATGTTTTCTTCTTCTCCTCTGTCAGCACATTAGTATGCTGATTCGAATTCTTAGCAGAATTCATGAGACTGTCAGTTAGTCTCTCTTCCACACCATCTGTTCTAATGAGGTCTTCCTGCTTGGGTTCACAGTAGTGAACTTCTCCTCCTTTAATCTGTTGCTGGTTATCTTCACTTTGAAATTGTTTGACTCCAACTGCCTCTTTACCAAACAATCTTTGCTCAATCTCTCTGATCACATAATCATACTCATTCATGCTTTTTAATGAACCTACAAACAAATTATTACATCTTCCTGTCTCCATGGCTACTTGAGACACATCTTCTTCTTCAGAAACTGTAACTGTAGCTTCTGTTCTACGGTCAGGTTCTCTCATCAGTTTCTCTAGAAGTTTAATCTCGTCTTCACACTTAGCAAGCACTTCATCACAATGCTCTCTTCTTCTAGCTTCATCCTTTACATGCTGTGCTACAATATTAAAACCATGTATTCTTCTAACCCTTGTAATCTCAAGGTCTTTCTGTAGTAGCAAATCACTAGTTCCCTCATTCAAGAGGTCTTCTCCATTATACTCTGTTCTGCTAGAGTACTCCTCCAGACTTTCAACATCTTAAAAAGACTGTCCATCCTCTTCAAAACACTCCTTTTTTAGTGTTCCTTTTCTCAAGGTTAAATCCTATTCATAGGGTTCCTCCTTCTTAACATCTTTCAGTAGATGTCCTTCTTCCCTACTGTCTGTCTCAACGGTTTCCATGGCTATCTCCACTATGCCTATCATCATAGTGAATTGATGATCCTTTACTATGTTTTCAGCTAACATAGTCTCTTCCTCAAGTTTTCCTTCAATATCTTGTTGTTTACTTTCTCCAAGAGCTATCCTTGGCTCACCATCTACATTATCATTCTCCTGCATTTGTCCTGCATCCATAGACAAATTATCAATCTTAAAAGCAATAGACTCTATGGTCCCACTAGATGGTTCAGCCATCATATCTTCTTGCTATTCTAAATCATTCATATGATTCAGAAATTCTTTGATAGTCTCTTCTTCAATCTCCCCAAGCCCTTCACTTGGTTGCTTGATATCTTCCCCCAATTGTATATGAGACCGATCTATCTCATCTTCTTCCAAAACAGAATTTTGATCCTCCTCGTCTTCTTCCTCCTTTATGACAATATTAGCCAATTGTCCTTCTTTACATGTTTCACGTGCATACATACACAAATTGTCAGTTTTAAAATCATGTGACCCTTTGGCCTCACTTGAAGTTTCAATATTCAAGTTTTCATCTTCAGTCTCTCCCAGAATTTCTCTTTGCTCTGGTTCACAAATTTACTCTTCCATTTCTAACTCAACTTCCTTGAGTTTTCTTTTCAGCCACTTCACTTGCATTTGTTGTAGCCTTCTCTGTATTTCTTTCCATTTTACTGGCTTCTTCCTCAAGACCCAACCTAGTCTCTGGCTTTCCTCAAGCATTCTCCTTAATGCATTGAGTTGTTCTTTTAATTCAGCAACCTCTTTGTCAATTTCTTCTTGTCTCATCCCCTTGCCATTTGCTTTGGCATCCTCTTTCTTATATCCTCTACTGTGGCTTCTCTTTGAACCTTTTTTATGACTATCAGTATTCATCTTCTTCTCTTCTTTCCTCATGAGCTCCTTTGCAACAAGCCTCTACAATAGCTAGTCCTCCTGGCTGCAATCTTACCTCACTAAGCTGTCCTCACTCAGTATTTTGGTAAGCACAGGTCCTTTGTCTAGAACCTCCTCTTGAGCAACACCTTTTCTCCTTCTAGGCTTCTCCAATCTCTCATTCTCTCTTGAGAACACTACAACTGTCCTCTCTGTCCAATCTCTTATTGGATTTTTTCAGGTTCACTGCCACTTCTTCTTTAGAGTATTTTCCTTACTCTGTCTTCAAGAACACATCTAGTTCTCCTCTTACAGCGTCTCTTGATGTCCTTTGTTGAGATGCTTCATCTACAACCAACAATCTTCAATTTAAATTTTAGATAAAATACACTGTCTTGCCTCCAAGATCTATGCATGATCTTGCTCTCCCATGCTTTTGCACTTTGAATGGCTTGTCCTCTGCTTGGTTTCCAAGTCCTCTTTCCTTCAGAACTTTCATTAAGAAATCTTGCTTTCTCTTTCCTTCAAGGGATCCTCTGTTCTTGTTTACTCCAAGCCTCTACTGGAACTGCTACAGTCTTCCAAGAACTTCAAAGTTTCCTCTTATAGATTACAAATCTACTCTCATATCACTAATGATGTAGGGGTCCCCCAACATATAACCATACTTAGCAAAATGATGCCAAGGTTACCCAACGTATACCCACAGTATGCATTTAACAATGCATCCACACTTCTGTCCCAGGTATTTAACTCTTCAATAGAGTCAAATATTCAACCATCATTGGTTACGACCCATTTATCAGTTCTTGTGCATAAGAACTTAATCACCCTGCCTGAACCTTCCTATCGGGACTTGAATCCTTCACATGTTTCAATCGGCACTTTTAATTCTCTCCGTAATCCTTACATGAAGGATTTCCACACAATACACCTTTTTCCTCCTTTATACGGTTTCTGCACAGATTTTGAGGTTAAACCTCATCGCTATCGGCCATCGCATCTTTCCTTGGTCATGTATCAACATATATCCACCACTTTCTGATATGTGATTTCCATTTAGAATCGGGAAATACACTATCGGAACTTAGTACATATCCTTTCCATTTACAAAGGAAAACACCACCCGAACGTATATGCGGACTTCAAATATTATAGACCCCGCGACTATATTTGTCGTCGGTTCCGCTTCTTGTAGCTGCTCCACAGTGCCGCACTACGTTAAGGCCCAATCTCCGATTAGATGATATCTCCGATCGTCGATAATCCCAAACAATGAATGCCAATATATTGCTATTGGCGATGTCGCAGCTCCGTTAAACACCAACTCTGACCATTGCACCTCTGACTTCCGATTGGGATTTTAAATCGTGACCGTTGATCTAGCCACGATCCAACAGTCCATGATTAATCGATGCTCGCTCTTTGCAAATCTCCAAGGCTCATTCCGATCACTTAAACGAGCTCCCACCGATGCGATTAAATCACGTCCATTGATCTATGAGATCTAACGGCTGTTGAGCATTACTTTACACTTCTCTGTTTGTTCCCTTTTACTTGGAATGTTACACTATTTTCTTCAATTTCTCCATGTTTCAGGTTTTTCCTCCGGTTTCTTCAAGGGCTTCCTTCTTCCGCTGCGCTGCTCAACTTCTCTGAGCTTTACTCCTTAGTGAATCCTCACTCTGCTACCTCTCCAGAGCTTCACTTTTCTTCCTCAATTGGATTCAAAGACCCACTTTATGATTCCTCTGAATCATTTTACGCCTCTGCGTATCTCTTCAGAACTCTGCCTACAACCACAATTACAAAATCTACAGTTTCACACCAAAATCACTGATAGAACACGTGTTTCATACCCTCTAACACAGTCAAGAAAACTCTGCATATATTAATGTAAAAGCAAAGATACATTCAAGACACCTCGGTCTCACATAGGCCTGATTCTCAAAATTTGTGGCCTCCTCCCTATTGAACGCGCAGGTTCACTATTTATAAGAATGCATTGGATTGGATCACCGAAGGATCTGATCAATCCTCTAACAAAAGCCCTAAAGCTCGCTACATGCATGCATATATGTCAGATAAATAAGTCTCCTTGAGACTTTATCCATTCCATATTTTTCTCTATTTTAAAACAGAAAAGCCCCCTTATCAGCTCAATGGTCCACTTCTACTCTAATTAATTCCTAAAAGCTCTCTCTTGTTCCTTGAATCATGGAATTGTCTAAGAGTTGGATTTGACTTCTAACTCTTTTTCATTTAATCACCACTCATGTACTCATTTATTTATTTTGAGGGCATTTACATATTCTCCCCTTATTGAATTAAATCACTTAAAAGCCTAAATATTAAATTGACTAATTTCCCTAAAACACATGACCCCCTATGTCTACTAATTAAAAAGATTTTCTCTTGGGTTGAGTGCTCCTGCATCACATATATAGAGAGCCAACTTTCTATGCTTAGAAATTTCAAACTTGCATCTCCGTTACCCTTTACTATTGGCAACAATCTAGATTGTGAATCGTTCTTCTTTCATTTGTGCTTGCTGATTTATTTCCGTTTCTTTTCCAATGTTGACAACATTTCATGGAATTTCACCTTTCTAGACACCTCCTCTGTTGCTCATTATGGAAGTTACCTTGACAACGAATGCCATCACTTTTTTTCTTGTTGGCTCTACAGGGATCCAACCATTTCTCCAAATAGTTGAACTCGCCCTTCTTGCTTCCACAAAGACAACATCCCAACACTACCGAATTTCCCTCTCTGACGATACCTCTCAGCACAGAACTTTGCTTCCGTATGCTTACAATGACCATGTCATCTCTAGTGCCCTTGAGTTGGGGTCGGTTGTCATTCTCAAAGAAGTCACTTGCATGTTTTTTCAAAACTATGTGTATGTTCACTCTTCACCATACCCATCATGTTTTTATGTTCCTTCCCTCTTTGTGCCATTGTCACTTCGACTAATGTCGAGTTGATTTTCTCTTTCTTTCCTTCTTTTCAAGACTCTCCAGGTTATTGAACTCGAAGTTCTTGAATGTCATGCACCTTTGATTAGGGACCCGACCCTTCTTCAAATTGTACAACCGTCCACATACCAATCGGGCTCTTCAATGTCACATGACCCCGCCTCGTATACTTCTCCTTTGACACAGGCTTCTCCTTCATCATCAACTCATTTGTCCTCTACTCTACCTATTGCAATTCCATTCATGGTGGTAAGCCCCTACCATAAACAATCTTCGATCCAGAGTAGGGTCCTTGGAAAAACTGGAGCCTCTAGAAAGGTCTTTGGATTTGACCTTGTTGATTCTACCAATGTTGCAATCCATCTCTCTTCCTTCAGTGATCTGGCAGATTCCTTGCATGACCTTGTCCAAATTCAAAAGATTTACATGGTTTCAAATGGCACAATGAAACTAGCAAACACAAATTACAACCATCTCAATAACAAATGGGAAGTCTCGCTCTCTGCAACTTCCATTGTTGAACCTTCCCTAGATGATGTTTTGACAATTCCTTTCCACCTTTTCCATTTTAAATCTATAGATGAAATCATATCTGCAAACCTCAGATAAATTTTTGATATCATTCGCATTATCAGGTCCACTTCTCCAACTTCCACCATTCAACGAATAGATGGTTCTGAAACACCTAGAAAATATCATCTTAGAAGACGTGTTTGGGTATAGTATTGACGTCACCCTATGGGGGGGAGCATTGTGACAACGTAGGCAAGAAACTTGTTGAACTTTCCTCTTCTTGTGCTTTGACCATGCTTGTAATCAAAGGCAGCCGCATAGCCGAATTTAATGGAAGAATTTTCAGCACTATCTCAACCATTAGCCTCGTGCTAGATCCCGACATTCTAGAGACTAAGTAGCTCCAGTCATGGTTTGATCAAATAGGTTGCTTGGCCTCTTCACCATCATTAAGCAAAAAATTCTCGAGGTATTTCAAGCAGTGCCACCCACAACGTACAATTGTCAACCTCATTGATTCGTATCTCTCTGGAAAAGCAACATGGTTCTCTATTCATGGAACCATCACTTCTATTGACATGCAATATTTCTACATCCTTGCATGCCCTCTCTCATCTGATGGCATGCAATGCATGAAAAAAGTTTTCAACTACTCAAATGGGATGTAGCACTGCACAAAATGTGGTGGGGACTTCCCAGAATGCCAGTATCATTATGTGTTGAAATTTGAAATGCATGACCACACATGCCTACTGGAAAATGTAACTGCTTTTAATGATGTTGCAACTGAAATCATGGGTGTCCAAGAAAAAGTCTTGTTCATACTCTCCAGTGATTCTGATGCTATCCACAAGCTTCATGCAAGGGTTTCATGTCGTCCTTTCCTATTCACATTGTCTGTGAAAATAGATAGCTTCAATGGTGTCGACCATTTGAAGTTTGTGATAATTAACTCAGAGGAAATCAAATATGGCTCTGCATGTTCTGTTCTCCTCTACGATATCAAAAGAATGTCTACTACTTTATTTGTTCGCCGCCTTTGAAACTCGTTTTCTTTTCCCCACACCATGATGAAGTGTAAACAACTACTTCTATATGATTTTTTGTTCATTGTCGTTTTGTCCCCTATCACCCTCTTATTTTCTTCACTTCATCATTGTACTTCTCTCATTTATGTATATACACCCATGTTACATGTTGCACCTTACACCTTTGCATTATTCTCCATGTTTTACCTTTACATGGATTATATATGTTTTTTTCTTCTTCCTTCTAAAGAAAATAGAATGTTTACATCCTTTTAAAGTGTGATTTGTGCAACTAAATACAAACACTGGTTTTTTATAAACAATTTGTGTTTCCTTACCTTAAATATTTTTGGTAAATCAATGATAAATAGTTATCATCCACCCCAAAAAATACTACGCTGAAATAAGATTGATTTCAACAACAAAATTTCAATGACACGACATTAGTGTGTATTGTCAAAAAAACATAAACTCTATTATAAAAAGGTTTGTCCAACCAATTAACTGCAGCCACTTTATCAAAAGACATGTCTACTTTATAAGCTAAAAGGCGCTATTTAAAAAATATAACTAGTAATGAAGTTCTTGGTTTTGAGCGTTATGTACTTTATCTTTGTGCTCAAGACTACTATTTCCCATCTCCTATATTCACTAATACTTGCGTCCCTATTTTTGTATCAGGATGGACATGCCAAGATCTTCTACAAAACCCTCAAGAAATGTTTTCAAGAGACTCCCTTATGCACAAAATAAATATGCCTCCAACAAACAAAGACCACTCAAATATAAGGTTGCTTTAAACACCCAAACATTTCCAGGTATACCCTCGTTTAATGTTTCTCTTCCCCAACATCTCGAAGCTTCACTTGGAAACCCATGTCCTTCAACATTCCCTACTCCGACTATACCTACCCTTCAAATCTATCCATTCACTGGCACTTCTTCCCCATATACATCACACACCCCACCATCGAATCATCTTCCTTCACCTTCCCATCTGTTGAAAATAGCAACAAGAAATGATAAAAATAGAAATGCTAAAAATAGCATTTTAGGATATACTCCAACTCTATTGAAAATAGAAAAAAATAGAAATCCTAAAAATAACATTTCGGGATATATTCCAATTTTGATTTGTCCTTGAATCAAAATTGAGAATTAAAATTCAAATTTAGTCTCACCAGCTATTTGAAAAATAATTAATTAATTCATCTTGAGTTAATTAGTTGGAGAAAATCAAACATGAAGTCTTTGTGAAGACATGCAATAGTTATCCCTTTGATTAGGGAGATTATCCCTTAATTAAGGAGATAAGGATGAGTTGTATTTGAGTTGTAATTAGTTAGCAGAGTTAACTAAGTTAAGTCTAGTTAAATTAGTTCCAAACAGTTTGTGGAACTAATTGTGAGTTCAGTTAGTTAATGCATGCATGCATGCAACTAGTGTTCTCCAGATAACTGAATATTCTCTCATAATAAGTCATGCATGTCAGTTCAGACAGAGACCCAGTTGAGATTAAAGGCAAGGACAATGTACTATTAGTTGCTAGGATTTTCCTATAAGAAAATCTCTTGCATGCAGAAGGAATTCATTCCTTCAGGATTGCGCAGTTACTACAGAGGTTAGCAGCAGTGTGTGAGGTGAGAATTACACAGGTTGCAGCTAGAGGAGCCAGGAGAAACTGTGCAAGGAAATAGGAGGCTTGGAGGACTGAAGGAAGGCATATGTGTTGTCTATTCTGTCTATGAGTAGTAATGAGGGATTGTACTGAGAGCTAAAGCTTTGTGTAATCCTGAGATATTTCCACTTGTATGATAATATAGATAGCGGGATTTTTAGCTAAGGCTTTCCCCAGAGTATTCTTCTGTGTTTCATGTGTGATTGATTCTTCTTCTCTTTTATATGTGTTCTGTTTGATCTCGCTCAAAATCGATTAAGCTTCCGCAAAATTGATAGTAGAAGTAGATTAAGTATTTTTCTTTAGGACATTGCATAATTAGTTTGATCCACAGTGAGAATTTCTACATGGTATCAAAGCCAAGTTGATCAAAGCGGAGAACAGTATACAAAGAAGGGAGAAGTTTGAAGTTTGAAGTTGTTGATTGTAGGTACAAAATTGATTTCTTATCACATCTCAAAGTTCACCAATGGCATTCAATAGCTTGAGACTCGAGTATGCCCTGGATGGCAACTACAATTACATAGCCTGGAAGGATCACATGGAAGCGGTATTAGAAGATAATGGTTTGAAGGACTTCATTAATCAAGAAGTCCCCAAGCCAGCAGCAGCTAATGCCCAAGAATTGGCGGAATGGAAGAAATGTGTGGCGAGAGCAAGGAGGATTCTTCTGGAGGGAGTTCGAGACCATATTGTCTCGAGTCTCCATGGGAAGGAGACTTCGTTTTCAATTTGGAAGAAATTGAAGGATCTATATCAGAACAACAATGATTAGAGGAAGTTGGCGCTAAAGGACAAGCTTCAGAAAATCAAGTGTGAAAAGGGCGACACGATCTCTACATATCTGAATAAGCTCACCACTTGCAGAGATGAGCTTGGAAGTGTGGGAATCACGACAGCTGATGATGATATGGTGAGTCTTGCTCTCCTCGGTCTTCCTAAGAGCTGGCATAGCTACCAAGACTCAGTGAATGGAAGAGAGAAACTGCTAGATTGGGAACGACTGTGGTCGGATCTGATGTAGGAGGAGATCAGGAGGAGCACCAAAGATGGTTCTTCATCCAAGGAGGATGAAGAAAATATGGCCTTAGCGAGTAAGGCAAGGAAAGGGAAGGAGAAGGATTCTCATTCCAAATCAAGTTCTTCCCATGGTGGGAAGAAGATTGACAAATATAAAGTGAGATGCTTTAATTGTCATGAGGTGGGCCATTATGCAACTAATTGTCCTTTAAAGAAATCCAAGAAGGGATCCTTCGAAGGATCTGAAGGTGAGGCCCTAGCCTCTTAGTTCAAATTAGATTTTACCCTCATCACATGCATGGTTTCATAGATGATGGGTTGTGGTTGGTTTCTTGACAGTGGAGCCTCATTCCACATGATCGACGATAAGATTTTATTTGGTACCTTGGAGGAGAAGGACCTCCAGATGCACATAGAGATGGGCGATGATGGAAAGTACAGTGTTTCAGGTGAAGGTACGGTTGTGTTTCAGAGGGAGCATGGAGCTCCTCTCACCCTGACTGATGTGAAGTATGTTCCTGGACTAAAGAAAAACTTGGTATCGATCGCGATGAAGGAGGACAAAGGCTACAATGTTGTCTTTAGTAAGGGAAAGGTTTTCCTTAGACAGATCACCATGGGTCAGGTGAGATATATCGGTTCATGGGTACAGAACCTGTATGCTCTTGAGGTTCAAGATGCATGCAAGGCCTTGAGGAGCAAGACATCAATGAGAAGTGTGTTCTATATGGTTAACATTTTATTGTATTTTATTTTATTTAGCATGAATTCCCACTAGTATTAGAACTTGTTGAATGGGACTCCCTTGGGGTTCACTCATCAAAGTTATTCGAGGAAAATAACACTTGCTGAAATAACCCACTAGTGGGCCATAAGGGGTCAAAGATTCACTCTTGTCATATGCCTTTAAGACTTGGCCCATCGACCTATTTCCTAATGTATGAGGAATCCAAATTCTTAGCCAATCAAAAACAGTTTTAGGTCCTACTCTTGAGCCACAAGGTGGTATCAATCTATATAGTATCTACAAGAAATCCAATGTCGCTTGTGTTCATTGCTATAACTACCACCAACAAAGTTATGTTCTTTCTCATAACATCAAGCTTTAGTTCTATACATGAAACCATACACTACCCAGGATTGCAATTGAATCTCTTGCCCAACAAAACTATACCAATGATCGTTATACAAGTGGAATTCTCTCTTCAAGACATCTTATACCTTTTAGACTATGAAATTTATGTTACATTTTTAAAGGATAAAGTTATTTCATATATTTCTATTTATATTTGAAATATGTTTGTAATTATCATGTTCAGTTATTCATTTCTTTTGCAGGATATCTGGTATTTCTCTAGTGAGGCCTATAAATAACAAGCCATTTTATATTTTCCCTAGCATAAGAAACAAAGTTGTCAAACTTTTTGTTTTCAAACAATTTCTATTTCATCCACCCAATTTTCCTTTAGGTTTTGCATGCATGTTACACATTGAGATCTTAGCATTTTTCTAATCAAGAAAATAACTAATAATGAGTACCTATGCATTGAATTCATTAGCACAATATGTTCTAGATGCAAGGGGCTCAAGTTTGGAGGAATCAATGTACTCAATAACTTTTAATATGTCACTGAAATCACAAATAGAGATATTCAATAGTATTTTCGTAGTGAGTTCCTCTCCTACATTTATGTTGTCGTTGGTAACCTTTTGAAACGACATGGTTGAATTAGTTATGGCAGTTTGGTTAGGATACCTATGTTATGATCTATCTTGACTAGTGTCGACTGTCTCATGCCTTACCTTTGAAATAACTGGCATGTAATAAATATAAATTTGGATGCATTCATGGTGTTGATTTGATTTAGAGAGTGGGTATAGTGATAGATGAAAGTTATTATGGAACGAAACCATCCAACAACACAATGCAAACATTCACTCAAAACGCTCACATTACTGAATATGATACCTTTCCAACTCCAATCCCCTTCCCATTCATAGCTACTGGGAATGTATGGTGATATAATAAGAAAATTCAAGGCTCTTGTGTGATTGGTAAGATTTCATTTCTATTTTAGAAAAAACAGTTATATTGCAGTTATTATTTCTAGTTTGTGTAGTCTTGACAATGATAGCTGGACTAATTGGCATGTCTTGCATACAGATTGGTGGGATGGTGGTGTGGCACAATTTCAAATAGAACTTGGGTATTTCATTTAGGATTTGCATCCTCAACCAAATTACACCACAAATTTCTTGAGAAATATTGCAAAGGTTAGGTTAGAGCTCAACAACATTACATTAGCAGACATAGTTGTCTCTGCAAAGAAATTGGCATAATGAATGTCTGACTGTTGCTAGGTTGCATTTGCAGGGAGAGGGGACAATTGATGCAATCATTGAAGGGTGCACACATGAAAAATCTACTCCAATTGATTCCGCCATGGTTCCTTGCAATTCCTTCAACTAGATAGATATTTGCTATTCTCCTTAGCTTTAGATTTAATGTGTTTGGGCTTTAGGACATTTGAAATCAAGCATGGAAAACATTTATGTAAATGTAATGGGAGGTGGATTCTCTTCATTCAATGAAAGAGAGTGGCCTTTTTGTAGAAATAGTTATTCTCCTTCTTTTTTTTACATTAATGGAGTTTCTCTAGGAAGAGATCTAGATTGGGGAGAGGGATTGGCTAGATACTTGAAAAAATTATAATGTATACATTATATATATACAATGATTCTATCACTATGAAACACCCTATTTTGTACAAGAAAACAATGAGATGTGTGCTCTATATGGTTAACATTTTATTGTATTTTATATTATTTAGTATGAATGCCCATTAGTATTAAAACTTGGTGAATGGGACTCCCCTGGAGTTGACTCATCACAGTTTTTCGAGGAAAATCACACGAACTGAAATAACCCACTGGTGGTCCATAAGGGGTCAGAGATTCACTCTTGCTAGATGCCTCTGAGTCTTGGGCCATTTACCTGTTTCCCTATGTCCGAGGAAGCTAAATTCTTAGCCAATTAGAAAAAGTTTTAGGTCTTACTTTTGGGCCACAAGCTGGTCTCAATATATATAGTATCTGAAAGAAAGCCAATGTCCCTTGTGTTCATTGTTGTAGCTACATCTAGTGGAGTTATGTTCTTTGTCATAACATCGAGCTTTAGTTCTATACATGAAACCATGCACTACCCAGGATTGCAATTGAATCTCTTGCCCAAAAAAACTATACCAATAATAGTTGTACAAGTGGAACTCTCTCTTAAAGACATCTTATACATTTTAGACTATGCAATTTAAGTTACATTTTCAAAGGATAAAGTTATTTCATATACTTCTATTTATCTTGACAGGTTGTTTGTAATGATCATGTTCAATTATTTATTTCTTTTGCAGGATATCTGGTATTTCTCTGGTGAGGCCTATAAATTATAGGTCATTTTCTATCCGTTGATTGTATTTCATTGCTTTTGAGTTTCCCTAGCACAAGAAAAAAAGTCATCAAGCTTTATGTTTTAAAACAACCACTATGTCATTCACCCAATTTTCCTTTAGGTTCTGCATGCATGTCACACCATGAGATCTTAACCTTTTGCTAATCAAGAAAACAACTAATAATGACTTCCTATGCATTGAATGCATTAGTACAATATGTTCTAGATGTAGGGGGCTCAAGTTTGGAGGAGTTTGTGTACTCAAGCACTTTTAACATGCCACTGGAATCCCAAATAGAGAGATTCCATAGTATTTTGGATGTAAGTGAATTACTATCCTACATTTAAGTTGGAATTGGTAATATTCTAACATGACATGATTGAATTATTTATAGCAGTTTGGATAGGATACCTATGTTATGATCTATCTTGACTAGTGCCTGTTTTGGAGAATTTGGTATCTACGATAAATACTAATTCCCTAGATAAGTAGCCATATCTAGAACAACAATTTAAAGCACTTTAGCCTTTTCCTATAAGCAATAGATAAGACAAAGAAGATGAGAAGACCTACTTGTAGTTCCTCTTTCCTCTTGTCTCCTTTGTATCGATCCCGTCACTCCTTCCCATACTTAACACGCTTGAGAAGTACTTGTAAACACCACTAGAAGACAAAGAACCGATCAAAGAAAAATACCTATTGAATACAAGTGAATGGAATCAGATACATTTCACACATATAAGCATCATATGACAATACAAACATATGGGAAGAAGGTTCAAATACTTTATTGAATAGAAGAAGGAATTACAACCATCGTGTCTGATTCAAAGTCATTCCTCCAGCTTGGATCCCATCCACATCACATCAAAAGCATGACAAACTTGTAGCATTACAATACTTTCTTCAAAGCCAATTCTCATAGCAACATTATCTCCTTGCAATTCAACATAGTCCAGCCCCTGATCACTTAGATCAGTGGTCAATTTATAGGGAGATGAAGGAGATTATGTCATAAATGGTGGTATTGAATGGCCTTCCATACTTAGAATTAGTTCCATGGAGGAAGGAATGAGAGGATAGGATGCATCTTAACTCATTCCTCATCCATTTTCGAGCTCATAGGAGTTGATAAATGAGGGAACCTTCTAGATGACTCCAAAAGATAAGAATATTCCCCAAACCCTATGTGAATTTCGCTCAATCTTTCCCAGCGCAGATGAATGAAGGCCTAATTGACTCAACTGCTCTACAGCGCACCCTTACATGGGCCTACCTGCGCTGGTCCCTCTAGAGGTCATTTCAGGATGCCTTCAGGCCATGAAACTGTTTGGGAAGGAGGCATTCAAAAGGGTGACTTGTTTAAGGCATGTAGCGATTGAAATTAGGGTTTGATGAGCCCTAAAACACTAATCTGGATGATGGGAGTGATGTGCCCAAATGGATCTTTAATAGCTGGCCCCTAAAGCATGAAGTCGAAAATGTTAATGTCGAGTGATATTCTTTACGATGTGATGAGGAGGTTTCGAAGCGGATGGTGACCTCCATCAATTACAATACATAATATCATGATATTTTGATTTTTTCTCATGAATCACTAAGGGAAGGCATACCAATTCTCAACATATGAACTTCCATTACAAGTACATAGATAGTCGTCTACAGATATAGACACATGATAGGATGACTATCAATGTAAAGCCATTGTACAGATGATTTGGTACATTTCCAGAAATCGCAGCTCGGATGGATGAAACTATCTCTGGTGTCTTCTATCTCGTTCAATCGTTCGCTTAAGTACGAGTCTAACCATGTGAATATGTGATTTGAAGTCGAACATGGGAAGACACCATCTGATTACCAGCCAATGATGTAAGTCGTTAACAAACGTGAGAGAAATCATCGATAATGATAATGATCCTCAAGGTACTGTTGTACATTCTGCATGGTGTGAATGGATGATTTGATGTTGAACACCATACAAAGTCTTTCGGTTGAAGGCCATTGATGTCAACCTATTGCCGGAAGCGAGAAACCTGCCATTGATGTATGCAAGCCTCGAGGTATTGGAAGGGTGTTTCTAAGTCAACTTCTTGGATAATGAGTTGATGTTGACAAGAAGTGACTCATCGGAGGAGGGCCTTGATGTATCCCACATCAACAACATGAAATGAGTGTAATGATTTTGGAGACGAAATTTGACTGACGACACAAGGTTCAGGAATGGTGGTCATGAAAAAGAAGGTTTATAAGTATTGCAAAGGATTAATTTTAACTGAATGACTTCTCTTGAACATATCGGTGACAACTAATGAATTGGCAGCGTTGACCCAAAACCAAAGTAATGGATGGTGCGATAGACCATAGGTATGATAACCATCAAGCAAATAACCCAACCCAAATAGTCTAAATGAATTGGCAGCATTGACCCAAAACAAAATTGATGGATGGTGTGATAGAACATAAGTATGATAACTGTCAAGTAGATAACCCAACCCAAATAGTCACGGAGATGAAGTGAAAGTGCATGTTCAAGAGCGACCTGCGACCATAAAGTGGCTTACCCATTTTTCCATTTTCCCCAGTCATTGCTGACCAGTTCCTCTTTATTTTTTATCAAGCTTGAGGAGGATAACATATGCTTGTTGTATAATTCCACCCTTCGAGTGAATGCATCGCTATGTGATGTTTTAACAAGTCTAGCGAAGGTGAAACTCAATCTTGTCTAGATGGACAAGTTTGTCGCTATTTTATGTTTTAACGAGTTTAACAACAAAGATAACTTGTTCCTTTTCATGTTTAGAGAGTTTCAAAAGGGACAAAAAGAAAACTCCTCAAGTTCTTTTTCGTTGATTTGTCTCTCAAGCCCGAAAAAGCATAAAACAATACGAGAGAGAACCTATTGACCATGTTCGATCAACGTATTCCTATTTTGTAAATAATCTATCCCAGCCTGAAAGAGGGTTAAACTTATACTCAGTAGATGTCATTTCCAATCTGTTAATGAGCTGACAAGGACAAGTGCTCGACAATATTTTCATATTTTGAGAGTCTGAAAAGAGCTTAAAGAGGACTCCACTTTGAGGAATGAGTGGTGTCTAGGATAGCAACTGGTTGCGGTGATTTTGGAAATTCTCAAAATATTTTGATTTATGTGAAGAGGTTGGCTAATAAGACCACTGATTGCAATTATTCCTCAAAAAGGGTAAAACAACCAAGTGAAAGTGTATGATTGGCCAAGCAGATAGTGACGATGGAAGGATAAAAACCAAGGCTCATTTGACGGAAAAGGCTGAGAGAATGGAAATCACGAGGGTTAAAATGGAAATGGGTTCATTTTTAGACAAACTTGAACCATAGGGAACTATGCTTGGATTCAGTTTCATGTTTACACAAGCTTGAAACAAAAAAAAAACTATGCTTGGATTCAGTTTCATTTTTACACAAGCTTGAAACAAAGAACTATGCTTGAATTCAGTTTATTTTTTACACAAGCTTGAAACGAAGAACTATGCTTGAATTTAGTTTCATTTTTACACAAGATTGAAACGAAGAACTATGCTTTAGATTGGTTTACATTCCCCCAGCATGATAAAAGGGAGAGTCTCCTATAACCAGATGGAAGTCGATGCGGTGAAGCAGGACGATTATCCAACACCTTCCTCGCTTTGTGCAGATAGGGACAAAGGTGAATGGGGTGATTCCCTTCACATAACCTATATGGAAACTTAACTTTACCACTAGGTGCATGCCCCCCAACCTTCATTACATTCACCTCAGTATACTACTCATGGCTATCAGGTGGAAGGAATGAAGGTTCATTTACGAGATCAAGTGAAAGACTCGACTGGGATTTTACGAGATCTAATCAAAGAATCAACTTGGAACTTTGCTCTAGGGGACCTTGTTTCATTTTTTAATGATCTTGACACAATACAAGGAACTCTGCTCAGATTCCTTGTTTCATTTTTTAATGAGCTTGATACAAGACAAGGAACTATGCTCATATTCCGTGTTTCATTTTTTAGCATGGTTGACACAAGACCAGGAACTATCCTCATGAACCCGTTTCAGTTTTTAATGAGGTTGACACACTAAAAGAACTATCCTCATATTCCTTGCTTCATTTTTTAACGAGGTTGACACAAGATAAGGAACTCTCCTCGCTATTCCTTTGTTAATGACCCATAACAGGTCATGACTTCCGAGAGGTTCTCATTAGATGGGAGAACAATGCTTTAGAAGGAGAGATCTGGTTCCAATGCCCCTAGTACATAATGTACAACATCAAAGAATTGATCGTCTGTTGATGTAGGCATGGAACGGGTTGCCACATAATTAACCCATGGCGGGGATGATACCATTGGTACAAAATGACCATTTAGGGAAGATGGTTGACTGGAAGCCATATTTGGACCGGGAAATGAAAGTTGGTCAACAGTGACAATTTTTCCTTCATGCGGGAAACAAATCACTCGAAAGAGTGTTGAAACAATAGCTCCCATGTCATAAACATAGTTGCGCCCAAGCAGAAAATTGTAATCTAAAGGGCTTGGGACTACCATCAAATTCAGATAAATGATTTTTCTACCCAAAGTAATAGGCAACTGAGGAAGGATCCCTAATGGTTGACTGGTTCCTCTATTAAAAGCCAACAGATTCTAGGTAACAGGCACAAGTGGCAGTGAACCGAGCACTTGCCAAGCAGTGGAGGAAAGGATACTCACAGTTGCACCTTCATCTATAATAGTGCCTGATACAATCATATTACAAACTTGTACTATGATCAGGAAAGGCGCATAAGAAGGAAGACAGAATCCTACCAGTCGATTCCAACCGAAGGAAGTGACCACACAACTTGGAGGGGGTACTGTAAGAATGGGAGAATTATCCCCTTGAGTTACTAGAATGGGAGGATTTTCCTCCTGTCTTGATAGAACAGGAGGGTTGCCTCCAAGCTCATTCGAATTTGAATAAACGAAAAAAACCTTAGTGGTATCGTATTCACTCTCTTTGGGAAAGGTACGATTAATTGAAGGTGAAATTGGGTCAACTATTTCCTCGACCTGTTGATTTGGGTCGAGTATAGACTCATATTATTCACTTTCAGAGAGAGTGGGTTTGACCGATGGTTGATTTGGGTCAGTCAATTTATCAACTAGTGAAGGATTAAGGGATAGTTTCTTGTAACCAGATGGAAGTCGCTGCGGTGAAGCAGGATGGTTATCCAACATTTTTTTGGCTTCATCCAGATAGGGACAAAGGTGAATGTGGTGATTCCCTTCACATAACCTATAGGGAAACTTAACTTTACCCTTCTTTCCATGAACTTTACTACCACTAGTTGATGGTGTGTCACCAGCATGATCTCTAGAAGTGGATGACACAGGATGATGTGAACGAGAAGACCATTCTTCTAAGATCTGAGGAATACAAGAATAATTTCGAAGAAGATGGTCTCCCGCACAAATTTTACATGGATATCGAACTTTGTGAGGCTTGACGGATGGCTTCTCATCAGATGTTGCATTCAAGCAATGGTTGCTTGGTTGCCCCTTTGTTGAATTTGCTTCTTCTTCTTCTTAGCCACCTGGTTACTAGTACCAATAAGTTCACCAGGTGAAGAGGAAGAAGGGGAGGAAGAAACAACTCAGGAAGAAGGCAAAGGATCAACTTTAGGATCAACTGGAGGTTGATTTTGTCCAGTTGGAGGTGTACTCGATTGCAAAGAAATCACGACATTTTTAACCAAGGAGGTTGAAAAAAACCATACTGGCAAGCCAATGGTAAATCCCGAAAGGGACAATGTAGCCATATAAGGAGCACCAATATTTCCAGAAGGAGGAAAAGGAATAGGATTCCCATCAAAAGGAATTCCTTGATCAGTGGACTCCAGATTTATCGCCATATGTCTCAACCTAAGATCAACTAAGGAGCAAGCATGGAGGATGTTATCCACAGTTAATTAATTTTATTTTAATCAAAGTAACATAACAAAACAAAAGAGGGATAATCTAGGCAAAAGGTTTACCAAGCAACTGTGAACTACAAAATACCTCCTGGCGAACCAAGAAGTACGGGCAAGCAATCTCCCCGAATGTTGTGTTCAATGTATCACAGTGTACAAGGCGGCCGACATGGTTACCTAAGGATGGATATCTACCTAGTGTTGTCCTCCCATATATATCTGAAAGTACATGGAGACCCAATCCGTATTAGCACCGTCGAATGCAAAACCACACAGTGAGAGCATTCCCATATACTTTACGTACTGTAACACTGCCCTATATACCTGAAGGTACATGGACGAGCTACAATATACTCACGTATGTGGAATGAGGTATCACACTCAGGATGTATTGCAGACAAGTTAGCGATAGCTACTATGTTTTACAACGCTAGAACACGTCTCTAGCCTAGACCTCTAAATGTTTTTCGTTAGGTGACAATGCTCCATTAGGTAAATTCAGATAAATTTTAAGTCGATCTTCTTTAGAATTTTCCTTTCAAGGTTCACCACGTGATGTATGTTTGCAATTGCTAAAATGCAACTAATATTCTAACCATTCTTCTTATTCAATTGAACAATTTAAACCTTAGCTAGTAGGGATAGAGCAATTAGATCTTTGACAAAGAGCAAAGAGCACATCTAATGCAATTTCCCTAGCTATTCCTTTCAAGCATTCACAAACTACAATATGAATGATGCAAGTTTTTCTTTTCGAATCCCTTAATGTTATGATGAACAAAAAAGGGAAACTAATGCACATACAGTCAATCAATCTTTTTATAAGAACGGAGACTTTACGACAGTTCAGTTTCGAAGGAAAAGAAGACTTTTATGACACTTTCTTTTGAACAAAGATTAATCGACTATAATCTAACTTTGATGATGAATCAATAATGACAAAGAAATCATTTAAGAAATATTAATCAATCAAGTCAAAGTAGGGCTGGGAAGAGTAAATACAAGTTGATTTCAGAGACATACTACAATCATTGATCTTTCAGCAAGCATAAACAGAAGGAAATTTGGAGAAAAAACCCAATCCAAACATAAAAATTTTCCCTAAGGTGGATCAGTGCAGGTCAAAGAGGGGCTAACTGTGCTGTAGAGCACTGTCTCTCACTTAATGGTTCTTTGCAGAGCACTGTCCCCTGACCAAGCCTGCGCTGATTCCTGAGAGGCCACTCAAGAGTCATCTAACCTCAATTTTTGACCAAATAACACTCCAACAAGGCTGAAATACAATCAAAGGAAGGAATTAAGGTCCACCAGAGTGTCCTAGGATGTGGATAAGCTACTTGGAATGATAATCGTTCCGCAGTATGGTCGCCAATTTGTTTTGGAGAATTTGGTATCTACGGATAAATACCCATTCCCTAGATAAGTAGCCATATCTAGAACAACAATTTAAAGCACTTTAGCCTTTTCCTATAAGCAATAGATAAGACAAAGAAGATGAGAAGACCTAATTGTAGTTCCACTTTCCTCTTGTCTCCTTTGTATCAATCATGTCGCTCCTTCCCATACTTAACATGCTTGAGAATTACCTGTAAACACCAACAGAAGACAAAGAACTGATCAAAGCAAAATATCTATTGAATACAAGTGAATGGAATCAGATACATTTCACACATATAAGCATCATATGACAATACAAACATATGGGAAAAAGGTTCAAATACTTTATTGAATAGAAGAAGGAATTACAACCATCGTGTCTGATTCAAAGTCATTCCTCCAGCTTGGATCCCATCCACATCACATCAAAAGCATGACAAACTTGCAAGGATAATTTTAGGGGTGAATGTTCGCCCTTTGGCGAAATTAAGGGGTTTTAAATTTTTAGTGGGCGAATATTTTGTATCATAGTACATTTTTACAAATCACCTCAAATAGCCCACCTTATTTTAAGGGAGATGGTAAAAAAGGTAAATTTAGCCCTTGAAATTAGGATTTACAACCTTCCATTTGCCCATTTTCAAGAATAGGTTTTATTTAAGTGAATCCATTCGCCCATTTTCAAGAATAGGTTTTATTTAAGTGAATCCTATGGGCCAAATACCATATTTATAAAAGAGGTATGGTAAATTAATAAAAATATGAGAGGTATGGTAAATAAATAAAACATTTTTTATATTTATTCCATAAGTCACCTTATATACATGTAAGGGTGTAAACAAATAAAAATATAAGTAAAGTGGAGGTATGGTAAATAAATAAAACGTCTTTTTATACTTACTCAAAAGGTATGGTAAATAAATAAAAATATAAATAAACTAGACGTATCGTAAATAAATAAAACCTCTTTTTATATTTAGTCCATAACCCTCGTTCTATTTATGAAGGCTCAAGAAAGATTTGAGTGAATCCTATGGGCCAAATACCATATTTGTAAAAGAGGTATGGTAAATTAATAAAAATATAAATAAACGAGAGGTATGGTAAACAAATAAAACATTTTTTTATATTGACCCATGGTATTCACCAAAATGGCACATGGTATTGACCCATGGTATTCACCAAAATGGCACATGGTATTGACCCATGGTATTCATCTGGAATGTAGCCTATTTAAATGGGGGAATTAAACCAGCATGTAGCCTATGCTAAGATTCACTAGGACTTTACAAAGTTTGATTATTTAGTGAAAGACTCTCCAAGATCTTACAAGATTTTATAATTGAGTAAAATATTCGCCATGCCTGGTGAGAGATTCGCCAAAAAATTATATATACATATTATATTATTGATAAAATCGCCTTCCATTTTTCCTATATACCATGGAGATTCGCCCATTTATTATATTTATAAATTTAGGGGGGGCTTAAAATTTTCCCTGCAAACTTGTAGCATTACAACACTTGCTTCAAAGCCAATTCTCATAGCAACATTATCTCCTTACAATTCAACATAGTCCAGCCCCTGATCACTTAGATGAGTGGTCTATTTATAGGGAGATGAAGGAGGTTATGTCATAAATGGTGGTATTGAATGGCCTTCCATACTTAGAATTAGTTCCATGGAGGAAGTGATGAGAGGATAGGATGCATCTTAACTCATTCCTCATCCATTTTCAAGCTCATAGGAGCTGATAAGTGAGGGAACCTTCTAGATGACTCCAAACGATAAGAATATTCCCTAAACCCTATGTGAATTTCACTCAATCTTGCCTAGCGCAGGTGAATGAAGGCCTAAGTGCTCTGCAAAGGACCCTGGCATGGACTCAACTACTCTGTAGCGCACCCTTACATGGGCCTACCTACGCTGGTCCCTCTAGAGGTCATTTCACGATGCCTTTAGGTCATGAAACTGTCTAGGAAGGAGGAATTCAAAAGGGTGACTTGTTTAAGGCATGTAGAAGCCAAAATTAGGGTTTGATGAGCCCTAAAACACTGATCTGGATGATGGCAGTGATGTGCCCAAATGGATCTGTAACATTGTCAACTGACTCATGCCTTACCTTTGAAAGAATTAATATGTAATAAATCTAAAGTTGGATGAGTTCATGGTGTTGATATTATTCAAAGAGTGGATATAGTGATAGATGAGATATATTATGGAACCAAACCATCCAACAACATAGTGCAAACATTCACTCAGAATGCTCACATTACTAAATATGATACCTTGCCAGCTCCAATACCCTTCCCACTCATAGCTACTGGGAATGTATGGTGATATGATAATAAAATTCAAGGTTCTTGTGTGATTGGTAAGATTTCATTTCTATTTTAGAAAAAACATTTATATTGCAATTATAATTTCGATTTTATGTAGTCTTGAGAATGATAGCTAGACTAATTGGATTTGTCTTGCATGCAGATTGGTAGGATGCTGGTGTGGCACAAATTCAACTAGAACTTGGGGATTTAATTTAGGCTCTGCATCCTAAACCAAATTATACCACAACTTTCTTGAGAAATATTGGAAAGGATAGGTTAACTCTCAACAACATTACATTAGCAGACATAGTTATCTATGAAAATAATTTGTCATAATGAATGTCTAACTATTACTAGGATGCATTTGCAGGGAGAGGGGACAATCGATGCAAACATTGAAGGGCGCACACATGACAAATCTACTCCAATGGAACCCACCTTTGTTCCTGGAAATTCCTTCAATGAAATAGATATTTGATATTGTCTCTAGGTTTAGCTTTAGGGTGTTTGGGCTTTAGGACATTTTCAACAACATGGAAAAAATATATATAAATGTAATTGGAGGTGGATTTTATTCATTCAATGGAAGAGAATGGCCTTTTTTTAGAAAGATTTATTCTCTTTATTGTTCTTAAATTAATGAAGTTGTTCTAGGAAGAGACCTAGGTTGGGGAAAGTGATTGGAAAGGGATTAATGTTGATGTATTTAAAGTTGTAACTTCCATTCAACATGTTATAGATGATAAGAGAAGTTCAAATGAAGCAAAATCTCATGATCCCAATTTAATATTGCATGACGAGACAATCAGGGACTTTAAGATATCAGTCATAAGAGATGTTCCAGATGCAAGCCAAAAACTGCATAGAAAGAATGATGGAAGCCAAGCCTTGGGAGTGTCATCTAGAGAACTTGAAGGGAGAAAATTGTTGAAAGGAATAACTGTAGATGAGAGCACAACTGTACATGTAAGTATATATTTAAGTTTTTATCTCTTGTTCCAGTTTAAATGTGGACCTCTTTGGGATCAGGTATTGCTTGGATTATTTATGCATATATCTTTCAAGATCAATACTGTAAACTAAAATTTGAAACATGGAGTTGGGTTTCCATTTGTAGGATATTGCCACATTAGGAGTTTTTATTATTAAACATTGTGGCTACACAACAATGGTGAAAGTTTCTGGTCATAAAAAAACTGAACTAGAATCTTCACCCCTGGACATTGACATTGAGGATCAGCCTGAAGGTGGTGCCAATGCTCTGAATGTCACTAGGTATTGTCCAAACCTATATAGAACCCTTCATTTTCATTTGATACACCTTTATTTACATTTTCTCACCTCAGATGATGCACTTAGGCAGTCTAGTTCTATTTGCTACCATTTCATATGATGCTTATGCTGACAAGGGTTTCTACATATTTTTGCAGTTTAAGAACCCTGTTACACAAGGGATCCCTTATACAATCAAATTTAGGAATTCACCACTCCCATGTTACTGAGTCTGAAGATTTTCAATCAGCAAGGACATTAGTACAAAAAGTGCTAGAAGATAGCTTGCTCAAACTGCAAGAAGAACAAACTGGTCAGAGAACGTTAATAAGATGGGAACTTGGAGCATGTTGGGTACAGAATTTACAAAACCAATCAACTGTTGAAAACCTTGAGATAAAGCCTAGTGAAGAAAGTGAGAATGAACCCACCATAAAAGGTCTTGGGAAACAGTTTAAGTTGCTAAAAGAGGTTAAATATAAAACGGATGACAAAAACAAAAAAGTTGACCCAACTAAAACATATTGTCTGGATGCTTCAACTGGTAGTGAAATTGAAAGTGACAAGAAAGAAGGGTCAGAGGAAGTTGTTCAACATGAAGTTGAGAAAGAAGAATATGAAAGTGAACTAGCATTGAGGAAACTCCTTCCAAAAGCTTCATTTATCTGGTTAAAAGAATCAGAAACTGACCTTCACCATAGACTTTGTACAACAACTCCACTAAAAAAAATTCAGGGATTCAATTTGTATTTAGTTTTTTATGACCAATATTTTATATCCTTTGTGGATTCCACTTCCATATTTCTTAGCATCATTGAGATCCCTTTTTAGCATTTCGTATTCATTTACATCTTATATTCATGGTAGCTTGAGTAGAATGGACCTTCATAATTTTAAATATTTCAGAATACCTTCCATTGTATTCTCATGGAGAGTTAATAGCATGCAATTAGTGTTTCCTTATGTATTTTTCAATTTTCTCCATTCCTCTGGGGATCATGGAGTTGAAAATGTTCCAAAATAGACTACAAACACCATTTTTTTGGAGCAGTCAGAGGGAATGGACTGAGTAATTATAGTTTTCCATCTTCATGCAAGTTTCCTATAGCTTTGTGAAGTATATGAATGAAATTATTGATATGGATAAGAAATACTATGATGATGTAGCACTACCAAAACTGGTGAGACGAATACACTTGTTGATTTTATTTTTAAATAAAAAAAGTTCTGGACAAATCTTTCATGTAAAATTAAAAAAATTGGAGCATAATTTGATATTTTTTCATTTCTTCAGGTATCATACTTTGGTTCATTAGAATTATCACATGTGGATGGGAGAAAACTGACTGACTTTATGCATACACGAGGCTTACAAATGTGTTCCTTAGGTCGTGTGGTGAGAAATAAGCATATATCGAATGTGATCATTACAACAGATACATATTTGAGATTCTAGTTATATTGTTTTGCAAGAATCATGTGCTTATTGTATCTTTACTTTTTCTGACATTTGGGGTAGCTCTCTGGATTGAGTTCCTCTTGATCCAGGTATTTGAAAATCTTCAGACTTTCTGTGAATTTAAATTGTGTTTGTTTGTGACATTTGAATAATTTTAACTTGCAAACAAACTTCCTCATATGCAATCACTTTGCATTCATGAAATGGTGGTCTGGGCCTTCAAGCACATATTACAAGCAATTATTTCTTCCATTGAAATAACATTATACTTCGCTACATTAATTGTTGCAACTTTGAATATTATGCTTGGAACACCATCAAACAAAAATGGTGACCATAATTGCATCTCAAATTCCCTTAAATGGAAATGGGTAGAGGTGTTTATGTCAAAATGATTTGGATGGAAAATCAATAATTTCAATCGCCAAGTTTTGAGAAAGTTTGCAATTTTATGGGGTTTTCCATAAGGTTGCTAAAATGTTTGCTAGAATATTATTAGAAAATTCAGTGATTAAGGGATGATTTATCATAACATGGATTATGGTCTTCCAATAGATTAAGCATATCTAATCTTTCTTTATTTGGGTGGGACTTGAGTTGGCTCCTAGAGATTATGACATTGAGATACCAAACCCATTCAAGAAAGTAGACATTATCAGCATGGTTCCAGTGTATAAGGTAAGGGAATACATTTACTATTTGATTTTTAGTTGTCTATAGTCATGTCCCACATATATTGTGTATTATTAATTTATTTCTTACACTTGTTGGCAATCTAACTTTATATTTCTTTTACAGTAAGTTGCATGCTCATCTGTAGATGGACGAGCCTTGTTATAATCATCAAAAACTACTCTCGATAAGAGGAAACTTGATGATTTTATTAACTATGGTACCAAGGTACTAAATTCATCTCAGAAACTACTACTTAATGGTTCATCAAAATCATTTTAACAAACGTATGGACTTGGAGTTAAGTCAGTATCTTGTATTTCTTTCATAGGCTCTAGCAAAGTTGGTGGCAGTGTGTGGTCCTTACCATCGAATGACAACTAGAGCATATAGCTTGCTATATGTTGTATTGTATCATACAGGAGATTTAAATCGGCTATTCACATCATAAGGCCATTGTACTCTTCTTGTTTGAGTAAATTTTATAACAATATCATGAATTTTGAACATACATGTGGTCTTTCCTGGTTATGAAAATTCCTTAACTTCCCAAATCATTGTGCTCCCAATCCCTAGTATTATAGAAAGTACTCATCAAACCATGAAAGGAAGTGTATTATATATTTTCATGTGTTTTGTGAAGGGGGGAGTGGGACACCAAATTTTTACATGTCACCATATTGTATAATTCTAGGACCCATTTGTAGTGAACCATGTGAGGAGTAAATTGAAACAATTTCTAAGAAATAATTAGGGAGGAAAACCATGATTTCCATTTACATCCACACAAAATCTCTCCCTTAAGCAATTCCAAACACATAAACTACCATATAATTATGAATTATGTGCTCCAGTAGTGAATGTGACCAATTGATGATGATATCAATAAGACCTTTGAATCACAACATCAAATATGATAGATTGGCACAGAACAATAGCACAAATTCATTGGAATCCCTTTGTCCAGAGGTGATCAATCTTAAAAAAAATGCTAAGAGAATACCAAGAGAAAATTATCCCAATATTATGTTGCACTTCCATGTATGTCAAAATTGGAAGACCAAGATTTTTATACAGGATTTTATAACGATCCTTTGGCCTCGACCAATCACATGTGCACTTATAGTACTACTCTAATCAATGCACTTACCACATAGGCATATTTCATACCATTTGGCATAATCCTACTTGTTATATCACTCTCTAACATGTAATGGGATCACAATCTCTAAACTTAGTTGTCGTGCTCATGGTTATATTGTAGGCTATAAATTCATGTTGAGATACTAACATATATAATGGGGCAGTGATCAATGCATGGTGATAATGTTTTGAATAAGGTATCTATTGGAATTTCCATGTGTTGTTCATATAATTTTCCCTTATTTTTCATGAGCCTCGCCTATGCAAACAATTTATTGGCCTAATAACCACATATCTGAAGTCACTCAAGTTATAATGCATCATATACTAACTATATAATAATTAATCCTTATGATCTTGTGTAACTGTTAAAGATGAGAGGAAATCAGGCCCTAATAGTGGTATCAAAGCTTGGTTAGTAGTTATCCCACACCAAAGTGAAATATATAGAGAATATGATGCTTTGGTTTCACAGTTTCAACAAAATACCTTTGAACATAGAAAATTGAAGGTGATAATGCCCTCTTCTTTAAGTTTATCAACAAAGACAAAGGGAAGAAATTGCCATCAAGGAAAGACCTCAAATGGGTAAACATATTAAGATTTTTCTCCCTACAAAGTATGATCATGAATGTAATGGAAAATAACAATATTAAACCAAGCTTTCAAGATGTGGAAGAAATAAAACGCATTTGAGTGACATGTGGAAGCATCCCCCAAGTTCTAGTGAATGTCACAAGGGATGTCTAGGTCTTCGACATAGGGAACCCCATATGAAATACTAAAAAAATAAAATATATGAAAATCGAAACATAAATCGTTGAAATCTTATACATAACAATGCACCAAGAGCATACATGATTACATGTAACATAATAATTCATCAATGATACATGATTTAACACAAGAAAATAATCATGATTGACAAATGAATTATCAAAAATTTATTTCTCATTATACTTAAAACTTAGAAGATATGGTTCGAAGTCTTAAGATAAATTATCTAAGAACATTTCAAATAACGAATGAGCATCATTGGTAGAGGGAATGGCTCACTAGTCTCTACATCCATATATTGCATGAAAGAATAAGTACCAACAATAGGAATGTCACTACCAGAATCAAAATAATTTTCTTTCTCAAACATACTCAATGAAAACCAACTTGAGTTTTTCTTAATGAAGCCCCTCACAGAATAAATTTTTCTTTCTATGATGCAATTTGTCAGCCAATTGTCATACATTATTTATTATAAGTTGTATTTTTCTTTCTATTTGTTTTCACAAGTTATCTACAACCTCAGCTTTTTAGCATGTAACTTACTTGATATGATTGTGCCTAATATTTTTTTGAAGGTTGAATACTAAGTTCCTAAGGTGTTATTTTTTATGTTGATGTTTTATTTTCTCTATTTATACAGGTCATTTGGACATATAGTGGCCACTATTGCCCAACTGAAGAAAACTTGTTTGATTTTATTTCTTTTTAGGGGGGAAATGACATTGACATTGCTGATGTTGAGGTATATGTTGTATAAATATTTTGCAGTCTACTTTAGTTTATATTCCAGTGTTCATCGTCTCTCATGTATTATACTCTACGTTGTATCTTCTTTCATTTTCAGAAGAGGAACTCAATATTGATGGTAAGAAGAAAAAATTGGAGAAGGAGGAGTACAATAACATTGTAGTGACAAATGTAGAAAGAGAAAGAGAAGAGAAATGATCTAGTAATACCCTTCAAGCCAATATCCCATGAGGCACACACAAACAGATTGATTGTCAAGTCTTTAGATTTGGTGAATTCACCTACAATTCCTTAGCAACACAATGATAATGTTTTGAAGTGATGAAATGATATTTCATATGTAAAGTGTAGTCCAACCACTGTTAAGTTGGACACTCATATTGTAATACTTGACATTTCATATAATATAATTTATGAGGTTGAAAATATTTATAGTTGTATTTGATATTATTTAGTATTGTAATTAACATTTGCAACTTTTCATTTTCATATTAGATGAACATGCACATTGTATGTCATTTTTAAAAGTTTACTCACAAAATCATACTAATTAGTTTATGTTGATTAATAATGAACACACAAAATCAATATAAAACTACTAAATTAGTAATTTATATTGATTAATGATGAACATAAATAAAATGAATATACAACGACTAAATTAGTCATTTATAATGATTATTAATGAAAGAAAATGAAATGAATATAAAATACTAAATCAGTCATTTATATAATGCATATGAAACTAACAAAAAAAAGATAAATGACCATTGTAAATGGTAAATTTGTGATTACAAATGACGATTAAATTTTTCATATATAAGACTATTAGTAACTAATTTATAACATCTTATAACACGACTGTAATTTAGTCATACCTCTTTTGTCATTAATTGGTTTCAAACGATGACTAAAATTTTCATATGTATGACTATTAGTAGCTAATTTATAGTATCTTATAATGTGACCAACATTTTGGTCATATTTCTTTGGTCATTAATTGTTTTTCTCATGTGATCATGTAGTAGTATATTTTGTTTTATATTTGGTCATTAATTGTGGCACTTAATGACTGAATCAATGAATAAATTAATGACCAAAATTATGGCTAAATATAATACTAGACAATAAAATTATGACAACCAATTAATGACTAAGCTAAATATTAATAAACTTTTGTCGCGTTATAAGATATTGTAAATTAGCCACTATTTGTCACCGACTAAAAAATGGTTGTTTATATGCAAATTTTAGTCATTTTTTTAGTAATTCATTAGTCATTTTGTACTAGTGATTATGTGCAAAAACCTCCAAATTTTTTTTTGGAGTACAAGAGGAGGAATATTTGGGTCATATTGTATCTCATGAGGGTGTTAAGGTAGACCCTAACAAAATTAAATCCATTAAGGAATGGAAAATCTACACAACCCTAAAGCATCTTCGAGGAGTTCTCGGGTTGATAGGGTATTATTGCAAGTTTGTTAAGATTTTTGGGAGAATAGTAGCACCTCTAACAACATTACTAAAGAAAGATGCATTTTATTGGACTCTAGAATCAACTAAGGCATTTGAACATCTTAAAGAGGCAATGTGCCCAGCACCAGTCTTAGCTACACCAGACTTCACAAAAACCTTTATTGTGGAATGTGATGCCTCGAGAAATGGAATTGGTATTGTTTTAATCCAAAAAGGAAGACCCATTGATTTTAAAAGCCATCTCACTACGAGAAAGTATTTACAAAAACCTATTTATGAGAAGGAAATGTTGGCAATACTACATGCACTAAAGAAATGTCGACCTTACCTAATGGGAAAACACTTCAAGGTAAAAAAATATCATGATAGTCCTAAATACTTTTTGGAACAAAGATTATATTGATAATAGAAACATAAATGGGTCACAAATATTTTGGGTTATGACTTTGAAATCATTTACAAAAAAGGGAAGCAAAATGTTATTGTAGATATACTCTCAAGAAAGCATGAGGATGTGGACACATTTCCTTGTGTCATTTCTATTATCCAAACTAATTGGATAACTGAAGAAAGGGATGAATGGAAGTGACGAAGATAGGTTGGGTTGCCCCGACTATCTCCCAATACCCAGGACAAAACTCCCACAAGAATAACTCTGTTTTTTTCTTTCCCAATTCTAAAAATTCAGAAATTAATTAAAAATATGAAGTCAAAATAAGAACGGTGATTTATTTTGCCTAGTGCTATGATAGATCTCTCTCAAGCCTTCTAATCATTTTCCTTCACCTCATTCAACTCAATGGGGTTCACTTGTCAAATGATACACCGAGAAAGCTAAACAGGCTTCAAAAACCTAAAATCATAGTCCTGGAAAATGCTTATTGTAGGCATTGTAAAATATTTTTGCAGTGTAGTCAAAATATTATAGGGGCAATGAAATATTTTCATAGCGCCCCAAAACTCTATCTTTTCGTATTCCAATAATTAGAAACAACTCACTCTTTGCAATTTTGGTTCTCCATAGTCATGATATTGCTCCTTAACCCAATAAATGATTTACATATGACTTTCTCCATGGGGATTGCAAAGTTAACACATATGTCAATTAAAACCAGTCACAAAAAAGGTTTGACAATGTTCCCAAAATAGGTTATTCAGGTTTTCTATAAGAACGCTTTATTTTTTATAAATACTACACCTTCATACTCCAAACCACATAGAGAATTCCTCCATGGGTGTGGAAACAAGTACGACATAGGGTCATGAAAATACACATAATGGTTAGGTCACAATATTCAAACTACTAATTTAAATAAGCTCAACAGTGTACAACATAAACCATAGGCTACAAAATTGCTTGCTCAACTCTCAAATGCATTGTTTGTAACATAGGGGAACCCACAAACAAATAGAACACATCACATTCTAGTATCAATTCTCAAGACCCATCTATTGCGTTATCTATGAATTACAATCTCAATGCTCAAGACCCATCTATTTCGTTATCTATTAAACTAGCATGTGTTCATTGAGTTATTATCGGCCCTCAATCGCATCACACTTTCCTCTATAGAATTTTCTACATGAATGAAACACAAATGACAAACACAACAATGGAAGCTCCCATGCCCGGATTCTTAATTAAAATCAACTTCATAGGCACAAACTTCCAAATATAACAATGCACAGGAATAAATATGATTGCAACAGTGTACAAACAGAAATCTATTTGCTCAAAAGACCAGCGCTTCATTAACCACATACAGACAGAGAAGTAAATGAACATAAAGGAATCTAAACAAATTGTTCATTAATCAAATTCAACATAGATTAGGCTGGCCTGATATACAAGCTGCATGTACAGCCCAGGCCTCTCAACCTCTCCCACTTCTCCTAGCATTAGAGCTTCTCCTCTGCTCTTCCACTACACTTCTCCTATGCTACACACACTACTCTTCTCAAACACTATTCCTCTTTAAAAATAAAGCTACATGTGATAACCAAGAGTCACAAGTGATTATTCGTTTACCCTTCTCACAAAATAGGGGGAAACTAAAGTTACATTTACATTAGGAAATAATTCCTATAAATAACAAAACTCATTTCCAAATGTAAATATTTACAAAAAAATTAAAATCTCTCCCTCATCATCAAGTGACCATCCCATCGCATTGGCAAGCTCTGGTCCAATCTTCGTCAAACTTTGTGCCCCATCTATGCACTTCCATCAGACTCCAAAGGTATAACATATATGACCTCCTAGTCATATGCATATGCTCTTCTTGTAACAACTTCAACTCGTGAGCTACAACACACCTCTACAGTAACAAGTCTCCACCTTACTACACAATACCTCACCAAACTTTCTCTTGAGTTTGGGATTTTGGAATCTTCCTGGTTCTCTTCTATGAAACCCTTTGAGCATGCTTTGTTCCAGGCTACTACTGCAAGTCTCCTCATCTTCCTATACTGTCACTTTCATAGTGAAAATTAAAATTTTACAAAAAAATTTAATCAACTTTTACCTTCTTCTATCGCTTTTGTTGTGAGATCTGACCTTTTCTTGTTCCCAAATTGTTTAAAGTTTCCAATACATTGCTAAAAATTATCCCCAGAATCATAGGTTGTCTATTCATCCAACCAACTACACCTTCCTACTTTCATTTTGTCAATTTCATCCTCTAACTCAGTCCTTGGTTGAAATTTGTTGTCTCCAGGCTGCTCATAAAATCTTCTTCTACTTCATCACATGTGTTCATCACCGTTAAATTTTTATTCCATTATTGCAACTCAACTCCCTTGATCTTTTCCCCCAACTGAGCATTTTATCTATGCCTTAGCTTCACTTGCAACAAATTCCATTTCACCCTCTTCTGAATACTTCATATCTAACCCTTGTCTTCCTCATCTTTTGATAGTAGTTCTTTCATCATCTCTAGCTATAATTTTATTTTAGCTACTTCTCTATCAAGTTTGTCCTGACTTGATCTATTATGGCTTCTCTCTGAACCTTTACTATGACTCCGAGTAGTCACAAATTTCCCTCTTCTATGAGCTTATCCCTACTCATGGTGATCTGCACACAAGCCACTGCAACAAGCTGACTGCATCAACCTATTTGTAAATACTATCCTAAGATCTTCCATGCCTAGTCTTCTCCTAGTATTTCTGCTGACTCCTTCCTCTAGAATCTTCATCTGAGCACTCTTTGCTCTTCTGGATTCTGCATGCAATTGAATCATCTTCTTCCTATGAGAAATTTGTGGTTCTTCCTCTCTTTCTACCACAATGTTCCTTGCCATCATCCTCAATTACAAACATTCATCACTGCTACTTGTAATCAACAATTAATCCATAATTAACTGGAAAAAAAAATCATTTCCTCCTTGTTTAATCTACGCGACTATCACTGCAGAATTATTCTCACTGTTGTCATCTCTTTGTTGTTGCAGACCTCCAAGTTCAACACCATTCTTCCTACCCATTATCTAACAATAACTCATGTCATTTTGACTTTCTTGTTGCAACTGTTTTACATGATCCAGTTTTGCTCCTTCTCCTTTGACATAGCTTACTTTCTATGGTGACTACTACCAATTCAGTCCTGCAAACACAATTCTTTTAATGACCAAATGAGCATAAACATCATATTCAATTTTGTAAGATCTATAACAAGATCTGATCTTCCACAACTTGTTTAACCAATTCCTTCTAACCAATACACTTGTTTTCCTCAAGATAATATCAACTCATCACACCCCTGTAATAACCTTACTTACTATTGTATGTATCATTTTCTCTTCAGCCTCTTTTCACTATCAAGTTGTCTTCAAACATGCAAGCATCTCCATTATCTAATCTTTGTTATTCTGAATGCATCACTGAAGAGTAGTCGATTCTACTTCAAGGAAAAAAACCCTCCACTATGTCTGCACAATACCTCATAATTAAAAAACCCTAATTCAACAGAGATTTACCTCAATCTGTTGTAAACTTCACTTCCTCCAAGATCTTCCTATATCTTTCTCCAAGAGCTGTAAAGTTGAAAGCCTTATGTGGCTCTGACATTCTCCAAAAAACATAGTGGAGATCTGATGCCTCCTAATGAGAATAGGTCAATTTTCCTCGATCGTCTCCCAATACCCAGGATAAAACTCCCACAAGCACAACTCTATTTTTTTCTCTCAATTCTGGAAATTCATAAATTAATTAAACATACACTGTCAAAATAAGAATGAATATTTCGTCTTCGTATTGCAATGATATATATATATATATATATATATATATATATATATATATATATATATATATATATATATATATATATATATATATATATATATATATATATATATATATATATATATATATATATATATATATATATATATATATATATATATAAAGCCTTCTAATCATGTTCATTCACCTCATTCAACTCCATGGGGTTCACTTGTCAAATGATACACTGATCAGGCCAAACTGGCTTCAAAAACCTAAACTCGTAGTCCTAGAAAATGATTGTTGTAGGCACTGTGAAATATATTTGCAGTGTGTTGATGGTGCTAGACCCACCAACATGTCAGGGGATATCCCCAGTAAGAAGTCCCAATTAGACCTCAGACCGTTTGGTGTAGGAGTCCCAGTAGTGGGTCATATGGTAATGCCCTAACCGCGGTTTTGCACAGAGGAAAGTAAGATGTACCTGTTGGTAGCAAGGGTGTGACAACTATAGTAAGTTAAGGAAGGTGCGTGAGAGGTTCTAACACACTAAGGGTGAGGTGAGTGCACCCCTTGGAAACCTGTAATAGTATGCGGCTTGGAAAGGAACACACCAGCAAAGATACATCACAACATGGAAGGTAAGTTAGCGAGCAATCAAGAGTGATGGTTAAACCAACATCACATTTCAGAAGGATTCATACATACTTATACATAATAGTCCATGCATGCATGCATAAGCAAACAAATAGATATGTTATTTAGAGTAAACAAGATTTCTGGAATACAATACAACATATCCATGAAACGCGATGGCTCTGTTATATTAATAATTGTAAGTTCCAGCCATACAATACATCCATGTCTAACCACTAGTTCCGATAGCGGAACATTACAGCCACAACCACCTGCTCCTCCAAAGAGATATACTAGCTCTACGTAGTGGAGAAGCCAAGGCGCGTTACAATACTATCCAAGCTTTCTCTAAGATACTCCTATCGAAGCTTGGCTGACCAAAAGACTTTACAATGAGTTATGAGGGACTATTTATAGAAAAGGGTGGGGTGGCCCTTGACATTCCCCTTTGTGACAATTCATCTACCCTCATGACTCTTCATCTACTCTATGACTGTTACATCCAACTATCGACACTTGAACTTAC
This sequence comes from Pinus tabuliformis, assembly GCA_031772625.1. Lineage (NCBI taxonomy): Eukaryota > Viridiplantae > Streptophyta > Pinopsida > Pinales > Pinaceae > Pinus > Pinus tabuliformis. Next base: position 784,691,373 of record CM062815.1, read on the forward strand.
ACTTGACAAGACGTTAAATTATAATGCACATGTACCCATGTGAGACAAAATGGCTTGAGCAAGCCATGCAAGGCATCACTATGACTCGGAAAACCGTGGGAAGTCCAACTCTTCCACATCCTTGCGATGATCGATAGTAGCGAACTGATGCCAAGATCAATACTTAGCGATGGTGTCCGTGTATTTCAAGGTGACATATTTTTGGAGACTGACTCTTGCCTCCATGGCATCTGGGTACACTACTCAGGCGCCTCTGTCCAACTCGTCTAATAGCATGCGCATCATTGTCTTCAGTGCGGCTGGACCATCAACATACTTGTGCATGGTGTCTACACTGAATAACAAGTCTAGGCTGGTAGCTATGTGCAACAACTCGTCGAAGTACGAGTCAAGCTCTAGTTGGACCTGTGCCTTTGTCTTTGCCTAAGTGAGAGTCCCGATAGATCGGATCATGTCTGTGCACACCACAACATCCATACTCTTGAATACATGTTCATGGGAAGCTTGTAGACTAGTGATGAGATGCGGGAGCTCTTTATAGTTCTGGATGTGAATCCAGAAGCGTGCCTTCAACTCGACCGCTGTGGGCTTCATCATCTTAGGAAAGTGAAGCGGGGCTCCCTTGTATCTCATCTTCCATGTTTGCATGTAATCAACAATGGCATGCACATTCAACAAGATACTTGCTCTTCTAGCACATTGCTACTGCCATCTGTTGAGATGGACGACTGCCTTATGCTCGATACCAGACTTGGAATACAATGCCTTCATTACTATGTCAAGGGACAATACTTCATCCAGTATTTCCTTCTTCAATTCTGCTCGGGCGAATGTTGTAACCAACTCTCCTCCTTTCTTGGCCATCTGTAGCTCCTTAGCCATTCTCTTGTTCTCAGCTATCAGGAAGTGAACACTCAAGCTAGTGGCTTCAGCATATTCTCTGGTAGCATCGGCCAATGATGCGGGATGTTTGCACACGTCAGACACGATCACTCGTTCCTCGAACTCTGTAGGAGATGTATAATATTTCAAAGTTGACACTCTGTGAGATTGCACAACTCTATGTTGAGACTCGTCGAATGAGATGTTGTGCATCTCTCCTTCTCACTAATCTCCAAGGATCTAAGTGTCTCCTTGGTCTCTTGGGACTTTCTCATCTTCTGGATGTGGTGAAGCTTGTGGGTTGACCTCTTGGTGGTGAGGCATGAGGTTGATGTCTTTCTCTAACTCCTGCCGCTCCATATCTATATCCATCTGTTCAAGTGCTCACTCTATCTCCTTAGCGAAGTCTTGCTCCTGCGATGGTTCACCTTGTTTGCCTGGTGCCAGCCGTACTGATGAGTCCACTACTTGTATGGGACCTGTTTCATACGTCTATACATGTTTTGCCCCCTACTATACTTGTTATTGCTACGCTTCCCTCTCCTGTTTGTGCAGCTCCTATTCCTTTCGGAGTTGCTCCTTCAACTCATGCAACTCCTTCTCTATTTCCTCCATTCTCCATTTCTCTCTCTGCCTTTGCGTGTTTCTCTTGTCGCGCTATTACCTCTTTGACTCTATAAGCATAGTTTCTTTCTCCACAAGTGGATCTGCTCAGAACTTGCAGCTTTTCTCTTCCTCCATGCGATCGACAATCCTCCTCTTGCCCTCGTTGCACAGTTGTATGTTCACCTCTGCTTCTGTTGCTACTTCTGGTGCTCTCCGAGATTCTACTTCGCTACCCATTCCATAGCGAGGCTGACCAGTTCATTGATTCTGGAGGAGTTGTAACAATATCTCCATGGGTCCTCCTCCACTCAATGAAATGCCCCATGGATCCAGTTGAACTGTATTCTCACACAGTGATATTTCACAAGACAATGTGGGTCATACAGATTGTAACTTCGGAGGTCGAATGGATACTTCTTCATCTTCTTTTCTTCGACATCCACATGCTTGAAACTTCGTATCTCATATAACCCGATCTGCAACGGAAGAGCAGGCCAAGGTGCCTTCTTCTTCCGGTGTAGCGTAGGTGTCAATCCTACCGAGATGTGATATTCTACTTCCTACATGACGAGTATGTATAAGGAAAACTTCGGTAGAACATGCAAGGGCTTCTCCATGTTGTACATCCGTATGAAGGTGGTGGATGGTGAGGCATACCAATCAACTATGCATATCGGTGCCTCCATTGTTGCCTTCGACATGCAGGGGGATCCTGTTCAAATATCATCTTGTCAACCGAGGTGACAAAATGATCAGACAACCCTGTGATAACTCCTCTGAAGCTGCATTTGGACAACATCTTACAATAAGTGTTCACAACAGTCTTCGTCGGTGTCCATGCCCACTTCAAGCCTGGGAACTCCTGTCGGGAACAAATTGCATCTAATATGTAGGCGGACATGTATATTCCTACTCGCATAACTTTGGGCAGCTTTCGAACCCTTTCTACCTATTCCTTTAGGTGATGAGCCAACATGCCAGACCAGTTACATGCTTTGCCTTCTCTAGCTAGTTGGGTGCCATCCTGAATCTAGCCGGCTCCTTCACCCATTTCTTCAAAATGTCTCTAGAGTTGGCATTGTTGTTGGGTAACCTGAAGGGTGTCTCCATGATGGTCACGGGCTCCAACATCTGATACATCTCATCATAATCTTGTGCCCTGAAGGTAGAAATCTTCGTCCCACTGACACTACTCAATGTCATCGTCTTGGGATCAGTGTGCGAGATGATCTAATGTATCATGTCTGTGCATGGGAGCACGAGATACCTGCATGCAATCCGGTACAAGCCGGACTTGTGGATGTTCACATATACCTGGCGATCTTCAAGGTCTTCCCAAAGTTTGCCTGCAAATGTGTCACTGACATCTTGCCATTTCAGCCTGATATCCTTGTCTACAATCAGTTTGGTATCTTCATAGATCGGTAGACTTGCAGACACTCAATCAACTGCTGCTCTAGTTGTACTTTTTTCAGTGTCCTTTGATCCTTCTCTCTTGGAGGCCATTGATCTTGAACTACTAAGAGGCAGACGAACACCTGCTAGATCTGGAGACAAAGCGACATGCATGGCAAGAAATCTGTCAATGAAAACCAAAGCAAACTTGAGGAAGGACATGCAACATACCTAGGGATTGTCTGCTAAGGATTGCGAAATTTCTTCCGGGAGGCTGGCTGACTAGCATCCACAACTATACAAAAGGAAGTTTGCGCTGTCTAGGGAGGCTGGTTGGATGTTATAATTGTGTAATGCACAATCCAAGCTAGTTGATAGGCTGTTGGAATTGCGCAATGCGCAATTTCAGCTGACAGTGGTTGCAGGCTCAGTGACTGCATTGCACAATTTTCTAGGCCAGCAGTCAATGTCCCTTAGAATTATGCAAAGCAAGCCTGGAGGATAGTCACTAGGAAGAAATGCGCATTTCCTGAAGGGAAGACAGAGCGTTCCCTCTCAAGATTGCGCAATGTTGTCTTGGTGAGGTAGAGTCTGGGCCAAGGCTGGCTAGACCCACCGATGGGCAACTGAAAGAAAAATTGAAAGTGAATGCATGGTGATACTCAGTGTAAGCAGGAGTGATTGATCATGCATGCAAACAGTGAATGAAACATTCAGAAAATGGAACAACATGCATGTGGGTGAAGCGAGTTGTTGAATCGACGATCGTTCATGCAAAATAGTTTCATGCATGTGACATCAGTGAGGTGCTAACGAAAACTGAAACGGTGCTAGCACAAGCTAGTATGCATGTAAACGACAGCAAGCGTTCACAAAAATCAAGCAAACTACACTCACATAAGTGAAAACATAAAAAGAAACAGAAATGCTGCAAATGACAAGTTAAGACCACTTACCTATGAATAGCTGAGCTGGATGTGTCGAAGAGTCTTGGATGTGTTATGGGATGTCAGATCTCCAAGATCAATGTGAAGAAATGAGATTTGAAGCATCGAATAAATAAGATTGAAGCTCATGACGCACATGCCACAAATCTAGGAAAAAGTGACACTTGGAGGAAGGATTCTAAAATGATCTTTGCATGTAACCTCTAGCTGCTAAAAATAGATCCCTAAAATCTAGGGATGCTTTTTGCATGTAGCTTTTTCTCTTCCGGGAAAAAGCAGGCCATGCATGCAAGTCAAGTTTTCTTGGTCCTGGGTGGAACCGATCAACTCAACTCAACATGCAACAGTTTGCTCAGATCGAAGGAAAAAATGTGCATTTCTGGGAGGGAGATGGGCTGCCTGCCCAGAAGATTTGCATAATTTCTGGGTAGAGTAGCTGATTGTTGCCCAAGATTGTGCAATTCCTGGGTTGAACAGTGTTGCTAGGAGGAATTGTGAAATTTTCCTAGTGTAGCTTGACTGGTATATTTGCGTAATTCTAGAGCCCAACAGGATACCAGACATAATTGTGCAATTTCTAATGGGAAGGCTGGTTCCCCTCCGTAATTGTGTAATTTTTTTAGGGAACTTCTCAGCATGCATCTAGACCAAGTCCTGAGAGACAACTTGTGAGGGGAATGCAACAAGCTTTCATGGACAAGTTGTCATTGTGCAATAAAAACACTGAATCTTGTGTACTTGACAAGGCAAGACATGCTGCTGTGAAAGGTTGGTAGGGAGGCTCCAAAATGAAGCTAAGGCAAAATTTTGGAGGGTGGTTGTAGCCGCTACAACATAGCACAATCAAAATCCTATAGACGCTATAAAATATTTTCGTAGTGCCCCAAAACTCTGTGTTTTCATATTCCAAGAAGCCAAAAGGACTCGCCCTATGCAAGGTTGGTTCTCCATAATCATGATATCGCTCCTTAACCCAATAAATTATTTACTTACACCCTTCCCCATGAGGATTGCAGAGCTAACATATACGCCAATCAAAACCAATCACAAAAAATGTTTGACAACGTTCCCAAAATAGGATACTTAGGTTTTCTATAAAAATGCTCTATTCACAATAAATACTACACCTTCATACTCCAAACCATAGAGAGCATTACTCCATGGGTGTGGAGACAATTATGACACAAGCCCATGAACATCCACACAATGGTTAGGTCAAAATATTCAAATTTCTAATGTAAATCAGTTGAACAGTGTACAACATAAACCATAGGCTATAGAATTTCTCACTCAACTCTCAAACGCACTATTTCTAACCTTATGGGAACCCACAAACAAATACAACATATCACATTCCACTCTCAATGATCAAGACCCATGTATTGTGTTATCTATGCATTTTAATCTCAACGCTCAAGACCCATCTATTTCATTATCTATTAAACTATCAAGTGTGCATTGAGTTATTACAGCCTCTCAATCGCATTGGAGTTTCCCTTACAAACTTTGCTACATGAATCACACACAAATGAAAAAACACAACGATGGAATATCCCATGCCCAAATTCTTAATTAAAATCAAATTTACAAGAACAAACAAAGGAATAAATATTATTGCAATAGTGTACAGACATAAATATATTTCTCCAAAGTCACACACTTCATTAACCACATACAGATAGAGAAGTAAACAAATGTATAGGCATCTAAATGAAGAGTTCATTAATCAATTTAAACATACATTAGCCTGAACAAATATAAAAGGTGGGCATGTGCAACACAGGCCTATCGACCTCTGCCTCTTCTCCTAGAGATGGACTTTCACCTCTCTTCTTCCACTGCATTTCTCGTATGTTGCACACACTACTCTTCTCAAACACTATTCCTCTTTAAAAAGAAAGCTACATGGGATAACCAAGAGTCACAAGTGATGGCTCATTTCCCCTTCTCAAAAAATAAGGGAAACTGAAATTACATTTACATTAGGAAATAATTCCTCTAAATAACATAACTCATTTCCAAATGTGAATATTTAAAAAACATTTAAAATATTTCCCACATCATCTTGTGAAAATCCCATCACATTGGCAAGTTCTGGTAGAGTCTTCATCAAACTTTATGCCCCATCTATGCATCTGCATCACGAAGAATGACGAAGAGGTTTGGACACTCATTCAAAAGTTACAGCAAGATCCCTGTACATTTGATACATTTACCTGGAAAAATGATTCATTGTGGTACAAATATTGCTTATATCTATGTAATAATTCCCAACTCAAACAAAAGATTCCTTTGGAGCTGCACACCTCCCACTTAGGAGGGCACTTGGGATTTTTAAAAACTTACCACAGGGTCAAGAAGGATATTTTTTTGGATGGCCTTAAATATCATATTCAGAAGTTTGTGGAAAAATGTTTAGATTTCCAACAAAATAAAGTTGAGACAATTAAGACCCGAGGTCTGTTACAACCTTTACCCATTCCAAGTCAGCATTGGGAGGAGGTCTTAATGGATTTTATCACAGTCTGAAGGAAAGAGTGTCATCAATATACTTACCAAGTATGCACACTTCTGTGCATTATTTCATCCTTTTAAAGCCAGTACAATTGCTACTGCATTTATGGAAATAAATAAAAAGCTACATGGAAACCCAAAACTTATTGTAAGTGACAAAGATCCTATTTTCACTGGAAATTTTTTGATGGAATTATTTTCTTGCCTTGGTACTCAATTAACTCATATCTCATCTTATCATCCTCAATTTGACGGGAAAACTGAGATAATGAAGAAATGTTTGGGAGGATATCTTCGTTGCTTTGTATATGATAAAAAAACACAATTGGTCAAGTGGTTACTTCTATTTGAATGGTGGCATAACACTTCCTCCCATATTGTAGCAAAAATCACCCCATTTATGGAACTTTATGCATATCATCCATCGTCCATCACATCATATTTAAGAGGAAATTCTAAGGTTCAAGTAATGGACGATCACATCGAGAATCAACAACTTCTCCAACTCTTAAAGGATAACATTACTCTAGTGCATAATCGAATGAAATAATAAGCTAATTAGAAATGCAGTGATAGAATGACATAGGAAACTGGGTATTCTTACGGCTACAACCATACAAACAAATGTCCCTCAAGCAAGCTAATAAGGATAATAAATTATCACCCAAGTAATATGGTCTTTACAAGGTGTTGTGAAATATTATTACTATGGCATACAAATTGGAGCTTCCTATGTCTTCCAAAGTATGCCCAGTTTTCCATGTTTCATGATTAAATAAGGTTATTGGACACAAGCTCTAAGTTCAAATAATGTTACCAGAACTTGACAAAGAAAGAACAATCATGTTGGAGCCTAAAGCAGTCATGGAAACAAGAACCCGAAATCTATGAAATCGATTAATTTCATGGTATCTCATTAAGTGGAAGAACTTACCTGCTGAAGATTCCACAAGAGAGGATGAAACTCTTATACAAAAGTACCATAACTACTCAAGTGTTAAGGACCACTTTTTTTGAAGGAGAGGGGCAAAGTTAGGTCCCTATAATACTAGTGTAGAGTCCTTATTGTTATTATTAGTGTATCCCCCTTATTGTTATTTTTGTGCCCATGTAGCCCCCATATTCTTATTTTTGTGCCCCATAGAAGCCGAATATTGTTATTGTTGTGCCCTTACAATATTAGTTTTATATAGGATTTTATTATTTTATGACCCCTTAGACTCCTATATATACAAAGTTATTATCATTTGTATCATTCAAGAATTATTTATTTATGTAACGTAAAGGAGTTTCCCCCCTCGAAGAGGCTAATTTTCAAGTCGTTGATCTATGTTTTCTTCTGTTTTTTATCTAGTTGCATAACAACAAGTATAACCTTACCATTATTTGGGAATGTTGCTCCATAAGACCACTCAAGCCAATTTTTTATCATATCATGGTATGTAAAAATACTAACATACAATTTTTTAAAAGAGTTTGTAGATGAAAAAGGTTCCTTATGAGAATTGTAATGAAAAAATCTTGTAAAATAATATTGGTGTTATTAATAGGATTTATTTCAGAGATTACATCAAGGCAATGAAATTTTTTTATAATTTTAAATTAATAAGGAAGTTTCCCAATTTCTTGATGATTCTTATTGAAATCACATATTCCAAAATTAAAAATTTGAGATGAAGAACTTGTATTAACCAATATTTTTGAACCATCATCAATTGATGTTTAAATTTTATACTTAATATCATGATGAACATTAGTAAAAAAAATTTATTGATTATAATCTTCAATCTCAAATAAGTTATCAAGATAAAAACAATATTCATCTTCAAACACAAATTGAGGTAAATCAATAAAAGATGCAATATGAGACACTTTTAAATAATTTCTTAATCCCCTAATGGATAATTGATCAACAGGACAAGTAATGGGTTCATAGGAAGAAATATTAGTTTCTCCTATAACTTCCATACGAAAATTATTATTAATTTTTACATGATAGAAATTAGCAATGAAAAATTAAGTGCAAAATAATATGAAATCCATGGTTGCATAACATTATCAAATACATCAAGATAAAATGAATAATATGTATAAGAATAAACAATATGAAATGCATCTCTTGAAATTGTAGACTTATACGATTCCACTTGTGGTTTGTTTCCTCTCCTTGCATAAATTGACCAACCACCATTGTATGTTCCTTTGAAAAATCTTAATATGAAATATTGTTATGAAACCAGCTCAAGAAAAGATAGAAAAGATAGATCAACGCCTTAGAATTCAGCCTCTTCGAGGGGGCAACCTCCTTTACATTACATAAATGAACAATTCTTGGATGATTCAAATGACAAAACCTCCTTTCTATATATAGGAGTCTAAGGAGTCACAATATAATCCAGCCGACCTAACAATAATAATATAAAGCCACAAAAATAACAATAGAGGGATTCTATGGGGCACAGTAATAACAATATGGGGGCAATAGGGGCACAACAATATTAATAAGGGGTATAACTACAATAGTAATGGGGTAATCACTAGTATTATAGGGACCCAACATGCCCCTCTCCTTCAAAAAAGTGTTGTCCTCAACGCTTGAGTAGTTCTGGATACTTCTGCATAAAATTCTCATCCTCCCATGTGGAATCTTCAGCGGATAAGTTCTTCCACTTGATAAGATACTCTGAAATTGAACGATTTCGTAGCTGTCGAGTTCTTGTTTCTGTGATTGCTTCTCGTTCCAATATAATTTTTCCTTCCTCGTCAAGTTCTGGCAATATTGTTTGAACTGGGAGCTTGTCGCCTATAACCTTCTTTAAACATGAAACATGGAAAACTGGGTGCAATCGAGAAGCTGCAGGAAGCTCCAATTTGTATGCCATAGTACCAATCTTTTGCAACACCTTGTACGGACCATAATAATTTGGTGATAATTTGTTATCCTTCTTAGCTTGCTTGAGGGACATTTGCTTATATGGTTGTAGCTGTAGGAATACCCAATCACCTACATCAAAACTTCTTTCACTGCGATGTTGATCTGCCTGTTGTTTCATTCTATTCTGTGCCAACACGAGGTTATCCTTTAAGAGTTGGAGGACTTGTTGTTGATGTTCGATGTGATGTTCCACTGCCTGAACCTTAGAATTTTCTCTTAAATATGATGTGATGGATGGTGGTTGATACCCATAAAGTGCCATAAATGGGGTCATTTTTGTTGTTGTATGGAAGGAAGTGTTATACCACCATTCAGCCAGAGGCAACCATTTGACCCATTGTGTCTGTTTATCAGATACAAAGCAACGAAGATATCCTTCCAAACATTTGTTTACTATCTCAGTTTGCCCATCAGATTGAGGATGATAAGATGAGCTATGAGCTAACTGAGTACCAAGACAAGAAAATAATTATGTCCAAAAATTTCCAGTGAAAATGGGATCTCTGTCACTTACAATAATCTTTGGGTTTCCATGTAGCTTTTGAATTGTTTCCATAAATGCAGTAGAAACTGTACTGGCTTTAAATGGATGTGATAATGCACAAAAGTGTGCATACTTGGTAAGTCTGTCAACTACCACCATGATGACACTCTTTCCCTCAGACTTGGGTAAACCTGTGATAAAATCCATTGAAACCTCCTCCCAACGTTGGCTTGGAATGGATAAAGGTTGTAATAGACCTGGTGTCTTAATTGTTTCAACTTTATTTTTTTGGCAAACCAAACATTCAGCCACAAACTTTTGAATATCTGATTTAAGGCCATCCCAAAAAAATTCCTTCTTAACCCTGTGGTAAGTTTTTAAAAATCCTGAGTGCCCTCCTAAGGGAGAAGTGTGCAATTCCATAAGAATCTTTTGTTTTAGCTGGGAATTCTTACAGAGGTATAAGCGATCTTTGTACCATAACGAATCATTTTGCCAGCTAAATGTACCAGACGTACTGGAATCTTGTTGTAACTTTCGAATAAGTGCCCACACTTCTTCGTCATTCTTCCATTCCTCCCTTGCTTCATTTATCCAATCTGGTTGGATAATAGAAATGGCGCACAACAATGCTTCCACATCCTCATCCTTTCTTGAGAGTGCATCTGCCACCACATTTTGCTTCCCTTTTTTGTAGATGATTTCAAAGTCATAACCCAACATCTTTGTGACCCACTTTTGTTGCTCTTCAGAGGATAATCTTTGTTCTAAAAAGTATTTAAGGCTATCATGATCCGTTTTTACCTTGAAGTGTCTACCCATTAGGTAGGGTCGCCATTTCTTAAGTGCATGGAGTATTGCCAACATTTCCTTCTCATAAATAAACTTTCCCTTGATTGGACGACTTTCAAAAGCAATGGGTCTTTCATCTTGCATTAGAACAGCACCAATTCCATTTCCTGAAGCATCACATTCCACAATAAAGGTTTTTGTGAAGTCCGGTGTAGCTAAGACCGGTGCTTGGCACATTGCCTCTTTAAGATGTTCAAAGGCCTTTGTTGCTTCCGGAGTCCATGAAAATGCATCTTTCTTCAATAATGTTGTTAGAGGTGCTGCTATTCTCCCATAATTCTTAACAAACTTGCGATAATACCCTGTCAACCCGAGAAATCCTCGCAGATGCTTTATGGATGTGGGGATTTTCCATTCCTTAATGGCTTTAATTTTGCTAGGGTCTACCTTAACTCCTTCATGAGATACAATATGACCCAAATATTCCACCTCCTGGACTCCAAAGAAACATTTGGATCTTTTTGCATATAATTGTTTCTCCTTCAATAGTTGTAGCACCTTGTCAACATGTTCAACATGATCCTTCCAAGACTTGCTGTAGATTAGTATATCATCAAAAAATACTAACACAAATTTTCTAAGGAATGGTTTGAAAATTGAATTCATCAAACCTTGAAATGTTGAAGGTGCATTGGTAAGGCCAAAAGGCATGACCAAAAATTCATAATGACCCTCATGAGTTCTAAATGCTGTTTTCGGAATGTCTTCAGTCTTCATTCTGATTTGATGATATCCTGAATGAAGATCCAACTTGGTGAAGTAAATTGATCCATGCAATTCATCCAGTAATTCATCAATGACAGGAATGGGGAACTTATCTTTAATAGTGAGCTTGTTGAGCTCCCTATAATCCGGACACATGCGCCATGATCCATCCTTCTTGTGCACCAATACTACTGGAGTAGAGAAAGAACTTTGACTCGGTTGAATTATACCAGCCTCTAGCATTTCTGCAACCATACGTTCAATTTCACTCTTTTGGACATAGGGATATCTGTACGGCCTGATGTTTGGAGGAACACTTCCTGGAATCAGATGAATAGCATGATCATGATCACGCATAGGTGGGAGACCTTTGGGAGTCTCAAATACCTTGGAATGATTGTCCAAGACTTTTTGGAGATCTGGAGAAATAGATGATTCCGATGTGGAAACATCTAGCGAGCATAATTGTGCAATTACACCTCTTTGCTCCTTTTTTAGAAGCTTTGTCATACTATTAGAGCTGATTATCTTTCCTGGTTTCCCTGCAATACCCCTTAATTCAACTTCCTTTCCTTCCGTAGAAAATTTGATGAAAAGTTCTTGAAAATTAAAAGCTATTGTACCCAGGGATTGTAGCCATTGGACTCCTAGTACAACATCAGCACCTCCCATTGGAATGGAAAGCATTGGGCTAGTCAATACATATTCTCCCATGGATAGCTTGATATTATGGCACTTTCCAGAGCAATTTATTGTTCCTCCATTTGCAATCATCACTTGACACTCTGGTGCTGGATATAGGAAGCAATTCAATTCTTTTGCTACCTTACAATGAATAAAATTGTGGGTGCTTCCTGAATCAATCAACACTATTACCTTTTTCTTCTTGATTTGTCCTTCTATCTTGATGGTTTGAGGAGTGGTAATTCCCGCCAATGCATTACAAGATATGGTCGGATTTATTTTTTCTTCATCTAGGCTTTGTTCCTGGAGTATATCCTCTTCTTTTGACCTTTCTTGCTCCTTTTCTTCTTCCTCTTCACAATCTATGTAGAATAATTTCTTCTCAGCACACTTATGACCTTTAGTGTATTTGCTATCACAACTGTAACAAAGCCCTTTTGCTCTTTTTTCTTCCAATTGTTGTGGTGTCAACCTTATAGGTTGTGGAAGACTAGGGGCAACAACACTTCCGTCTTTATAGTTGTGAGTGGTATGCTTCCTGGTTGCCATAATTTTGCTTTCCATTTTTCTTGCTAACCTGAATGCCTTCTCTAATGAATCAGGTTCCCAAAGGCGAACATCATGTTGGATATTATCCTTTAAAGACCCTATGAACACATCAATCCTATGCTCCTCTGGAATATCTTTTACCCTTATGTTCAATTTTTGGAACTCCTCAATGTGCTCCATTATTGAACCCTTTTGTTTGAGACTTATCAATTGGCTAAAAAAAGTGTTTCTTTTTGTATCCTCATAATGTGCTATCAATTCTTCCGTAAAAATTGCCCAAGTGATAAATGGTTTACGAGAGCAAAGCCATTGATACCATACAAACTGATTTGGTTCCAAATATAAAGTTGCCATACGTACCTTTTGTGTGTTTTGCACATTATTGAGATCGAAGAATTGCTCCATCTGTAATATCCATGTGGCAGGATCCTTGCCATCAAACTTCCTCATATCGATTTTTGGAATATGGTGAGTCTTCGATCCAACATTAGCGTCTATGGAATCATGATTAACATTTCTTTTGTTCTCATCATGAGTTTCCTTTAGTACCCTTTCACCCTTAGGGACCATTTCTTGTAGCAACTTATTCATATTTATCTTCAATTCGTCCATGTCTGTCTTCAAATCTATCTTCAAATCATCAATCTTAGCTTCCATGTCAATCATCTTAGCTTCTACGCCTTTATTTAAACAGTCCATCTTAGCTTCTACACCTTTCTTTAAACCATCCATCTTAGCTTCTACATCTTTCTTTAAACCATCCATCTTAGATTCTGTTCCTTTTTGTGCAAGGGACAGTTGTTGCACTTGGTCTTGTAATTTTGATATATCATGTTGCATTTCTTCCTCTTCTTCATGAGTCATGCTAGAGCTTTCAGGTTCATTACTAGGTGTTTGCATTTTCTTTCCTCGGGGCATCAGTTACCGATAATAATGCTCTACTATTCCCTTTGAATTCCTTCAAAATAAATTTTCAAACCAAGCTTAAGCAAAAATTTAAGAAAATCTACACACCTTTTTTCACTTTGTAGGAGCTCGATATTGTCTCTGATGTATCTCTGTACTTTCCAATCATCTAGTTCTGAATTTTTGAGCTGTAGTAGCCCTTTGTGTCTGACCCAAATTGGATTCTCCAAGGAAGAGTTATGTGAAATCTCCCACAGTGACTTTCTTATAGACTAGTTCAGTAGAGCGAACTTGTACGACGTGCCACGAGTCACTGTTTCGACCTTTGGATCTGAAACATGCACACAAGAAACTACAGTCCGTCCTCTTTCTGTACCTTCTTACGAAATTTCAATCCGATCCCCAGAGAGAAAGTTATGACGATTTTCCCCAGGTCACCTGTTTTGAATGTAATTCAGGAGTCTGCAAAAAGACCAACTTCCTCAGATCATATCTTCGCAAATATCGCGCGAAAAGCTCTGAAATTTGGACCCAAGGTTCAGCACGATTTCTTCTCAAATGGGTTTTGTTTGTGACTTCTGAAACGTAACAGAGAAAAAGTTATAGTGAAAATACCACGATGACCTGTTTGGAGCAGCGAAACCCTAGAATCCAAAGCTCTGATACCAAATGTTATGAAACCAGCTCAAGAAAAGATAGAAAAGATAGATCAACGCCTTAGAATTCAGCCTCTTCGAGGGGCAACCTCCTTTACATTACATAAATGAACAATTCTTGGATGATTCAAATGAAAAAACCTCCTTTCTATATATAGGAGTCTAAGGAGTCACAATATAATCCAGCCGACCTAACAATAATAATATAAAGCCACAAAAATAACAATAGAGGGATTCTATGGGGCACAGTAATAACAATATGGGGGAAATAGGGGCACAACAATATTAATAAGGGGTATAACTACAATAGTAATGGGGTAATCACTAGTATTATAGGGACCCAACAAATATTATCTAAGAAAAAGACATGTTCATTATGACAAGATGATTCAGTTAATAATGGGGAATAAATGTTTTAACTAATAAGGGCATATCTTCATAGTTGATCTTGAACTTGTCCAAGTAAACTAAGAGAATATCTATCAATAGCATGATTATAAAATTCAAATTCAATCTCTTTTACTCCTAAAATAGTTATAACGTGTTGGAGGTAATAACGACTATCTTTATTTAAATTTTCTTCCTCATTAGAGGAATATATCGATTAAGATGAGACATCAGGAGAGATAATTGAATCTTCTAAAATATTGTGTTGCTCCTTATCTAAAAAAATGAAAGAAGTTGATTGTGGTTATCAATTAATTGATCTTGTTTATCTAAAAGAGAAATGAGATACCAAAACCATTCATCTGTAGGAGGCATTTCCTTCAAGGGAAATCTAGTACAAAAATGTATGAGCCTAGTTGTTAAATATTCTAATGATTCGCCATATTCTTTCCTAAAACAATTAAATTCTTCACCTAATTCATCATAATCAAAATCATTAAAACAAGCTAAAACCTCAATTACAAACTCATACTAGAAATTAATAGAATTAATCGGAAAATATTCAAAGAAACACTTAACCAGACCTCTAAAAGTAAGAGAACATAATCTTCATACAACATTAATATCAATCATATTATGTTTTAAGTACTTAAAACAAAATTTAAAAATATGCTTTTTGCAGATGTGCTCCCTTCACCATCAAAGGTGAGTCTATACAAGAGAGAGATTGTCTTGTTGGGAATTTTGGGTAAATGAAAGTTGAAAGCATGTTCCGATATAATGACGTGGCAAGGAACCATGATTTAGATTTTATGACACAAATAAGGTAGAATAAATAAATCTATAAATATTAGAGGATGAGGGATTAATGGTTTAATAATTTCTTTTACCTTAGGGCCTGCATCTAGCATCATTTGTTAATAGGCCTTTTGGACTATATTTCAACAAGGGGATGTGGCACAGAACGAAGTTATTCAAACAACCTAAGCCTTTGAAATAGCCACTCCTGGTGGGTTTAGAGGCTATGTTAGCCTATGTCAATCTCCTCCTCTTACGAGAATGAAATAAAGTTAAGGGAATCCTAATGTAATCTTAAAGTTATATGTACATAGATCTAAGAGTCAATGTTTTATGTTAATACATATAAAACTACAAGTTAACTAATTAATATGATATAATACAATAATGGAGTTAGTAATTAACTATTAATGTACAATTACTAAAATAAAATAAATGATATACAAATTATACAAGAAATATAATACAAAAGGAGTAGCAAGAAAATTATGTAACTGGAAAAACAATATAAAATAATGATTTGTATTCTATTTGTGTAATATTGTATATTGGAAATGCAATCTAAATAAAACAAAATTAGAAAAGTACAAACTTGTTTTCGTATTTCACATCAAGAGTAAATGGAAATGAACATATATTATTGTCTAATACTATCTCAATCGAGGAAAATTAAATGACTATAATAATTCAATTTCTAAAAATAAATATTTCAGTATTTGATAGCTTAAAATCGTTCAACAAGAAAACAATAAAATACTATACATAAAACACAAGAATTATTATAGTGACAACATAAATCCTTTTTTAGGAAAACCACATACTTGGCTCACCTAAATTCCTAAAATTCGTTCTAAGAATTCAAATCTAAGTAATGCATAGATCAAAATTAGCTTTTAATACAATGGTCTTAAAATTTTTATATGATTAGAGGATTTTAAGAACACAATTATTACTATAAGAAAAGATCAAAATATATCACAGTTGATTTCCAAATCATGATAAGAAAATAACAGTATTAGATCTTCAGAATTCTCCAAAACATAGTTGAAAATTTCATAAAATACTTAACAATAACTATGGATTTAAAATAACATATATGCTTACGTTTTAATATGTTCAAATCGATCAAACAAGCCAACACATACACCAACCAAAGTTTATAAAAGGTTCCACATTCACCAAAATCTAAACATCATCCTTCCTCATGCCTGCTAGAGCCTTCAGTTTCACCTCCTACTCTTCATCCTCTCCTTTCCCTTTTATCATCAAAGATTTTAAGTTATGAAACCAACTCACAAAAAGATAGAAAAAATAGATCAATGACTTAGAAATCAGCCTCTTCGAGGGGGCAACCTCCTTTACATTACACAAATGAATAATTCTTGGATGATACAAACAACAATACCTCCTTTCTATATATAGGAGTCTAAGTGGTCCCAATATAATCAAAACCTACATAAAAATAATATTGTAGGGGCACAACAATAACAATAGTGGGATTCTATGGGGCACAATAATAACAACATGGGGACTACATGGGAACAACAATACCATAAGGGGGTTGCACTAATAACAATAAGGGGCTACACTAGTAGTATAGGGACGTAACATGCCCCTCTCCTTCAAAAAGTGGTGTCCTCAAGTCTTGAGTAGTTCTGGATGCTCCTATATAAAATTCTCGTCCTCCCATGTGGAATCTTCAGCGAGTAAGTTCTTCCACTTGATGAGATACTCTGAAATTGATCAATTTCGTAGCTGTCAGGTTCTTGTTTCTGTGACTACTTCAAGTTCAAATATTATTTTTCCTTCCTCTTCAAGTTCTGACAATATTGTTTGAACTGGGACCTTGTCACCTATAACCTTCTTTAAGCATGAAACATGGAAAACTAGGGGCAGTCGGGAAGATGCAGGAAGCTCCAATTTATATGCCATAGTACCAATATTTTGCAGCACCTTGTAAGGACCATATTACTTTGGTGATAATTTATTATCCTTCTTAACTTGCTTGAGGGACATTTTTTTGTATGGTTGTATTCATAAAAGTACCCAATCACCTACATCAAAACTTCTTTCATTGCGATGTTGATATGCTTGTTGCTTCATTCGATTATGCACCAGAGCGATGTTATCCTTTAAGAGTTGGAGAAATTGTTGTTGATGCTCGATGTGATCTTTCACTGCTTGAACCTTTTTCTTCATAATATGTCCTTCTATCTTGAGAGTTTGAGGAGTATTAATTCTTTCCAATGCATTACAATATATGGTCAGATTCATTTCTTGATGCTCGACGTGATCTTTCAGTTCTTGAACCTATTTCTTCTTGATATGTCCTTCTATCTTGAGAGTTTGAGGAGTGGTAATTATTGCCAATGCTTTACAAGATATGGTAGAATTCATTTCTTCTTGCTCTAGGGTTGGTTCCTGGTGTATATCCTCTTCTTTTGACGTTTCTTGATCCTTTTCTTCCTCCTTTTCACAATCTATGTAAAATAATTTCTTCTCAGCACACTTATGACCTTTAGTGTATTTTCTATCACAATTGTAACAAAGCCCTTTTACTCTTTTTTCTTCCAATTGTTGTGGTCTGAGCCGGGTAGGTGGTGAAACTCTAGGAGCAAGAACACTTCCCTCTTCATAGTTATGAGTGGTAGCCTTGCTTGTTGCAATAATTTTTCTTTCCAACCTGTATGCCTTCTCCAATGAATCAAGTTCCCAAAGACGAACCTCATGTTGAATGTTATCCTTTAAAGTCCCTATGAAGACATCAATATTCTGCTTCTCTGGGATATCATTTAACCTTATGTTCATTTTTTGGAAGTCCTCAATGTGCTCTGCCATTGAACCCTTTTGTTTGAGATTTATCAATTGGCTAAAGAAAGTGTTGCTCTGTGAATCCTCATAATGTGAATAATTTCCTCCGTGAAAATTGACCAGGTGACAAGTGGTTTATGACAAAAAAACCCTTTATACCATAAAAATTAATTCGGTTACAAATATAAAGATGCAATATGCACCTTTTGTAACAGTTTCACATCATGTAGATAAAAATATTTCTCCATCTGTAGTATCCATGTTATGGGATCCCTGCCATCAAACTTCCTCATATAGATCTTTGGAATAGGGTGGGTCTTCAATCCAATGTTAGATTCTATGAAATCATGATTAACATTTATTTTTTTCTCATCATGAGTTTCCTCTACTATCTTTTCCTCATAGGAGGCCTTTCTTGTAGCAGCTTTGTCCCACCTTCCTTCAAACCTTCCATGTCTTTCCTCAAATCCTCCATGCCTTTCTTCAAATATGCTTCCCTACCATCGATATTAGCTTCCATGGCACATATAAATCTATTTATCTTAGCTTCGATCGCATTCAACAAATCCTCCATCCAATTTTGCTTATTAGGTGTTTCTATTTTCTTGATTTGAGTCATTCTTTGTCTTGCTTTTAGCAGCTCAATCTTGAATCTATTATACCTCTGAAATATCCGATCTCCAAGGTCTAAAATTACAACCTGCAGTAGCCCTTTTCATCCTCTTTCCAATTACACTAGTCTGATCGAAATTGGATTCTCTAAGAAAGAGTTATGCTCAATCTCCCAAGATGACCTGCTTATATACTTTTTCAATAGAGAGAACTTGTACGTAGTGCCACGTGTTATTGTTTCAACCTTTTGCCCTGAAAACAATACACTAAAAATTATAATCCGTCCTATTTCTATAACTTCTTACGAAATTTCAGTCTGATGCTCAGAGAGAAAGTTATGACGATTTTCCCCAGGTCACTTGTTTGGGATGTAATTCGGGAGCCTGCAAAAGCCCTAAATGTCTTGGACTGTATATCTGAAAATATAGCAAAACAAGATTTGCAATCCAGGAAGGATCTCAACCATGATTTCTGATCAAATGAGCTTTAATTTCAAAGTCTAAACCTTCGTAGAAAAATAATTATAGAGAAAATTCCACAATGGACTGTTTGAGATGGAATTCTGGAGCTTACAAAAACCCTAACTTCCTCAAATCATATCTTTGAAAATATAGCGTGACAAGATATAAAATTTGTAGCCTAGGTTCAGAACGATTTCGGTTCAAATGGGCTTTTGTTTTAGCTTCTGAAACATTGTAGAAAAAATGTTATAACGAAACTTCCACAATGACTTGTTTGGAGCAGCGAAACCCTAGAATCCAAAGCTCTGATACCAAATGTTATGAAACCAGCTCACAAAAAGATATAGAAGATAGATCAACGACTTAGAAATCAGCCTCTTCGAGAGGGAAACCTACTTTAAATTACACAAATGAATAAATCTTGTATGATAAAAATGACAATACCTCCTTTATATATATAGGAGCCTAAGTGGTCCCAATATAATCAGAGTCTACAGAACGATAATATTGTAGGGGCGCAACAATAACAATAGTGGGCTTCTATGGGGCACAATAATAACAACATGGGGACTATATGGGCACAACAATACCATAAGGGGGTTGCACTAATAACAATAAGGGGTTACACTAGTAGTATAGGGACCTAACATTTTATCTCTCACAAAATATGAGTGCTTACCAATAATAAATTGTATCTCCTTCAAACTTGTGAGGCATCCATATGTAGTATTAATGAATTGATTTCCTATATAATATCTATGAATACTCCCAAAAATTCCTAAAACTCGATGACTTTTGTAATATAAAAGTATAATTATCCTCCACAAACTCAAACAACCCATAGGCTTATAACAATCAAAACAAACTAGCTGCCAAAATATATTTGAATTAATCACTTCCAAGTATTTGGAGATATGCGATAATCCTATTACAAATCTCCTCGAATCACATCGCATTGGTGAACTTTTATGAGACAGATTTACGAGAGTTGATCTTGCAGACATGACAACATGATGACATGTAACGACAACTAAAGCACATGTTGCAGCAGTAGAGTAAAGTTGATAGGGATGATGAATATCATCTCACAGCAAATGGCTTGCGCTAATTTAGGAACAAGATTTATGTGTCAGATGACACTGAGCTCAAGAAGCTTATCTTGAGGGGTTTTCATGCCAAGTCGTATTCAGGTCACCTAGGATATCATAGGAAATTGACAGTAGTTAAAAATTTATTCCATTGGCTGAACTTGAAGAAAGAGGTGGTTAAGTTTGTTGCTAGATTTTTGGATTTTCAGCAGGTAAATTTAGAGTGTAAGCATCCAGGTGATTTATTATAGCCATTTATGATTCCAAAGTGGAAATGGGATTTCATTTCCATGGACTTCATTACGTTTTTCCAAGTACATCGAAGTAGAGATTCCATCATGGTTGTGGTTGACAGGTTAAGTAAGGTATCTCACTTCATTGGAGTTAAGTCTACTAATTCAGCCAGCGAGGTAGCTTAGGTTTTCATCACAAAGATAGTGAGATTACATGGTGTTCCGAAGGAGATCATATCAAACAAAGATGCCAATTTCACTTCCAGATTTTTGAAAGAGTTGTTTTCAATTTTGGGGATAAAGTCGACTTTCTGTAGAACCTATCATCCGCATACATGTGGACAAACATAGAGGGTCAACATGATTCTTGAGGAAATGTTGAGGACGTATGTCACGCATCATCAACAAAAGTGGGAAGAGTATCTTCCACTGGTATAGTTTACATATAATAATGGGTTTCATGAATCCCTGAAGATGAGTCTTTTTTAGGTTCTTTACGGGCGGAGTTGTAATACTCTCATCAGTTGGAGTGATCCACAGAACAAGTTATTGATTGAATCGGATATGTTGGCAAAGATGGAGTAGGAAATGCAGGTTATTAAGAGGAATTTTAAGCTAGCATAGGATAGGGAGAAGAGTTATGTAGATCAACTCATGGAATTTAAGGAGTTTCAGGTTGGGGAGCATGTGTACTTTCTCATCAATCCCAAGAGGATCTCCTTGAGGATTGGGACATGTGCCAAGATGGAACCTCGATAAAGCATAACTTTCGAGATCTTGAGAGGATTGGACCAGTAACCTACTGACATGCACTACCTCTGACAGTGAAATTCCATGATGTATTCCATGTTTCATTGCTTAAGAGATATGTGTAGGATGATGATCATGCTATTGACTCATCTGTATTGCAGGTGGAATGAAAGGGAGAATTCCAGTTAGAACCGTAATGCATATTGCCTTGGAAACATCTCATGCTCTGAAACCAATGAATAGAGAAAGTTAAAGTGTAGTGGAAGCACTTTGGGCCTGATGAAGCTACATGGGAGATGGATGATCAAGTGCGGGCTTTACATCCTTCATTATTTTCTTGGCCAAGAAAATGAGTTTGGGTATATGTATGTATATATGGGTAGGGTTGTAGATACCCAATGGTTATGTTATAAATCTCCATTAAGTTGTATTATTGTCATATTTGTCATGTTGGTCATCATTTGCAGTACTTGTCAGTGTAAATATTGTATCAAGATATGTTATAAAGCTTCAGAGGCATTATACTTTATTTCAGTGTTTTGTTGGCCATAGGTGTCATAGAACACTGAGGCGGTGTTCCCCCAAGGGGGAGGGTTTTGTAACATCCCCAACTTAAATGTTCATGTAATAAAGGTTAATAAAGGAAAAATAAGAATAAGGACATGGCACACATATTCTAAAATGAATGTTGGGAAAGCATTATAGTTGGCATCACTTTCGTTTATTAATGGCTATAGAAATTGGTAAAGACATTGGCAAAGGAAAATAAGCATTAATTATCATTTATTTGTGAGAAATAAAGGAAAATAAGTGAAAAGGAGGGTGAAGAGACACAGATTTGCATGCTAAGGAAATTAGGAGGAAAATTAAGGAAATGAAGAAAAATAGAGACATCAATAATAAAAAGGATTCAGAGAACCAGTTCACAACTTTTGTTGGTTTAACTTTTGTCAGTTAGGTTTTGCAATTAGTTGAGAGAGAGAGAGAGAACCAAGAGGATAAAGTAGGAAAGCAAGAAAAGGAAGGGAAAATGAAAGAAAAGTACAAGCAAGGAATGCAAGGAGACAGTTGGATCAACAACTTCAGCACGAAGAATTTGTAGGTAATAGGTTGCATGTGTCATTTGTAAGTTTTAACCCCGTACAAAAATTACCTGCATACTTATTCTAAAATACAGAAAATAAACAATGCGAGAACATAACACATAAAACACATATACACAAAGATTTTCCCCTAGATCCCAAAACTGGGACTACCAGCTTGATTTTTCATTATATTCCTTTCAATGTTACAATACATATTTATACATGTTGAAGCATCCAATACCATGGACCAAAAAACCATCGCGTCCAAAACCATGGATTGAAAACCATACGTAGGTCCGCCCAACATAATATAGGGTCCAAAAAAAATTCTCCCGGGGTGCTGTCCCGGACCCCGTAGAGGGGGGCTACTCGCCCCCCTTAAACCCCCCGAACAGGGGGGCTGCCGCCCCCCCTGTCACCCCCCCACTACGCAATCGACGCAATGAAGGGGGGCCTCCTCCCCCCCTCTAACCCACCAGTTCACTATGTAGGTAAGTCGTGGAAAGAATATAACACAACCCAACATTCTAGCACTTGTTGTTTTCTTTCCACAGGGGGCCACAGGAGAGCTTAGTCATTTTTCCAGCCCTGAAACGCCCATTGTTTCTCTACACCAAGAGAACTTCTCAGAGCTCATAGATTTTGTCAATGCATCTACAGTATTCTTCAAAGTGTCCACCTTTACCAGCGACACCCTTTTGTCTTCTATCATATCCCTCACAAAGTGATACTGAACATGAATGCACTTTGTCTTTCAATGATAAGCAAGGTTCTTTGCCAAGAAAATTGCACTTTGGCTGTCACAGTCTATCGTTATAGCTCCTTGTACGAACCCCATACTTGAACACAATCTCTGTAACCAAACTGCTTCCTTGCTTGCATGAGTGGCTGCCATGTATTCTGCCTCTGTAGTTGATAGTGCCACTACAGATTGTTTCTTACTCATCCAACTGACTGCACCTCTAAATAGGTTAAACATATACCCACTTGTATACCTTCTCTGATCCAAATCTCCAGCTCAGTCTGCATCGACAAAGCCATGCATATCCAAAACTCTGTCCAATCCTGATCTTCCTTAGTAGCACAAACCATAATCACTAGTGCCACACAAATACCTGAAAACCCGCTTCACTGTTGTCCAATGCTCCTTCCCTGGTTTTGACATAAACCTGCTCAATACTTGCACTGCATGTGCAATGTCTGGTCTAGTACAGACCATTGCATACATCAGGCTACCGACTGCACTTACATATGGAACACGGGACATATCCTCTTCCTCTTCTTGTGTCTTGGGACACTGTTCAGCAGATAGCTTTACACCTACAGGAATAGGAACCTTCATCGGTTTACTATCCTACATATTAAACCTCTGCAGTATTGTCTCGACATACTTCCTCTGGTTTAACCAGAGCTTCCTCTTTTCCCAATCTCTTTTAATTTCCATGCCCAAAATATAGTTTGCAGCACCAAGATCTTTCATGTCAAATTTGGAGGACAATTGGGTCTTCAAATCTTGGATAATTTCTTTGTCATTTCCAACCAGCAACATATCATCCACATACAAGACCAGATAAATAACGCGGTTACCAATTAATTTAAAATACACACAGTGATCTGCTTTGCTTCTGGGGAAGCCAACTCCCCGTATAAATGTATCAAATTTCTAATGCCACATCCTTGGTGACTGTTTTAACCTATACAGAGACTTCTTTAACTTGCATACCAGTTCTTTCTTACCCTTCACCGCAAAGCCTTCAGGTTGCTTCATGTAGATCTCCTCTTCCAGATCCCCGTGAAGAAATGCTATCTTCACATCCATCTGTTCTACCTCCAAATCCAAAGCGAGAGCAACAGATAAAAGTAATCTAATAGAAGCTACCTTGGCAACAGGAGAAAAATTATCACCAAAATCAATTCCCGGCACCTAGGAATAACCTTTTTCTACCAACCGAGCATTGTATTTCTCCACCTTTCTTTCTGCATTTTTCTTCTTCATGAACACCCATTTGCTGCGAATGGGTTTACTTCTAGCCAGAAACTCCACCAGATCCCAAGCCTCATTTTTGTTCAAAGATGCCATTTCATCAACCATGGCCTCTTTCCAGAGTTTTCCATCCTTGAATCTACTGCTTCCTTCACAATTTTGGGATCATCATCAGTAATAGATAAAGCAAAATTTGAACAGAAAGCAGATGGACTATACCTTTCTCAAATTGATCTTCTTACACCTGAGGTTTGTGGCTCTTCATCTTCTGATTCCTCCTCTGTTGTAGAGTCTGATTTTTCCTCCTTTAGCTCAAACTCTATCTTCTCAGGTTCCTTTGGTTCGACTTCATGTTTAATAACATCTTTCACCTCTCTGAACACCACATCTCGGTTGTACACAACCTTCCTTGTTGCTGGGTTCCAAAGCTTATAACCATTTAAACCATCCTTATACCTAATAAAGATGCACTTTTCAGATTTACTATCCAACTTGGTTCGTTTCTCCTTTGGAACATGTACATATGCATGACATCCAAATACCCTCAGATGTGAAAGAGAGGGTTTCTTACCAGTCCATACCTCTTGTGGAGTCTTATCCTCCAACACTGATGAAGGTGATATGTTGACCAGGTAACATACTGTCTCCACCGCCTCTGCCCAAAATTCTTGTCCTAACCCAACACCATGAGCATGCTTCTTGCCCTTTCCATCAACGTCTCGTTCATTCTTTCTGCAACTCCATTTTGCTGAGGTGTATATGGAGTAGTCTTATGTCGTGCTATACCATACTTCTTACATAATTCTTCAAATTACTTACTGCGAAACTCTCCTCCGTTATCTATCCTCAACACCTTTATCTTCTTCTCTGTCTGGTTTTCCACCAGAGCCTTAAATTCTTTAAACGTGTCAAAGACTTCAAATTTCTTCTTAAGGAAATATATCCATGTATTCCTTGAGAATTCATCTATAAATGATACATAGTACACAGACTTATCCAGTGATGGAACCTTCACAGGTCCAAACACATCACTCGTGCACAAGCTCTAAAATCAGTTTCGCCCTCTAACCACCAGAGGGGAAACTCACCCGATTCTACTTCCCATATACACAATTTTCACAGAAATAAAAATCTAGAGAGCTATTACTCATACCTTCTACCATACCTTTACCATGAAGTATTCGAAGGCCCTTCTCTCCAATATGTCCAAGCCTTTGATGCCACGGGATGGTCTTCCCTCCAGAGACCACTAGATTTTCTGCTCCACTTTTAGGAACCATAGAACTGTTGCACCCATCAACAACAATGCTACCTTGCAGCTTGTACAGAGTTCCAGTCTGAACACCCCGCATGAATACCAGTGCTCCTCGAACCATCTTGCAGGTATCCTTCTCGAACACTGTTTTTACAACTGCATCATCCAACTTGCTTACAGAAATCAGATTTCTAGCTATTGTAGGAATATACAGAACACCCGGAAGTGTTCTAATCCTTCCACCTTGCAATTTCAACTTTACTTTTCCTTGACCAATGATTCTAGCCTTCCTATCATCCCCTAAGAAAACATCACCACCATCGTATTTATCATACTCGTAAAACTACTCTCTATGGGGAGTTGAA